>OX243841.2:1955000-2473195 GCA_945859575.2 Herminia tarsipennalis
ATGGGCTACCGGCCGCAGTGCCCGTTGTGCGGCCGCGTGTACTCCTCCACCTCCAACCTGCGCCAGCATATGCTCAATGTGCACTCGCAGACCGACCGAGACCAGTGGTTCCCTTGCCAGCACTGCGGCAAGAAGTGCAAAACCAAGCACTACCTCATCAACCATCAACTGCAAGCGCACGGCATCCGCCAGCGGCAGAACTCTTAGAGACGGCGCACGGGCGAGCGCGGCCCGCCGCCCGCGCGCGCGCTCGGCGCCTGGTGGTGACCGGCCACCGCCTAGACTCGCGCCCACGGTGGACGCCCGCGAGCGACCGGGCACACGGGACAGTTCGATATCGTATTCAAATATAAGGGCATATTTTTAGAGAGTTTATTCGTACGGTTCGGGGGCGTCGCGTCGTGGCTTGTAACCGGTGTGGGCGTTGCAGATGCCGCGGGCCGCGCGCGGCTGCGCTGCCCGCTGTGCGGCGCGGCGCTGCGCTCGCCGGGCGCGGCGCGGCGCCACCTGGCGCAGCACTACCCGCGCGACTCGCCCGTGTGCCCGGTGGCGGGCTGCGCGCGCTACTTCGCGCACCCCAACTCCGTGCGCAACCACATGCGCATCAAGCACCGCCACCAGTGGGAGACCATGAAGACGCTCCGCTGGAGCTGCGGCTGGGCCACCTGAGCGCGAGACCGACCCGCGCTCGGCTCTGACATTTAAATTTAACGGCTGTGAAAGGAACTACTCGGATGGGGCTCGGAGTCGTGCCAGAGAATGTGATGATCTCCCGGATGCATTTATCATGTAACGCTGTCATGTTCATAAATCGTTGTATAAAGCGGTAGAATAAATCGACTGAAAATTATTTTTGTAGTAGAATAGACTGATATTGTTTAAGTAAGGTTTATATTATAAGCGCATTATGACATGTGATGATTGGTGCCATTGATAGAATACGAAGTGCGACTTGAATGTCGATCATTCCGATGACTTCCTGAACGTCTGTAACTTCCATTGTTGCTTCTACGGTTATAGTCGCTCGCTTACGAGCGTCGTTGGCGAACAGTGATAACTCTTGTTTTCGCTTTTTCTTTCACCACGAACGCTTATAAGCGAACGATATTATTCTTCTATTAGCTGTTTGTCTTTAGGCCCTGTGTCCTGGGAAATAAGCGTAGTGTTAGTTTATTCGATTCTTAATCGGTTCTCGTGTGATTCTAAATAGATGAGATATCACTTCGCCAAACTACAATTTCCAAAATGAAACCGGTACAATAGTTTAATAATTTTAAAGTTATATTTTTATGTGCATGCTATATTTTATTATTTTGGTTAAACCAAGTGTATAAACATCGATGATCGTAAAAACGATTACAAACAAGATTTGTTTTATACCTATAATTATTGTACCGGTATATACTTCTTCTTATATGTATACTTTTGACCATAGATAAGACAATACGAAATAGATTTAAACGAAAATGAATCTAATGCCTTTGAATGCAATAGTTAAGAATAAGTTCACTTCCAAATCATAGAGAATTTATTTTCTAAACGATGTTTGTTCGTGATGCTCTGTGTAAGTGCACAATCTAAAACATATCTAGTCAATGTAGACAACAGGAGGGATTTATTTAAAATGTACATAATAATACTACGGTTCCATTCGCATATATTTTTGTAAAGTTAAACACCAAAATATATAACATTATTCTGTTATAGATATTTTATAGCTGACGTGTGTAAAGTGCACTGTTGACAGAGAGAACGCCTACGTTCATAAACTAGCAACACTGCCTATAGCGTACTGATAGAGCGTTGCTGCCGCCTGCCAAAGAGACTATACTGATTCTACTAACGAAACATTTAGCCTTTAGAAAGCAATAAATAAAATAGTTGATTGTTAATAACAATAGGCCTACAGATCGGACGATAGATTTATCATAAACATTGCCTTAGCCTTAAAATATTAAGTATTTAGAGAAGCTTAGTGTCCATTTCGTAAGATTGTGTAAATATTAACGAAGATGCCTTTAAAATATATGCGATGGAAACTGATACATTTCATAGATCTCCAGAACGAATAAAAATATTGGTTAAATTAGCGAGTAGATGAAATTGTTCCTGACGCCTGAGAGGCAATGTCGTATATCTTAATAATTATAAAAAAAAATAATAAAACATATTTTTAAGTGTAAAATTAGTCAACTCAATAACCAAATGTTCAATGTGAGTAAACGATTCTAGTTGCGAATGTATTAGTGATACGATATATACGTAATAACTTAATTTTTACCAGAAGAAAGTGTCTGCTTATATAAATACATAAACAATAAAACTACGAAGTAGAAATATTCGTTTTTATTTATACTCAGACAGATCCTAAACAAAACGTATTGACACGAAACTGACGCCATTGGTATCGTTCTAAAACTAACAAATACTAAACCACACATAAAGGTAAGACTATCTTTACTACAATCAACTTTAGTTGTAAACTTTCTTGCTTAAAGTATCTGTTGGTCTATTTCAGGAGGTTGCCGACGGACCCAAGACCTGCTGCGCGTGAGAGCGACGGATCCGCGGCCGTGCCCCAAGTGCGGCAAGATCTATCGGTCTGCGCATACGCTGAGGACGCATCTTGAAGACAAGCATACCGTCTGCCCTGGATACCGGTACGAACAGTTAAAATTTTAAGATAATAATTCTTTGAATGATATCTGTACGGTCAAGCACTGAAGAATACATTGTCATATTTACAGTTGCGTCCTGTGCGGCACGGTGGCGAAGTCACGCAACTCTTTACACTCGCATATGTCACGGCAACACCGCGGTATCTCTACCAAGGACTTGCCTGTGCTCCAAATGCCAACACGTTTCGATCCTGAACTTGCCAGCCAGTGAGTGACTTTTATATATTTTATGCGCTACTACTAAAATTTCGGACTTCTTATAAAAATATTTTTCCCCCAGGTTGCTAGCCAAAGCTGGAGTGAAAGTATCCCCTGAACAACTACGAGCTCGTGCGTCACCCACCGGTCCTCGACGGTCAGACATCAAACTGGATGCTAAGTCTGCTGCCTCAGAAAGTAGTTCCATCTGCGGGGACAATGATAACGACGACCTGAGCCAATCAAGATACCAAGATAACATACCTGTTTCACCACCACGTAAGTAACATTAAAGACATCCGAAAACTGTTTTGCAACGCTTCGTAAATTGCCCATTTCTGTCAAACCTATCCAGTCGAAAAATTTAAAACACCTAAAACGGTTGCAAGATCTAATCGAGAGTCAGATAAATATATTTTTGGAAATACATTTATCTATATTAAAAATATTCTACAACATTTTGCATTTTTATTTTATTACAGACATCAACAACTTGGCAAACACGACCATCACAAAAGTACCAGCCGTTCGGGCGGTGACTGCTAAGACTATCGAGAACATCCCACACGGGCTCACTGCAGGAATGAAGCACGATGATTACCCACCAGGCTACGGAGGCAGTTCAGCTTTGTTGGATACCTACCTACAGTACATCGGCGAAAATATGTTCGGTATGTACGACGCAAAACTGAAAGTTTAAGACCGTTTTAATTTATTGCAATATTCATTTTTCACCAATGTGTTTTGTCTTCGCAGGCATGAATGCTAAGCTGGCTCAAATGAATGCATTGCACATGGATCGAAAAGCTTATGAAGAGCCGTCACCACAAATGGGATCCCTACCACCACCACCAACGAACCTCGCCCATCAGCGTTTTCTCAAGCAAATGCAGCGACAATACACCGAGAACATGAGCAAGCCCGACATCATGCGCGACTCGGACGAACCCTTAGATCTTGGAAAAGAGAGACAGAGAAATGATAGTATAAGCGAGACTGATGATAAGCACGACACGTCAGACAAGGATAACGGTAAAGATTATTACAAAGATTATAATGATGATGATAGAAGAATGCATAGCTCCGAGCAGGACCCGGAGAACAATGGTCAGGACGACGGCGACTACTCAGAAGACGAACATAACAAAAACTCGTCATGAAATGGTCGCGTCGTAATCAGTGTGTTGAATTAGTCGCGTGTTACGCGAAACATGGATAGGACAATGTTTTGTTGAAATTATCAAAAGGTGCTTGAGTGTTATGTTTTGTGGTCATTAGCTTGATTCGTTTTTTGTAATAACGGTTTTAATTGTTGACCCGTGGAATGTCGTTGGTGCCATTTCCGATATTAATGTAAATTTAAAGTTTTAGGGTTAAATCGGTTGCAACTAGGTTGAGTCTGGTTACTTTGCGAGTAAAGGATACTCACGAATCTGGATTGCTGGTATTCCGAACTGAACAGATACGTGGTTATGAATCTGAGCGTGAATTGAACTGTAGGCGTTCACGGCACGTCGCGCGGGCGCGTACTAGCGTGCGTGCATTTGGTTTGTAACCTGTTAGTGAGATATTATTTTTATACCCGATGTGATACACAGCCATAATTCACTTTAGCATTTACCTGACACATTAGTTCAGATCGACTCGCAACAAGATTGTGAGATTGTTTTAGTAGTTAATGAAAACTAGTGAGTAGTGTTTTTTGTATTGTGTATGTAAAGGTCCCGGTCACGTAGTAGGGCCTCTTACATAGTAATTCCATCCATCTACCTCAGCATTTGGGCCAATACGGCAAACGTTATAAAGTAAAAAAAAATAATATCCACACAAATTGTGAAATTCCATCCATCTACCTCACTTCAATAGATTTTATTTAATATTTTATACAATTTATAGATATAAATAACTGTTGTTTTATGCATTTTGCAGATTGCATTTATATATATACTATTTAGAGTATATCGTAGGTAAATATATGCAAGTCATTAGGTCATTGTTAGTGCTGCCCGTAGATACTCGTATACCGTTATTTTATAGAATGCGCACTCACTAGAGAAACATTAGACTGTGTCACGACCGTAGCGAGTAATGAACATAACCGAATAATATCAATGAGCACACTAACTTTATACGATGAATATTGTATACGAACAAATATAACAGAGCTTAAAATCATACTATTATTATAGTAAATATACATATATGTGCGTATACTGAATCGCGGACGTCGAATAACGCGATAAATACAATATGTATAACGATTAAACATTTAAGAGAACGAATAAGGCAGAATTGTTGATGCATTTTAGCAAGTCTGAGGATGGCTTCAGTATAACAGTTGTAAAGGCAAGAGCGCGTGTTCTGCCCTTAATATGTACCCTGTATGTTAATGATTGTCATCGCCTTGAGACTGAGTACATCCAAGGGGTGACTGGTGAGCACTTATCGCGTTATTGTATATCTACGAGCGATTCGTCAAAAGTTCAAATTTGACACGTAAACAATATATTATAAGACGATATTATTGCATGTATATAAATCGAGGTGATATGTAAAGTACATAAATAATAATAAAAAATAGTAACAAAAAGCAATAAATAAAGTATACATTGACGTTGCCTTCGAATTTGTGTAAATACGTGGGTAGAGAACGGTTTGCGTTGGTATTGTGGACAAATATGAACCTTATAGTGTACACGTGAAGGTTTATTTTGTAGTAATGATGTGGGCTCGTTACTTAAATAACAATTACTGTGATTACAATCTCATGTTAGCCTTCAATACTTATACATATTTTTTAGAGTACAATGTTATAGTTATTTAGTATATTATAAGAGTATTTGTAAGCGAGTCACAAAATTATATTTACTTCCCGCCCCTGAACGTTAGGATTCACGTTATTTAAGTATTTAGAGCAATAGGTGAAAGCATTTAACCTTTTATATGAGAGATATTACATTTATGAATTTATTGAGATATCTCACTTTGCCACCGGGGGCTTGTAAACAAGCTGTCACTTTGACACTTGCAGAAGTGTGGTCATCACAAAAAAAATCATAGATATTATAAATAGGATTAAGTTCTACGGGTTGATTGAAAAATAATAATTTTTGTTTAGTGTGTTAGTGAGAAATGATGATTTTAAGTCAGTTTGGTTTGCGCAAATATAACCTTGTTGACATTTAACAGTGTTGCCATAGTGAGTAATAATTTTCGACTGTATATAAAATAAGTTTTGATTGTTTAGGAAAATGAGTGCTTAATAATTGATTATGGATTAGATGCAAGTATCTTTTTTATTTAGATTATTCTGAGTACATTCTCGCATGATAGTTCTTTTAGATTATATATAGAGTTGATGCACGCAGTACTTAACATTATACAATAGACAGTTACCAGATTGTGATTAAGAAAATTACCTATATATATTTTTTCAATACACACGCCACTTGAAATACAGATAATATAGGGGAGGACACGTCAGTGTTGCCAACATCCTTGGTAATAATTGGCGGTTTTCTTCCCCACACTGTACAGTTGTTGATTATGCAGAAAATTATATACCAGTGAAGTAATTATGAATATTTAGGACTATAAGTCAATATGCTCTCGATATGTATAATACTTACGTTTAGTTACCTCGTGAACTGGAAGTTCGATATTAGTTTTGTTTTATGTTTGGTTGTACTAATTTACCTCATTAGCATGACCTATCATGTAAAACTTTTTTATTAGTTAAACGCACAGATAAATGTTGATTTTTACTCTCTGTTCGAGCGACCGTACGCAATTTACGAAAACCATGAAAATATAAGAGCTTTCCATAACACTAAAGTACAAATAAAGAATTGAACTAGGTCAGAATAAATATCCCTGCATATTGTAAAATGTTAATAGATTATATAATATTTTTCGTAAATTGAAGTACTTGAGTTCGCCTCGGACGAGCCTTAGCTTACTTTAGGGAGCACAAATATTAAGTTTGATCAATGTGTGACACAGTTCCAAGTAGTTGATATTCATTGTTTATTTAAACGAAACACCCGTTCTAATGTCACAATACTTGTACGTACCATTATTGGTTAAAAAAAAGCCTACATTTTGAAGTCTATAGCATCTACACAAAAGCCATAAAACTGATTTGCAATTACGCAATCTTTGCACCAGTTTCAGAACTATAAAATCTTAGTAAACAACTTTAAAAATAAGTTTAATTCGATGACTATAGATTTCAAATTTAGAACATTTGAAGCGACAAAATTTAGTTTTAAATCAATCTTTCCACCAGTTTCAGAACAATAAAATCTTAGTAAACAACTTAAAAAAAAAAGTTTAATTCGATGACTATAGATTTCAAATTTAGAACATTTGAAACGACAAAATTTAGTTTTAAATGATCTCACTATGTCACAAATTTGTCGTTGATTTCAGTTGTCCATGGTGGCGCTACTGTATACGACTGCTGCCATAAGTGTTGCCACCATTAAAATTCTTATTTATTCCATAAATTCTGTTATAATTAGGTGTTACATGGAAATCATTGTGTACTTTAAAGTGTAATTTATGCAATAATTAATTAAGGTGTAAATGAGAAGAGGAATGACGTGTCATCTGAAATTGGTAGTGTTGCCATATTGTAAAAGGGAGATGTCACTGTGTCAGTATTGTTGACGATTTTGATGGTACACCTAATTATAATACGGATAAATCTGGGTGTTTTATGTATGTTTTCTAGTGACAAATCCACGCCTGAGCCATTGTACATTAGAGTACTAGCTATACGCTGCTTCACTACATTACTATATACAAGAATAATAAAAATAATTGTTTTGAATATGTTGTTTTATTACTTTTAATGGCAAAAGCAATTACTATGATAAGTATTTCATTATTTATAAAGACACATATTATGTCCAGGTCTTCACTGCTTCCTTTAAAATTATTTGATCGCCTTCTGTCCAATTCCACCAACGTCAAGACACACAACGGTTTTTTTTTTTTTTACTTTTCATAAATGAAAAATTCACTGTCAAATTTGAGATAAGTCTGTTCTATTCTTTTTAATGAAAGGAATATTAAAATAACAAACTAGGAATACAGCTAATTGCACAACTTGTATGAGTCAACCCTCAGTAGATGGAAAATTGTGAGCATTTTCGATAGTAAATATAGTCCTTATCCCATTCTAATAGAGTCGTTAATAGTATGCAGCCTTCTATCTTCACAACTCATGTGTATTTAAAACTCTATTTAAAATAGTTAAGGGCGATATTTCATTGGCAAAATACTCAAAACAGTTCTCCACTAACTCTGTTCAGAATATTACAAGCTAAACTCACCTCTAACGAAATACCATAAAGTACATTATATTATACTTTATCATAAATGTATTAGGCTGATAAAATCCAATGAGTGAAAATAAATAGATATAGGATATTTAATTTATAGAATTATTAACCAAATCAAAATTATTTTTATTTAATGGAATCACATTGACAAGTTTCTTCTTTGATATATTAACCTCTTACATATAAAATAATACCTAAAGTCTAAAGAAATAAATATAGTACATATTCATTACATAATATATTAATTAGACTACGTGCTAATTTTACTCTTAGAAAAACTATAACTACTTAATAAACCATACAATATGGTATAACTATACGACAGAAATCAGTTGCTTGATACCTCAAAAATCTTAATCACAGATTTGTACGAACATTCTTTATAAAAGTGGTATATTAGGTATCAAATAACTTGAGCGCTTTCTCCTAGGCAATCTAAATTGAAATTCTTACTGCATTTTCGAAACCAAGTACTAAAATATTCGAATTCCAAATTTAAATTATAGGTACTCAATAAAACAAATATAAGTACTTACCAATTTAATTTGGAATTTTATGTATTATTTTAAATTTAGAATTCGGCTTGCGTATACAGAAGTCATAGCTCAAATTATTTGGCACACACTACACTAACAACGCATTCGTAGTGTGTCAAAAATCTGCGCATTAGCAAGCAATGAAGATACTGATTTCTGTAGTGTCATAATACACATAAAATCTAGAAGCGTTTGGAACAGGTTTAATTTTGGAAATAATCATGGATTCTTTGTACATACATAAATAAAAAGTAATTTCTATGCGCGTGAGAGACTGGCAAGTCTATGAATATCATTTTAAAAGTCCGCTAGTCCTCTTTTATTTGCTTCTTCTTAGCAAATAGATAATGAACGCCTAACATAGCGTTCATTCTGTAACAACAGACATATATACCTATAAATAATGATTATTGCATAAATACTGTTTTGTGGAGATGAGATTATCGGTCTGAGATTTAGGTAAGTACAGATACCTGAATGGGTAAACCTACACGTAGTCAAAACTAGTTATTGTTCCTTACATACATATTATAAATTATATATCACATGCACACAAAATAAGCCGCTGATATTTTTACCTATTTAATGACTTTGTTTTCATTGTTGCATAGGTATTAGACCGGGAGGAGTAGTAAGGAATCCATCTGACTGACGAAAGGGTATTTCTCAAATCTGCTATCCCTGAGCATTTAGTGGAATCAGGACCAAACCACTGGATAAAATTGCATTAACCACATGTACTTTCCACCGATCGCCACAATTATTTCAAGATAATGCGTGAGGCGGTTAAGATCAAGAAATACAAGAATTCCAACCGAGAAGACGGGCTCTCACCATTTTGGACCCCAGTTATCACATATATCACATGGACATAGGCATCTCCTAGTTTACGCGACAACTCAGGGTGCCTCTGTGGCGTGTACGACTGCTATGCATGAGGTCGTAGGTTCGATTCCCACACGGGATACCACTTTGTGTGATCCACAAAATGTTGTTCCGAGTCTAGGTGTACTTGTGTAAGTGACTTGTATGATTGTAAAATCCCAGTGACACAGGGCTTAAAACCTAATGCGGGAGTCGTCTTTTTTAAAAAATTGTCCCAACCGAACTTAGCGACCTTCTTGTATTTCGCTTTATACATTAGCGTTTTTAATTTGTTGTTTGAAGCTATAAATACTAGAAGTTTCTAACTCATCGCCTGTATAATCACATCAAATATAATTCCCTTGAGCAACATTCACCATTTAACAATACATGTAACGATCTGTTTATTATTAATTCGCGTGCAAGTTAATAACTGAATATGAAAGTCGCTCGTATGACGTCAACTATAACAAAAGTAGAAGTAGTTTTTACAAACTAAATGGTATTTTGTTAGTTGCTTTTAAACTTTATTACGATGTAATTAAAGTTCTTATTGATTTGATACAAATGTTGTAACTGCCTTTACCGTAATTATTGTATTTTGTTATGTTTGTTTCATTATAATATTTAACAATAGTGACTGTTTTGCTCGTTTTCAGAATAAAACTACTTCCATTCGATATACAGGGTATCCCAAAACTATGCCACATGCATGGAGGGAAAGTACGTTAATTATTATAGATCATCAACTTTTGCGTTGTGCCGTTCAATGTCTAATTTGAACTGTCTATTCAAACTAGACTCTATTCTACCTTTACCAAAAGTTTGGAACTTTAAACAAGAATCTATATGTTTTTCCGACAAATCGTGTTTAGCAGCAGCTTTGTAAAAATTATTTAAATCTGAATATCCGTAATAGGTCCAAACATTATATTTATCTTGTTTTGAAAATAATAAACAAGGAAAACAAAATAATTTATTTGTATGTACACAGCCCGCTAGCCAGTTATAATTATCGTAATACTTTTTATTAAAAGAACGTGTGGAATTACCTTTTTTTTTAGTTAAATCCAAATCGCGAATACAACGTCCCCTAACAATGATTTTATTTTTTTCATCAAAAGACAACGTCGAGAAAACACGAGTTTTTAATTTATTTAAACACACTTCACCAGGACAGATCTCACAGCTATAATTTTCCATAATTCACAGTAATTCCAGTAAATTAACTAATTAATTAGATATCAATCACTGCGCTCAAATTCACTCGACAGCTCTGTGTGAAACAATAATTTAAAAAATGGCGTGATGTTATGCTGTATTAAATAATAGGCCTATAATAAACAACAAATATGCTGTTTTTGACAATTACAGTTGGATCAACGTAACTAGGCCGGACTGAAGTAGGCGACAAGTGGTTGCGCAGATGCATTTTTTGGAAGTAAATGGTGACAGGAGGCGGGGGGCGGGGACGGTAACTAAACCAAGAGGATTAGAGATGCGATTACGCATTACATTGTCATAATTAGTATTACTAATTCATGTTTTATTGTGATTATTTTGGTAAAGAAATTGTTTTTCAAAGTTTCTTTATTATTTACTGTAACTGTTCTAAATTTAAACTTTTATGAACTGATTTAAATAGTGTTTTTATATTGTTGAATTAAAATGTTGTTAGTATTTTTAATCGATTAATTGTTTTTGTAAGTAATTTTAGGGTCGCATCTCTATGACATGCGCGAAAGTGATAAAAACCTAACTTCAATCCGGTCAAGATACGTTGATCGTACTGTACTTAAATCGGTCGGCTTATCTTGGAAGCACTGCTTATTGACGGTGTAATAATTTGCGTGTGTGTGTGTACAACTTACGCACACATATCAACCCATATGATGGCCCACTGCTGGGCACGGGTCTCCCCAGTAGAACCTACTAGTATGTAGATCCTGGGGGTAATTGCCATAATCGCCACGCTTGGCGAGCGGGTTGGCGATCGCAGTAAGGCTTTAAGTACGCAGAGGACGCTGCTGCCCGTCCTCCGGTGTGAAATCCCTTAGTCGCCTTGACGACACCCACGAGAAGAGATGGGGTGGTACTATTCTTAAGCCGGTACCACACGGCTACGCACACACTCAAAGTATTTGTCGTAATCGAATGACTTAAAAAGCAGAAATAGTCCTGCTTACAGCCGGCGCCAGCGCCGGCGGCAGCAGTTCCGCGGTAACTCGATGTTTTGCTGTTTGTTTAGTAGTTCGCTCAAGGACCAATAGATGGCAGTGGCACAAGTTTTTATTCTATCTGATAATTTTTTAGCGTACCTATTTATTATTATATTCAATTTGTACTATTTAATTTAATAGATTTAGATAGGCTAGCGGGCTAGGGTATGCAGTGCTTATTTGCTTGTATGAAGCGCACGCGCCTGAGTATGTTTGACAAGAAGCTATGTATGATGGCCATATTTGAAGGTAAAGTGAATCAACAGACGAAATAAACACTGTCTACAAAACAAACAATGATACTGTCTACCCTACAAGATTCCCGCCTCCGTGTTTCCAAACCTCCTTATTGGCCGACTGGTCTGTTGGTCGAGCGGTTAGTGACCCTAACTGCTAAGCCGTAGGTCGTGGGTCCAATCCCACCCAGGATAAAACTTTGTGTGATGAACACGATGGTTTATTGTGTGTCTGGGTGTCATAATATGTTACATACATATTATGACACCCAGAAAGAATATTTAAGTAGAAATATTTAAGTATGTTTATCAGATGTCTGGTTTCCATAGATTGGGGTCAGATGGCGTTGTGTGAGTTGTCCCAAGATATTATATAAAAATATATTATTATTATAACCAAGTCAATCGTACAATAATCTCAACTCCACAAAATATTATATTAAATATACATTTATAATTAGCCATGCAAGAATATCAAATCATCAAGCCAGGGATAACAAACCTTTTTTTATGTCATGAAATTATGGCGGCAAGTCAGATGTCGTAACATATTTCGAAAATTCTGACTTTTTCGAAAAAAAAAATTGCGACATCTGACTTGCTGCCGTCCACCAATAACGACACGGAGGGACTAGAACTCTTGACAAAAGGAAAAACCCCCACAATCACTTAGTTACATATCGCCACTTTTATATCATTCTAACCATGCATGTCATAATTTGCCAGGTTCGCCATCCCTACTACATAATATAGTATATATGTGTATAATACTCACAACAAGGCCCAATGCTATTTCCTGCTAGCGAGCGCTATGCCGAGGCCGACGATGCCTCCGATCGCGAGCACGGCGCCGCTCGCCACCGCGATCCCGATCAGGCCTTCCTTCTCCATGCGTTTGTTTATTTGGCGCTGGAATTTACATAGTACGTCCATAACCAAATGGCTGGCTTAAGACAGCATTTGTCTACTCATTTAGAACTCTAATCTTCTAGTAATAGAGTTCAAAAGCAGTGCACGCTGTAAGTCTTAAAAATTCGAAATTGAGTACTGCCTCCAAAGACAAGCCGCTTAAAAATTTGCCGAAACATTTTGAAGAAGATGCATTTTTATTTTGAAACGATTCTTAGAAAACGTCATTAGCACATTTCATTAATAAAAACAGTTTCCAGGCTGTTGCATTTTTATGATTTTAATAAGTAGTAAGTACCTGGATGACCGAGCTTTGCTCGTAGGTAGATCGATTTATCGCCCCCCGAAACCCCTCCATACTGAATTTCATGAAAATCGCTGGAGCCGTTGCCCAGATTCTGGTTATATATATATACATATATAATAACCAGAATTGCTCGTTTAAAGGTATAAGATAAAAATGGAATAGCCTGGAATCTGTTTATGCTTAATCGTTGTTTCTTAATTGCCACAATTAATATTGATTGGATGGACAAGCGAACATAAAAAAATGGCCAAAATATTTAATCTACAACTACAGATTCCTTCTGACGAATTTACCTAGTATGTACTACATATGTAGATAGTTAGATAAGACTATTCACAACTCCTGAAGTTTTGAGTCAATTAGTCTAAACAACTTTTAAAGAAATGTCAAAACATAGACTTTATATGGAGTATATATACAGGATGTTCCAAAACTATGCCACGCGGAGGGAAAGTGCCTTAAATATTGTAGATAGAACATTTTACTGAAAGTAGAATTCATTTTGATTTTAAAAATAATTCGAAATGCAATCAAAAATTTTTAAATGTCGTGTTCTAATGCTTAAAATTAATATTTTGGCGCCAAAAATCCGGCTATTTATTTTTTCTAATTTTAGTGTTTCCAGTGTCACTTTCAAAACTGAGAGGCATCTAACGAGAGCCAATTTAAAAAAAGAAATAAAATGTCACATACCTCTAAAGCCAAAACTTGTTGATTAGCCGGTTCAATTTCTAGGAAGGCCTTGACATAATGTAGAGCTTTGTTGTACTCCTTGATTCTTGCATTACCAATGGCAAGGTAGAACAAGTAGTCCCTTTTGCCCTCAGGGTGTGAGTTGAACAGCTCTTTGAGGAGGAGTATACCCTGGAAATACATGTGAAAGATTAACATAACAGCTAAGTTTTTAAAAATATGTAACTATGGGTCTTAATCGCGTTAATAATTTAAGGTAAAATACCTTGTTTATTGCCCGACGTTTCGACCGTATAATATACCACGGCCGTTGCAATGCAGTTCACGCGATTAAGACCCGTAGTATATAATAATTTTATAATGTGCACAAATCGTGAAAGTTTATTAACATTTATACCTAACTTAGTTACCAACTTATGACATTGGTGCCTGCCAATGTAATCCAAACAAATTTTATAGTATATTTTATTATATATATTTAAGGCGGCGCGGCGGTAGCCTAATGGCTAAGCCATCGGTCTCGCAATTGTGAGGTTGTAGGTTCGAATCCTACCCATTATACTACCGACGTGAACCCACTCCTAATACAAGCCATTGAGCTTAGCTGGAGGGGTTGACAGGATTGCTAGTAATGTGGGACCCACATTGTTAGTCGTCTTTATTTAAAATAAAAATGAGGTATAACTGTCAGTCTGTTACGTTTTTACGCTTAAACCACTGAACCAATTTAGATGAAATTTGATATTGACTTAGTTGGATGGATGAAGTCAAACAAACAGTGGGTAAAAACTAGACAGTGACAGCCAAAGATAGGGAAGTGTGGAGTAGGAGGGAGGAGGCCATTACTCAAAAGAGGTTCTTATATAAATAAATAAAAGTAAACTGAATGTGATTTTATATTGTGAATTACTGAAAAAAGAAATAATTGGAATTTTATAATAATGTAGGGATTAAATAAATTGCTATGATAATAATAGTTTAAGTCTTGGGAAAGGACAAGGGATTGTTGTTATTGCAATAATGGAGGTTCAAAAAGCAATTGTATTCATCCAATAAATAGGGTTTATGGGAGTGGGATTTAAAACATCTTGTTTGTGGACCTGGTGCCCTACCCATTAGGCTACTGCCATTTCAAGTTTCATAAAAATAATCAAATATTTCAAATGCTGTGCTAGTAGATGTTTATGACACATGATTAGATTATTCACGCAGTGCTGATCAATATTGATCATATTGGTATCGGCACTGCTTACTCCAAACATTTTACATGTATGTCCCCAACAAAGTGTATAGAAGGAAACATTGTCTATTAAATTAATTTAAATTATTGAAGTAAGTTTTATAGGCATTTCTTGCCAATTACTTTACAAATACAATAATTGCATTTTTGAAAGATAGAAAAATTTGAAGTCAGACTCAGACAGAAGATTATTGTATTTGTAAAGAAATTAGCAAGAAATGCCTATAAAAATTACTTAAATATTCGGCCTGCGACATCATAATTTGTTAAAATGCTCTCTGTAACGAAGCAATAACAAAAGCCGTGATAGTTCTTTAAGTACCGACTAGATGGCGCATGCGAGGCTCAACTCGCGAGCATCAAGGGATAGAAAAATTTGAGGTAACATAATCCAGACAGGTGGTTCGCTTCTGGCCTCGGTTTGGCTACGAAACTCTCGGGTTCGATTCCTGAGGCTGGACTTGAAATTTTTCTATCTTTCAAAAATGCAATTATTGTATTTGTAATTTAAATTAATTTGCTAACAAGTCAACAAATAATTATCTTGGAGTTGTGGTTTGTTTACTCATTAAAAGTTAATTATCATAATGGAAAGACAAAGAGGACAGATCAAGCAGGCTCAAGTCACATTCACATTTGATGGCTCCTATCAATTATGTTTTAAGTAAAAAAGTCTAGACAGGTTACAAGCGTTCAGAAAGCTGCACCTTAAAATACAAGCTCAATTCTCACCTACCCCATCGTGTGGGATATCATTAGATAGGTATAACTATAATAGTATACGACAATAACAAAAATGTCTTGCATGATTTATTTTTAAGTACATGATGTAGGTTGAAAGTCCTCTAAAACCTTGATGTTTCGCTGTTGGCATAAACACAAGCTAAACATGTTTTATTTTTAATATTTTTAAATAGATATCAATAACTCAAATGGTCTTTTTCTTTGTGTACGCACACAATGTACTTATATTGTCGGATACCGAACACGGCGACAATGCACTTTAATGACGTCGAAATTTCTCGTAAATACTGTAATGCGACTGTTGTTGCTATACTTACCTTTCGTATATCGGTAGGGTATTTGCTCCTCACTAAACACCATGCATATTCAAATTGAGCCTTGTGTGTCACCGTCCCTTGGTGAAGTTGCTCGTGGAATACTCTTTCGAACTTCTAAACAAGAAACCGGACAACAATCAATACAAAATACAATGAGTCACACAACAGTCACAGGCATATTGCACAAGTTGTAACGTTACCTGCAAATCTTCTGACGATACAATCTCATCTAAAACATCCTCCATTGTGAATCAACTTCCGAATTTGCGTTTATTACAATTTTGAACTACAGACTACAATCAGAAGAAAAATATGAGCATTATTTCGCGATAACAAATGGAAACTAAAAATCTGAGTTTTGACGTACGTTTTGACTTGACAATTGGCATTGACATTGACAGAAAATCTGTGACAAACACATCAGTCTTATGGTAACGAGTACTCGATACTTTGCATTCAATACTTTTACTTAACGAGTACTTTTTAACTGGTATCGTATCGAATAAATCTTGTATCATTTTTTTACTCAAAATTTGGCGATATTTATGGTTTTAATTCGCCACCTTCAGTCACACAATCAATCAATTTCTTTCGTCGGCATTGTTGTTCTGTCCATAGACTAAGGATAAACGTTAGTACTAAGATCAAATTACTACATATTAGATGTGTGCGTTACCCCACCAGAATGTTGTCTCCTTTCAGGATATGAATGATACAGATTTTTAGTGCAATATGCCAGTGAAATGTGCGCTTTTTAAAATTTGTTTTTGAGTTATTTATGAACAATTAGATTGGAGAAACGTTACTCCAGCAGATTTTTTTCTCGTAATGGACCTTTCTGTATAAAGATTGGGTAGGAAGATAGCTTTTAATTTGTGCAAAATGTGCATGCAAAAGCTAAATATGTGCGTCGTATGGTTTTCATGTTAATTGACTTTTTGCTGGAGTAACGTTTTGCAAGATCTACTAGATCCCCAAACTACTTAGTGAATTTTATGAAAATATGGTGTGTACAATGTTTTGTACAATCTTTATTACAAGATAGGACTGCAGTCATCTGCGTAGGTTGCAGTCACCACTTCTTCTGTGATGGGTAGGTCCGCGGTATATAAAGTATACAGGACAGGGCCCAGCACCGAACCCTGAGGTACTCCTGCTTCTATTTGATAGATGGATGAGAGAGAATCCTCACATTTAACCTGAAATACTCGGTTTTGTAGGTAAGACCTCAGAAGCATGTACACAGTATGTAGCAGTAGCTTTAGCTTATGTAGGAGTCCCTTGTGCCACACACGATCAAACGCCTGTTGTATGTCGAGAAACACGGCTGAGCAGTATTCTTTCCTCTCCAGCGCTTGCCGTATTGTATGAGCTACTCGGTGTATCTGTTCTGTCGTTCCATTATGTGCACAGGACCCGAATTGGTGATCTGGTATTAGTTCCTGCTCTTCTAGCACTGGAAGAAGGCGTCTCAGTATCAATTTCTCGAGAACTTTTAATAGCAAAGGGAGAAGACTTATGGGCCTGTACGATGTAACTTCGGTAGGAGCCTTTCCTGGTTTGACCACCATGTTTATAGTGGATACTTCCCACAACTTTGAAAAATATTGTAGTCTCAATATTCCATTGAAGAGAACTGTCAGCAGAACTATGCCTTTTTTTGGCAGTTGCTAAGGACTTCTGCTGTTATGAGATCAAACCCTGGTGCCTTTTTTTGCTATAAGTGAGATTGTTTTTTTGACTTCTTTCGGTGTCAACGGTCTTAGTGGCAGAGACATTTGATGGTCACTGTTCAGAATTTCATCAACTTCCCCCTCTTCATGCACAATGTCAGGTTCGTTGGGTTTAAATACGTCTTTGAGAAAGTTAGCAAATAACTCAGCTTTGTCATGAGGTTTTCGTGACCAGTTGCCATCAGTTTGTCTTAGTGTAAGAATGTGTTCTTTTGGCCTTTTTAATAATTTAGTCATTTTCCAAAGTGAATAATCTTCCGCTTTGTACGGAGACAGAGACTTTAATTTTTGTTGCAAGGTTCTATTTTCATTTTCTCTGAGCTTTTCTTTTAAATCTTTTTGTGCCTGGTTGAGTGCTTTTTTGTCTTGGCGATTCCTGCTGGTGTGCCACTGGCGTCTTATTCTTCTCTTATAAGCTATCAGCTCTTGTATTTCTAACGTTATAAGCGTCTTTGTTTAACATTATCAAATATGAATTTAATAATATTTTCACAACTAAGACTTTTTATAAAAATCGAAAAATTAGTTTTTGTGATTGGGCAACAACTGGCATACAAATAAGTAGAGCTAAGTTGTATGAATTGTATGGTATGAAGCAATATAATTTTGACCCTAAGTTTGTTCAATATGTTAAAAATTATTCCAAAATATTTAAAAAGACTTGTGCTGCTGCCAAGTCTTTACATTTAGGTAGAAATATTAAACAAGCAGAGAATACAATTAAAGCCACTTGGAACATAATCAATGCTGAAGCTGGGCGGGCCAAGCCACGCGATCATAATTTTGAATTATGTGTTGGTAATAAAATTGTAACAAACAATTTAGATCTAGCGCAAACATTTAATAATTTCTTTGCTGAAATACCTATAAATACAACCAGCTCCTTAAATTCATGTCCGGCTAAAGCCCAATCACTTGTAAGAAGCAGTGTGAAAGAGTGTACTGTACCATTTAGTTTCAATTTTATAAACCCCCATGACATAATAAAAATATTTAAGTCAATTAATTGCAAAAAGACAGCAGACTTATGTGGTATTTCTGTTAAATTAATTAATTGCATTATAATTAAAATAGCACCACATTTAGCTGCAATATTTAATCGATGTGTTGATACCGGCGTGTTTCCTGATTTAATGAAACACAGTAAAGTAATCCCTTTGTTTAAAGCCGGTTCAAAAAGCGACCCTAGTAATTTTAGACCTATTTCTATCTTACCAGCTATTAGTAAAATCTTTGAAAAGGCTATACTAATGCAGTTAGAAACACATTTTAAATCTAATAATCTACTGCATAGCGAACAATATGGATTCACAAAGGGTCGTTCGACAGTAGATGCAGGCTCTAAACTACTAAAACACATATATAGTGCCTGGGAAAACTCGCAGGACGCTATTGGTGTTTTCTGCGACCTCTCAAAAGCATTTGATTGTGTGGTGCATACTACACTTTCTGTTGAAACTTAGACATTACGGCATTACGGGTACAGCGCTTAATCTTGTTGCTTCTTATCTTAGTGAGCGAATGCAGTATGTAGAAATTAACGGAATAAGGTCGTCCGGATCAATAGTGAGTATGGGCGTGCCACAAGGATCAATTCTGGGTCCTTTTCTATTTTTGGTGTATATAAACAATCTGCCATTTTTTACCAGTAACTTATGCGATATTGTTCTATTTGCTGATGACACTTCTCTTATATTCAAAACCAATCGTAAAAATGATTACTCTGACGAAGTAAACAGGTCCCTCGCATTAGTTCTTGACTGGTTTACATCAAATAACTTGCTTTTAAATTCTAAAAAAACCAAATGTATTAAATTTAGCTTACCAAATGTAAGAAATATCAGTCCAAATCTTGTTTTAAACAATGAAGTTATTCATTTTGTTGATTCAACGGTTTTTTTGGGAATTACTTTAGATAGTAAGTTACAGTGGGGCGCCCAAATATCATGTCTCGCAGGGAAACTCAGTTCTGCAGCATAAGCTGTCAGTAAAGTCAGACAGCTTACGAACGTAGAAACAGCTCGACTAGTATATTTTGGTTATTTTCACAGCGTCATGTCCTACGGCATTTTGCTTTGGGGCAAGGCGGCTGATATACAAACTATTTTTATTCTTCAAAAACGCGCGATATATCAACTATAATAGGAGCACGAGTTTCCCTTAGAGAAAAGTTTAAAGAGATAGGCATTATGACAGTTGCTTCACAATATATATATGCAAACGTTATGTTTGTAAAACAAAACTTACATTTATATAACAAAAATAGTGATATTCACTCTGTGAATACAAGAAATAAGAACAAATTGGTAGGACAATATCATAGGCTTCATAAAACTCATAACTCATTCATGGAACTAGGTGTAAAATTTTTCAATAAAATCCCAGTCAGCATATCGAGTCTACCCGTAAATAAATTTAAGAATGTAGTCAAGAGACATCTTATACAAAGAGCTTACTATTCAAACGATGATTATTTAACTGATAAAGATAAATGGATGTAGTTCGTTGCTCGCTATTAATGTATTGTGTTGTATAGTTTATTGCATTTTACTAGGTGAATATTGTTGTCACAGTTTGATGATGTTACTTAGGTACTAGTTAAGAAAACGATTTACTTTTGTAAGTAAAGATTCTGCGTGATAAATTACGGCCATTCTTTTCTTTCCTTTGTAAAACATGTATACTTATTCATTAAGTAGCAGTAAATTGGCCAATATTTAAGCACATAAAGTTTTTACATCGTAAGTGGATGCTCCTACTATGTTGTGCCCATTGAGGCTGATGTATCCGATCTCGTAACATTATTGACCTCTTTTTTTGCATCAGTACTATAATATGGTGTTTAATATAATGGTGGCAGCACCTTACCTACATATACAGTTTATAAACAGAGAAACATTGTAAACATTGGCAATTTGAAAAGAGTGGCCACGAGTTTTTATTGCCTGTTCTTTTCTCGGGCTTTACCTATTGTTTGCGAACAGGCATTACCAGTAAATGTAGAATCGACTTTTCACAAGTGTAGTATTTTGCTTCCTAAGTGAATAAATAATTTTTTATTTTGTTATTATTATTACTAAGGAGATGTCTTGATTTTGTGGTTTTAGTTCTAAATGCAGAGTTGCAAGCCAGGCTGCTTTTTGTATTAGGTTGGTGATGTTCCATGCAGCGTCTTCTATGTCAACTTCCGTTTTGAGGGGTATGCATAAATTAACATTCTCTTCTATATAATCTCGAAAGGCCTCCCAGTCAGTTTTATGATTATGTAGGGTTTCACGTGGTTCTTTCCTTATGACTGTGGAGCTTAACGTGCAAATCACAGGTGTGTGGTCTGGGAGCCATCGAGACATGATTCCACCTTTGTATTGAGTCCTGACATCCCTTTGGTGATGAAGAAGTCGTTAAGATCCGGGATTTTATTATGGTCGGATGGCCAATAAGTTGGTTCCCCTGCTGAAATTACGTTCAGGTTATTACTATCAATTGCCTTTTTTAGTTCTCGTCCCCTTGTTGTCGTCAGCCGGGAGCCCCAGCATATGTTTTTGGAGTTCCAGTCTCCCTCTGTAATATATCTGCCACCAAGTGTGTGGAAAAAGTCATTGAACATTTGTTCATTTATTCGATGTCGAGGGGGACAGTATACTGCAGCCACATTTAGTGATCCCTGCCAAACATCTGTTGATATTATAGCGGCCTGTATGTGTGTATGTATGAAGTTTGGTAACATGTGGTGTCTGATGTTTTCCTTGACTATCACAGTGGCTCCAGCGTGTGATGTTCCATCTGGGTGATTAGCATAGTTTATATTATATCCTTTCATTTTGACCACTCTTTGGTCAGTCAAATGTGTTTCAGATATGTATAAAATGTCTATTTTGTTGTGGTTTATGAATAGCTCAACTTCTTGCTTATTCGGCGATAAGCTATTTATATGTATCGTTGAGTGATAAACTTATTTTATTGCTGAGTTCCCGGCGCGACTCCTATAGCTTACCTTCGACGTCAGATGCGCGAAACTGGTGGTAACCATGTGGTAACAATATTTGCAATACTGGCGACAAACCAATTGCAATATAATATAAACACATCAGCGAAAAACTTAAGGTAAAATATGTTGCCCCCTTGTTTATTTCCCGACGTTTTGACGACGGCCACAATACGTAATAAATATCAGTAGGCGGAAGCGCCATTCGCGTTGCTTACCAACCACTCAATAACGTGACCGTTGCTACGTGAGACTTTTTCGTGCGTGCACCCCGTCTTTTTTTTATAAGACATTATCACGTCAAAAATATAATAACTTGTGTTAGAGTTAATATACCAAATAAAACTTTATTTCTATTGGCATACTAGTGTCTTTATTTTAGATAGCTGACCCGCGCAACTTCGCCTGCGTAAATTTTCCCCGTTTTCGGAACATTATTCATTGCTGCTCCACACCTATTGGTCGTAGTGTGGTAATAAATAGCCTATAGCCTGTGCTATCCAACAGTAAAATATATTTTCAATTCGGACCAGTAGTTCCAGAGATCATCGCATTCAAACAAACAAACTCTTCAGCTTTATAATATACTAGCTGTCCCGCGCAACTTCGTCTGCGTAAATTTTCCCCGTTTTTGCAACATTTATCATTGCTGCTCCGCTCCTATTGATCGTAGCGTGATGTTGAATACCCTATAGCCTTCCTCGATAAATGGGCTATCCAACAATGAAATATTTTTTCAATTCGGATCAATAGTTCTTGAGATTATCGCGTTCAAACAAACAAACAAACAAACTCTTCAGCTTTATTATATAAGTATAGATGTACAATCTATAGGTACCTATAGATTCATTATACCGTTGTATTACCACCAGCAGATACCAAACAGGTCTACATATTAACGCTGTGTATTTTATGAAATCACTGTTATTATATCGTTTTATAGGACCTATCAATATGCATGAGTGATTTGTTTATATGAAATAATTATTTACAATTTTTGTTTGTTTCAGCACGAAACGGTTCTGTCAAAAGTGACAGTTTATTGTCTTTTGCTCAAACGTCAATATTCAATTTGCTATCCGTGTTCTGTTTCATTGTCAGTTCATCATCAATTTAAATAATAAAACCTACTATTTTACTTATTATAATCTATCGTTATAGCTGTGTGAATACATTGTGGGAAGATGCAAAGTGTAATCAATACAGTAAAGGGCACTGCGTTGGAAGTCGCGGGATATTTGACGCCGGTGTTAAAAGTAGGTGTACTTTTATCTATTTTATTAATAGTTACCACTGTTTACAGTCAGGTGATAAGTTGTAAAACGAAAGTAATTATGTACATATATATTCATCTGGCATATGTAAATAGTGTGGATAGATGCTGGGAACAAAATCATTTTATTCTACTTATCTTTGTTCAGTAGTAGTAAAGCAACATACATTCATAGACTTTATAATTTTTGAATTAGTAGGATTTAATTATTATGATAGGATTTAATTATAAAAAAATTTAAATTTTCAAAATATGGATCTTCAAGAACAATGTGGCCGTCTTCAACAGGAAATAAACTCTTTTAGTGACTGTAGTGAAGTGTTTTCAGAGTCTCTGAGTCACAATACTGAATTACAACGTGATCTGAACGAAGCTCATAGGACTATAGTTTCCCTTAATCACACAATACAGGCAACAAACAGTAACGTGACTCAGAACCTCTATAGTGAGCTCTTAGGTGTAAAGTGGGTGTCGCACTTAAAACTTAAGTTACTTAGCCGCAAGAAACAGAGAAAATACTCAAAATTAAATAAATTAATAAGCAATATTAAAAAACAAAGTGATAAGTTAGGAAAAGTTAAAACTTTATCTAAAATTAATTCTAAATTGACAAAGGAACATAAAAGACTGCAGTCAGACTTGGACAACTGCAAAGATCAAATGATTGCCAGCAGGTTAATGTATGACCGCCATACACAGGAGCTTAACACACAAATAACGAACTTGCACTCCCGTCTAACAACTCTCATGCTTGAACACCAAACAGAAACTCAAGTATTCATTAACAAGTATGAGGAGGTAGCCAGAGTAGCTAGAGAGGAAACAGAACAATTAACCTCTCAGATTAAAAACAACCTATGCTACAATTGCTCACTACCACCGTTTGTCGGTCAACACAACACTCACACCAATACACGGCAATTACAGAGCAGTAAATGCAGTAAGTCTGACTCTGACTGCAGATTGTTATCTGACCAGCATACTCTGAATTTTACAGAAAATAAAGTTGTGATTTTTTCTGACCAATTAGGTATAGATTTTAGCAGGTTTATTATAGGTCACACAAAGTATAGGGTCATAAATTATTGTTCTACAGGATCAAATTTTTGTAATTTAATTAGTAAATTAAATAATACCACCTTAGATAATAGGTCAACAGTTATAGTATTATATGGTGACAGCTTCTCAGTCACAAAGAGAGACATAATTAAATTAACAGAAACTGTTACATACATGCATGAAAAAGTAGGTTGTAAGTTTATTTTATGTAGTCTACCTTATTCGCAGTCAGTATCTGATTTACAAAACAAGCATATACAGAGCTTGAATCTTTTATTATATAACAGTACTTACTTACATAGTAAGTATATTTTGTTTTTTGACACGAATAAATTTATTCGTAATTTTATTTTAACGAAAGATAGAATGTATCTTTCCACATTCTACAAAAGACAACTTGCTAAGTTATTAGCATTTAATTTACACCCTGACCTAGGTACAAACAGTACTTTGCAGGATTCATTTAGTGTTAGCAGTTCTACTTTGAATGTTATTAAGACTCCTAGTTTAAACTAGTAAGTCAGACAATGGACAAGCCCACAGGTGGTCTAACTGTAGTTCACCAAAATATTCAAGGCTTATCCAGCAAAATAGAGGAACTCGAATTGTTCCTTAAAATGCACAGTGTTGATATTTGTTGCTTAACTGAACATTGGTTGAAAACTAATGAACTGATATTTAATAATAGTTATTATTGTATGGTTAGTGCATTTATAAGAGAAAGGGCTATACATGGTGGGTCTATGATATTTGTATGCAACAATGTTAAATGTAAGGAACGCAAGGATATAGTACATCTGTCTGTTGAGCGTACTATAGAATTATCATGTGTGGAGCTGGAGAGATATATTATAGTTTGTGCATATCGACCACCACTGAGTGATTTTAACTTATTTGAATCTGTAATGGAAGATGTGCTTAAAAGGGTAAGTTACGGTATTAAGCATATAGTAGTGTGTGGCGACTTCAATGTAAATTTACTTGAACAATCATCTTTGTCTACCAGATTAGTTAACCTATTTAAATCATTTAATTTAGTGTACTTATTTAATGAACCAACAAGAATTACATCACATTCTGCTACTTGCTTAGATAATATATTCTGCAACTGTAGTTATTTTAATGAGGTAATATTGAGTGATTTAACATCAGATCACTGTGGGCAGAAAGTCACTTTTCCCTCACACACAGTGGCCAAAATAGATAAGATCACATGTAGGCCAATGAGTACGGCTCGCTTAGAAAAATTCAATTCTAACGTTTCTGCTAATATTACCAGTATAGATTTCAGCCACTCTGATCCGAACTATCTTTACTCCTCAGTGTTTAATATAATCAAAAGTGAATACAATAATATATTTAAATCAAAAACTTTCTATAAGAATTCTAAACTTAGCTTTTGTGATTGGGCAACTACCGGCATTTATAAAAGTAGAGCTAAGTTATACGAGTTATATGGTATGAAACAATTTAATTTTGATCAAAACTTTATTCAGTATGTGAGAAACTATTCAAAAACTTTTAAAAAAGCTTGTGCATGTGCCAAAGCTTTACTTATTAGTAGAAATATTAAAAAATCTGATAATAAAATAAAAGCCACTTGGAATATTATTAATTCGGAAAGCGGACGGGCAAAGCCTCGGGATAAAAGCTTTGAATTATTAATTAACAATAAGACTGTTACTGATAATTTAGACCTAGCACAAACTTTCAATGATTTCTTTGCTGATATACCACTAACCACAACCAGCTCCTTGAACGCTTGCCCAGATAAAGCCGAATCACTCTTGAGAGATAATGTGGATCAATGCAATGTACCATTTGCTTTTAAATATATATACCCCAGTGAAATAATTAAAATATTCAAGTCACTCAATTTAAAAAAAACTGCTGATTTATGGGGTATTTCAGTAAAATTAATTCACAGTATAATTACTGGCATAGCGCCACAGTTATCTATAATTTTTAATCAATGTGTTGATACCGGAATGTTTCCTGATCTGATGAAACATAGTAAAGTAATACCATTATTTAAATCCGGATCAAAGAATGACCCTAGTAATTTTAGACCAATATCCATCTTGCCAGCTATTAGTAAAATTTTTGAAAAGGCTATACTTATGCAGTTAGAATCACACTTTAATTTTAATAATCTACTGCATCCCGATCAATATGGTTTTACAAAGGGTCGCTCTACAATTGATGCAGGTACTAAGCTACTGAAACATATTTTTAGTGCCTGGGAAGATTCACAGGATGCCATTGGAGTGTTCTGTGATCTTTCTAAAGCTTTTGATTGTGTGGCGCATAGGACACTTCTCCTGAAACTTAGGCATTACGGTATTAAAGGTACAGCGCTGGATCTACTTGCCTCTTACCTAAGTGAAAGAATTCAATATGTTGATATAGGGGGAGTAAGGTCGTCTGGATCTCCAATTAGTATGGGCGTGCCTCAGGGATCAATACTCGGTCCCTTCTTATTTTTGGTATATATTAATGATTTACCATTTTATGTTAATAACTTTTGTGACATCATTCTATTTGCTGATGACACTTCTCTAATTTTTAAAATCGATCGTAAACTAGAAAATTTTGAGAAAATAAATAGAACACTCGCACTAGTTCAAGATTGGTTTACAACGAACAACCTACTTCTAAATCCCAAAAAAACTAAATGTATTAAGTTTAGTTTGCCAAATGTGAAAAGTACTAATACGAGTATAATTTTAAATAATGAGGTGATTAGCTTTGTCGACTCGACAGTTTTTTTGGGAATTACATTAGACAATAGGTTACAGTGGGGCACCCAAATATCATGTCTCGCAGGAAAACTCAGTTCTGCAGCGTATGCTGTCAGCAAAGTTAGACAGCTTACGAACGTAGAAACAGCTCGACTAGTATATTTTGGTTATTTTCACAGCGTCATGTCCTACGGCATATTGCTTTGGGGCAAGGCGGCTGATATACAAACTATTTTTATTCTTCAAAAACGTGCAGTGCGTGCGATATATCAACTAGGAGCACGAGTTTCCCTTAGAGAAAAGTTTAAAGAGATAGGCATTTTGACAGTTGCATCACAATATATATATGCAAACGTTATGTTTGTAAAGCAAAACTTACATTTATATAACAAAAATAGTGATATTCACTCTGTGAATACAAGAAATAAGCACAAATTGGTAGGTCGATATCATAGGCTTCATAAAACTCATAACTCATTCATGGGACTAGGTGTTAAATTTTTCAATAAAATCCCAGTCAGTATATCGAGTCTACCAGTAAATAAATTTAAGAATGTAGTCAAGAGACATCTTATACAAAGAGCTTACTATTCAATCGATGATTATTTAACTGATAAAGATAAATGGATGTAGTTCGTTGCTCCCTATTAATGTATTGGGTTGTATAGTTTATTGCATTTTACTAGGTGAATATTGTTGTCACAGTTTGATGATGTTACTTAGGTACTAGTTAAGAAAACGATTTACTTTTGTAAGTAAAGATTCTGCGTGATAAATTACGGCCATTCTTTTCTTTCCTTTGTAAAACATGTATACTTATTCATTAAGTAGCAGTAAATTGGCCAATATTTAAGCACATAAAGTTTTTACATCGTAAGTGGATGCTCCTACTATGTTGTGCCCATTGAGGCTGATGTATCCGATCTCGTGTACTCTTCTAATATTAGTGACCTCTTTTTTTTGCATCAGTCCTCTAATATATGGTGTATAATATAATGGTGGCAGCACCTTACCTGCATATACAGTTTATAAACAGAGAAACATTGTAAACATTGGCAATTTGAAAAGAGTGGCCACGAGTTTTTATTGCCTGTTCTTTTCTCGGGCTTTACCTATTGTTTGCGAACAGGCATTACCAGTAAATGTAGAATCGACTTTTCACAAGTGTAGTATTTTGCTTCCTAAGTGAATAAATGATTTTTATTATTATTATTATTAACTCTGCAATAAAAATAAACTTAAATTCAAAACTTACGACATATTAATTATAATATTTTGCTTCCAGTGTATGATTCTAATCTATTTGATTATTATTGTAGGTATCATGAATATGTTTAAAAAAAAAAAAAAACAAGATGTATTATTTATTAAATCTATACTATTATAAAGTTGAAGAGTTTGTTTATTTATTTGTTAATTGATAATCTCAGGAACTACTGTTCCGAAATGAAAAAATATTTTAGTGTTGGATAACCTATTTATCGAGAAAAGCTATAGGCTATATAACATCACACTATGTCCAAAAAAACCGGAGCATCAATGAAAAATGTTGCAAAACAGGGATAATTGAAGCAAATGAAGTTGCTCAGCTAGTATTAAATATGACACCTACGACCTGTAAATAATTAAAAATATATCTAGCCTGTACCACATGTGCTATGACATATTTGAATATATATCATTAATATATTAAACTCATTTCGTTATATTTTTTGCTTCAGGAATCAAAGTTTCAAGAGACAGGAGTGATCACCCCTGAAGAGTTTGTGGCAGCAGGCGACCACCTGGTCCATCACTGTCCCACCTGGCAGTGGGCAAAGGGTGAGGAGGCCAAGATCAGGCCATACCTGCCTGCTGACAAGCAGTTCTTGATCACCAGGAATGTGCCCTGCTATAGAAGGTGCAAACAGGTATATGTTTCATTTTTTATTGCTTCATTCTTTTCTCAGGCTTTACCTTTTGTTTTGCAAACATGGCATTACATTAGGCAATCATGCTTTTGCTTTTTAAGTAAAAAAAAATACTCAAACACTGGAGCTCTATACTACTAGTATGATGGACTGGCTGCAATCTTCTTTGACACCTTACCCATTTTCAATATTCTATCTATTGATTAATTTGGCTATTAGAGATGTATATTTGACATAAGCTCCATATAAGATATTATGTCAAAATTCTATCTCTAGTAGCCAAATCCATGGATAGACAGATTATTGAGACTGGCCATTATTTTTTTTTACTATTATACTTTTATTTATTCAAACAATTATTAATAAAGTTACATCCTGAATTATTTAAATGTATTGTAACAATTATATTATATGGCCCTTGTAGGGTAAAAAGCTTTATTAAAATATATATATTACGGAAAATTTTAACGAAACATAGACGAAATCGTGCTGGCTCTTAGACAGCTAAAAAATGGAAAAGCCCCTGGGGAGGATGGCGTTACAACAGAGCTGTTAAAGGCTGGAGGTAAACCCGTACTGAGGGAGCTCCAAAAGCTCTTTAATGCTGTCTTGTTCGAAGGGAGAACTCCGGAGGCGTGGAGTAGAAGCGTAGTCGTCTTGTTCTTCAAAAAAGGAGATAAGACCCGGCTGAAGAACTACCGACCTATTTCTCTTCTGAGCCACGTCTATAAGCTGTTCTCAAGAGTCATCACGAACCGCCTTGCGCGAAGACTTGACGAATTCCAACCACCGGAACAGGCTGGATTTCGGAGCGGATATGGCACCATAGACCACATCCACACAGTGCGGCAGATTATACAAAAGACCCAAGAGTATAATCAGCCCCTGTGTCTAGCATTCGTGGACTATGAGAAGGCCTTTGACTCGATTGAAATCTGGTCCGTTCTGGAGTCTCTGCAGCGATGCCAAGTAGATTGGCGATATATCCAAGTGATGAGATGTCTCTACTAAGCCGCAACAATGTCCGTCCAAGTACAGAATCAGGAAACAAAACCTATACCATTGCATCGAGGAGTGAGGCAAGGGGACGTTATCTCCCCGAAACTGTTCACAAATGCAATGGAGGATATGTTCAAGACGCTGCACTGGAAAGGGCGGGGCATCAACATCAATGGTGAATACATCTCTCACTTGCGATTTGCAGATGACATTGTCATTATGGCGGAAACGCTGCAGGACCTGCAACTGATGCTGAATGACCTGGCTGACTCCTCTGTACGCATCGGCCTACGGATGAACTTGGATAAAACCAAGGTCATGTTCAATGAACATGTACTACCGGAACCGATAGCGGTGCACGGCGCCGTTCTCGAAGTTGTTCAAAAATATGTGTACCTCGGGCAGTCATTGCAGTTAGGTAGAAACAACTTCGAGGACGAGGTGAACAGGAGAATTCGGTTGGGTTGGGCAGCGTTTGGTAAGCTACGTCAAGTCTTCTCATCGTCGATCCCACAATGTCTAAAGACTAAAGTCTTTAATCAGTGCGTCCTACCCGTCATGACATACGGAGCCGAAACGTGGACACTGACGGTACGGCTAGTCCACAAGTTCAAAGTCGCTCAGCGGGCTATGGAAAGGGCTATGCTCGGAGTTTCTCTTAGGGACAAAATCAGAAATGAGGTGATCCGGCAGAGAACCAAAGTTATCGACATAGCCCACCGGATTAGCAAGCTGAAGTGGCAGTGGGCTGGCCATATTTGCCGAAGAACCGACAACCGTTGGGGTAAACGAGTTCTTGAGTGGAGACCACGGCACGGCAAACGTAGTGTAGGACGCCCTCAGGCCAGGTGGAGTGATGATTTACGCAAAACGGCTGGCAGGAGCTGGATGCGAGAAGCCGAAGATAGAACAAAGTGGCTTGCAATTGGAGAGGCCTATGTCCAGCAGTGGACTGCGATAGGCTGATGATGATGATATATTACGGGTCTTAATCGCGTGAATAATTTAAGGTTAAATACCTTGTTTATTGCCCGACGTTTCGACCGTATTGCAACGGCCGTGGTCACGGGAAGACTAGTTGAGCTCAGCGTCGCCTCCGTGAAGCGCGGGTTTCGGAAACTACCCTCGCTTGATTTTTATCACTCACTATTACGGAACTGTCGGTACTTCGACACACAACACTAAGGACATCTGCACACTGGCGTGTAATGTTTGTTCGGCGGTGTATACACTTGCCGATCACGGGATTCCACGATGTTGACAAACGGTATCCGTCTTCTCGGTTGAAATTGACATGTTTTTTGATTTCAACTGCTTCCCTCGCCATCCTGGAGTAATAGTGACGGTCAGTGGAGAGGACCTGTGGTTTGTGTAGTTCAATCCAGTGATTGGTTCCCGCATCCAGCAAGTGTTCCGCTATTGCTGACTTGTTTGTCTGTCGGTTTTTCACAGCCGCGATATGTTCCTTAACTCTTTCCGCTATTGTTCGCTTGGTTTGTCCGATGTAGGAACTGCCACAGCTGCAATCCACTTTGTAGACGCCAGGTGTCTGTAGAGGAATTACATCCTTAGGAGTACGTAGGTGCTTAGCTACCTTGGAGTGCGGACTATATACAGTCTTAATAGAGTATTTCTGCAGTACTGTTCCAATTTTGTCCGTCACTCCTTTCACATACGGTAGAAAAGCTGGAGCCCTGTCAACCCCCGGTCGGGAGTCTCTCCTCTTCGTACGTCGTGTGCTTCCTCTGTATCCATTTCGCTTTAGTACCTCCTGAACATGTGTGAGCTCACTTTCTAAATGTTCAGGGTCACAAATGTCATATGCTCTATTTGTCAGCGATGATACCACGGATTGCAGATGTCTTGGATGGTGATGCGAGTCAGCATGTAAGTATCTGTCTGTGTGGGTCGGTTTTCTGTACACAGTGTGTGCTAGGGTACCATTGTCTTTAACCATTATTTTAACATCGAGAAAAGCTAGCGATCTGTTTATCTCCATTTCAAAAGTGAACCTGATCTTAGGGTGTATGGAGTTCAAGTCTTTAGCAAATTGTTCTACTTCCTGCCTACCGCCCTTCATAATGCAGAACACGTCATCGACGTACCTCTTCCACAGTTTGACCTGGGACAATTGTAGCTCAATTGTTTCCTCAAAATGTTCCATCCAGATGTTGGCCATCACCGGCGCCACTGGGCTGCCCATGGCCACTCCGTCGATCTGGAGGTAGTGTTGTCCCTGGTAGATGAAGAAGTTGCCTTCCAGACAGTTTTTAAGTAAAACAATGTACTCATTGGACAGATCGTTTGCTCTCAGCTTTCTCTCGATGACCTCAAGGCAGTCCTGAATGGGAACGTTGGTGAATAGTGACTCCACATCAAAACTCACCATCACCTCGTCTGGTTCCACTTTCATGCTCTTGATGATGTCCACGAAATGGCGAGAATCCTTTACGAACGATGTCGTTTTACCCACTAAAGGTTGCAGTATTGAAGAAAGGTATTTCGCTAAATCGTAAGTAGGCGAGTTAATTTGGCTTACGATCGGGCGTAGTGGGACGTTACCTTTATGAACCTTTGGCAACCCATATAACTGTGGAAGAGGTACGTCGATGACGTGTTCTGCATTATGAAGGGCGGTAGGTAGGAAGTAGAACAATTTGCTAAAGACTTGAACTCCATACACCCTAAGATCAGGTTCACTTTTGAAATGGAGATAAACAGATCGCTAGCTTTTCTCGATGTTAAAATAATGGTTAGAGACAATGGTACCCTAGCACACACTGTGTACAGAAAACCGACCCACACAGACAGATACTTACATGCTGACTCGCATCACCATCCAAGACATCTGCAATCCGTGGTATCATCGCTGACAAATAGAGCATATGACATTTGTGACCCTGAACATTTAGAAAGTGAGCTCACACATGTTCAGGAGGTACTAAAGCGAAATGGATACAGAGGAAGCACACGACGTACGAAGAGGAGAGACTCCCGACCGGGGGTTGACAGGGCTCCAGCTTTTCTACCGTATGTGAAAGGAGTGACGGACAAAATTGGAACAGTACTGCAGAAATACTCTATTAAGACTGTATATAGTCCGCACTCCAAGGTAGCTAAGCATCTACGTACTCCTAAGGATGTAATTCCTCTACAGACACCTGGCGTCTACAAAGTGGATTGCAGCTGTGGCAGTTCCTACATCGGACAAACCAAGCGAACAATAGCGGAAAGGGTTAAGGAACATATCGCGGCTGTGAAAAACCGACAGACAAACAAGTCAGCAATAGCGGAACACTTGCTGGATGCGGGAACCAATCACTGGATTGAACTACACAAACCACAGGTCCTCTCCACTGACCGTCACTATTACTCCAGGATGGCGAGGGAAGCAGTTGAAATCAAAAAACATGTCAATTTCAACCGAGAAGACGGATACCGTTTGTCAACATCGTGGAATCCCGTGATCGGCAAGTGTATACACCGCCGAACAAACATTACACGCCAGTGTGCAGATGTCCTTAGTGTTGTGTGTCGAAGTACCGACAGTTCCGTAATAGTGAGTGATAAAAATCAAGCGAGGGTAGTTTCCGAAACCCGCGCTTCACGGAGGCGACGCTGAGCTCAACTAGTCTTCCCGTGACCACGGCCGTTGCAATACGGTCGAAACGTCGGGCAATAAACAAGGTATTTAACCTTAAATTATTCACGCGATTAAGACCCGTAATATATATATTTTAATAATGTGTACAAATCGCGAAAGTTTATCAACATTTATGGTAAAAAGCTTTCTCTATCTTTACCCATCTTTGCCTGTTTTGGGCAGTGTTTATCCAGTTTTTCCCAACTGTTTGTACAATATTATCAACCTATCTTTTCTTTTGTCTTCCTATTTGTCTTTTCCTAGTGAGACACTTTGTTGTTTGTAATGTCCATCTATTGTCCTGAAATCTTGCTATTGTGACCTGCCCACTTCCACTTCAGTATAATGGCATGTTGCAGTGCATCCATAAGTTTAGTTTTATTGTGTATGTCAACATTTCGAGTTTTATCAATCCTTCTTAGCTTCAGGATGCTTCTCTCGATGGCATGATGGCATCACAGGATTTTGTTTTTTTAATTGAATTTCTGATTGCAGAAGCCTTAAGCTTTTTTTTTTAAATGTTGCCTATCTGCAATCAGCTGCATAGCTTTAATCAGATTTGATATTGTGCTTTAAAGGTTTTGAGAGTGCACATCCTCTCATGTGTCATCTCAACTTTCTTCAAATTCTATTAAATATTGTTTAAATTGATAAAATAGCTGGGTTCTTTTGAGCCAGAATATACAGTCATGTGTACTCATGAGTTTTGTAGAAGCCCTGCAGCAGTTTAGATAATTGAAGAAATCATTGATCATCATGATTAGTTCATAATTGTTCCTAACACAAAACAATTTTACAAACTATTCAGGATTCCATTATAACATAGTATAAATTTCAGATAGAATACTGTGAAGATAAAGAGAAGGTGATAGAAGATGAGCATGATGCTGATGGAGGGTGGGTGGATACTCACCACTATGACAGCGCTGGCTCCCCTACTGTTGAAGAAAAGGTATGACCATTTTGGTGTATTGTATGTCTTTAAAAACATTAAATGTTGTTTTTTATTTAAATAATTTTCACAAAATTTTGATAATCAAAAATCATCCATTACTATTATGAATCAAACAGATTCTAGTTATTTAAAAAAAAAATCGGTTCTTTTGGTTATTGAATGGGTTAGTTACATCTATAACAAATTAAAACTGAATTGTCAAAAATGTAAACTTTGTGTGGGACTACTATTACACAAAAACGCAGAACAAGCTTCTCAGCAAAACGTTCTTGACACATACTTTAAAGTAACTGATAGCTTAGAGATATATAAGTAGATACTTACTTGTAATTCGATTCGAACTTATTACAAAACGAGAGTTGGTCGGGTAAAGTCTTTGAATTTGAAAATATATTTATTGAATAAAAATACATAATATATATTGTTTGAGATACACATGTAGGCTTTTTAATAGATTGGCGGCGCGACGTCTGTCTCTTGTGAGCTTGTAATGTTTCATTCGGTGATTTTGGTGGTTTATGACCGCCTATCTCCCCCTTAGTAAGATATCGTGAGATTTGGCTTGATCCTCTACGATCACATGTAACAGCAAACATCTACGCGTTGCACATTATTCGATAGGTTTTTTTAAATCATTTTTAACTTTTTTTTTTGATTAGGTAAGTGAATGTTTTCGGAAATAATCGCTCCGAAATTTGAAGAAATTGTGTCGGTATGGCCAAAAATTACAGAGGAAACGCTTAATATTATTACTTTCAACTAAAATTATTTTTAACATGATCGGATAAACCGTCTTTGAGTTATTGCTGAAAAAGTGCGCCTATCAACAAAAAGATAGCATAATGATTTTCAAACAAAAAAAAATATTTCAGAAATTTTAATGATGGAGGATCTTAACACTATTCTTCCCAAATTCCCTTTCAGTTCTAGGTACTCAACATTACAGGCACAAAGAACCGTGCTGAGGTACCTCACGAAAATCTTAACCTTTTGCCTTAGTGATGTATTTTATTGTTGTTACTAGGTTTGTGAAATGACGTTAGAAGCAGCAGACACAGGAGACAGCGACGGCGAAGGCGCGGCGGGTGATCCCGAAGACGATGATGACGACGAAGACGAAGATGGCGAGGCGGAGGACATGGAGCAGTTCCAAGAGTCCGGTTTGCTTGATGAAGTTGATCCTGTAAGTTGCTCCTATACTGCATTACTTTATCACCTGGAGCCGTGCCGCGTTTATGTTGTAGCACTCGTAAGCTTGAAACTGTTCTAACAGGGATGTTGACTGTCAAGTCAAATCAGTCTCTTTTTATGAAATGTCACAACGACGCTCTATAGAAATGTGCATGGAATAACAACCTATGACGTCATAAACTCCTATCGTCAAATCATTACTTTTAGATTTCGTTTCCATGCTTTTAAATTCAAAAATATGTTAAATTGTAAAAGAACTTTTATTTTCAGAGCATTTTAAGATCTACTATAGCCTGATTAGTATAAAATAATTTACTTAGGTATAATGTAGTCAAATACCCAGTTAAAACTAATATTATAAATGTGCAAGTAGCTCTGTCTGTCTGTTACGTTTTTACGCTCAAACTGCTGTACCCATTTAGATCAAATTTTATATGCGATAACTGACATTCACGCGGGCGGAACGGCAGACGAAAGTTAGTTTTATTTAAATTTAGAATTACCTATCAACCTGTGACCATAATCAGTCGAACGAAGAAACGTCGCATCGTGTAGTTAAAAGGTCTTTAAATATTTTACGAGATTAACTTCCAATATTTATCTTATATGACTGGCCTGTTGACCTAGTGATTAGTGACCCTGATTGCTAAGCCGTAGGTTGTACGTTCGATCCCCACCCAGGATAAAACTGTGTGTGATGTGCATGATGGTTTATTCTGTGTCTGGGTGTTATTTATCTATAATATGTATGTATTTAGAAATATATAAGTATGTTTATCAGTTGTTTGATTTCCATAGTACAAGCTCTGCTTAGTTTGGGATCAGATGACGTTGTGTGAGTTGTCCCAAGATATTATTATTATAATAATTTAAGAAAGCATATGTAGTAATCCGTAAATTCATTTTTTTTTTTAACAAAAAACATGACTCCCGCAGTAGCTTACAGTACACCCAGACTCGGAACAACAATTTGTGAATCGCACAAAGTGGTGTTCTGTGTGGAAATCGAACCCACGACCTCTTGCGTAGCAGTTCTTGCATCAGTGTCCCACCGCGCCTCCGAGGCAGTTAACTATAGGTATTCAATTAGGTCAACATTCTATCATAGTTGTCCGTTGTCAGGAGAGATAACATCGGTACTTGTCTCTTTCACCTTAATGAACTTGCCACAATGTCGTTTATATTGTTTACCTATACTGTACAATACATATATATCATCAATTACTGATATGTATGCAATTATATTAATAACTTACTTTTATGATTCCATTTTTTAATATGATTGTGTGTGGGTATTTATTCAAAACCAGATTATAAAAACCGGGCAAGCACATGTCGGCCCACTCACAATGTAGGGTTCCGTAGTCCCCCCATTAATACGGCTTAAGAAGTGAGTTTTCTGTTGTTTTTGTTTCATACTTTAGACGTTATACCTTCTTAATAATAATTTTCAATGGAATTTGTACGATAATGTTGTTACTTCTCATTTGATCAGCTGTTACTCGTAAACTTATAAAGCCTACTTAGCTGTAATAGTTTTCCTTTTAATTTCACTATATATACTACTACCGTGATTTTTTCACATACCCAACATCAACCGTTTAGCTGGAAGGAGGGGGGGGGGGGTTACACTTGACTCTAACAAAAACTTGCACTTTAAAGCTAAAATTTCACAAACGGATACCTATCTAGAATCTAAAAAAAACTAAAAAAGTTCTTCACAATCTCGAAACGTTTTTAAAAGACCTATCTAATGATACCCCACACGATGGGGTAGGTGAGAAAGAAATCACATCCCCACTTTACATACAGGGAAGACCTTAAAAAAAATGTTTTTCAAGATTTTATTTTTTCACTTTGTCGGCGTAAATAATATGTGTATCCATGCAAAATTACAGCCTTTTAGCTGTAACAGTCCAGTAGCTAAGTTGCGGACGGACGGACTATAAGGGTTCCGTTTTGAACCCTAAAAAATAGTACTTAGTTATTTTCTTTAACGTTCCTGATAATGCCGAGGTTAGGTTATAGGAAGTACTTTGTTAAATGAGTCTTCAAATTGACTTCAATTTATTTCAATAACTATAAATATTTGACAGTCAACAGACCTAGCCCAGCGCAAAGAGACCAAAGCGAAGTCAACGAGCAAGTCTAAATCAGACGGCGACGAGATCATCCGCACTCGCACCTACGACCTGCACATCACTTACGACAAGTACTACCAGACGCCGAGACTATGGCTTATTGGATACGACGAGGTGAGTACTCACCGTTGACCAGAGAGTACAGGACACAAGCTTTATAGTAAACGTTTTCGACGAACCCATATATGGTCTCTTGCTCTGTCACTGCTTTGACGTGTACAGTGATTTCGTGTCCATGAACGAAGTGCGTGCGTCAAGAACATTTTCTAAAGGTTGTCTTCTGTAGGTATTCATCAGCATTCTGTTTATAACTGTTGAGTTATAAAGTCGGGCTGAACCGTGAAGCGGTCGAGTAAAAAAAATATATCTTAAAAGATTCTTTATATTTATTTCTTACAGTTTGTCTGAGCATGCAATGTGGTGCTACTTTTAAGATGACTGATTTAAGATAAAGTATGATTGATTGAGTGATGTGACGGATCCAGGATTTTATTTTGGCGAGCTTGACGCCGCTGAGTAATTCGACTGCATATTTTTATGAAAAGGTTTTAGTGTATAAAACGTTGTCCTAGATTGAAGACACCAGATATATAGACTAAAACATGGGAGTAAGTCTACGAAATTTGCATTCGGTGATGTGCTTGACTATTTATTTTCCTCGTTTTGATTTGAAGTCGGTTCATTTTTGCCAAAAAAAGTTATATCAAGAAAAACTAATCGAACAGGCCAGTCAGGTTTATCTATACCAGTGGTTCTCAAACTTTTTAAATGACGGAACCCTTTTGGGAAGCAAAATACTTGATGGAACCCTACAATAAAACAATTATTTTTATAAGTGTATTCTTTATTAATCAGCATAATAAAAGTACAATGTATCAGTTACTAATTATTATTTACTTCACCACTTGGTAAGGACAATAATAGAAAACATTAAAAAAGAAAAAATCTAACTAGTGGGAGGTATGAAACTGTTTTTTATTTTTCATCAATTGCTTGATATCAGGTTTGATGGAAGAAAGTTGGAGTCTCATATCAGCTTCGGCGTCCAGTCTATTGCGATATTTTGTTTTCGTGGCTGCGTAGGTAGAGAATCCTGTTTCGCACAAATATGTAGTTGGGAACGGGAGAAGAATATCCAGAGCCATTTGGCCAAGCATTGCATATTCATCTTGGATTCTGCACCAAAAATCATTAAGAGGCGTCGTTTTGAACAATGACTCCATACTTGTGTCTGATGACATTTCTAAAAGAGATTCATATATCTCATTTGACATGTTTTCAGGCTTTTCCAAGTTGGGTAAAAAAGGATTATGAATCCAGGAGTTCACTTTAATTTTTGTATTGTGTTCTTCGGGAAAATACTTTTCAAAAGATGCGCGCATCGAACTGAGATATTGGACCAATTCTTCAAACACATTATCTTCAAACATTTCTGAGTCGTTTTCGCTAACAAACTCACTGAGTAACGTAAAACTTTCTATTTCTTTCTTACCAATGCAAATGATCCAAAAATCTAATTTTCTTTTAAAAGCAGTTATTTTATTATAGGCCTGAAACACTGTTGTCTGTTTACCTTGCAACGATAAATTTAATTCGTTAAGTTTTTGAAAGATATCCGCCATAAAAGACAATCGGAACAACCAAGTTTTATCATACAAACGGTCCTTCAAATTAAAAGAAGTATCTGCTGAAAGAAACATTTGTAACTCGGCTCTAAGTTCAAATAGCCTTGTTAAAGTTTTTCCCCGAGACAGCCATCGCACTTCTGTATGGAGCAGCAGTGTTTTATGTTTGCTGCCATAATCTTCACACAATAATGAGAACAATCGGGATTGTAGTGGTCGTGATTTGATAAAATTAATTATTTTTACCGCTTCATCCATAACTAATTTTAGATTAGTGCATTTGCTTCATCGCAAGTGCTTGTCTATGCAGAATACAATGACTGGAACTACAATTAGGCGCTTTATTTTTCATTCGTGACACTGCTCCTGCTGTTTTACCTGTCATCGCCTTGGCCCCATCTGTACAAATGTCAATGCAATTGTTCCAACTGAGATTATGTTCTTCAAAAAATATATTTATTTTATTAAAAATTTCTTCCCCGGTAGTGTTTGTAAGCAGCGATGAACACATAAGCATGTCTTCTTCAAAAGAACTTTTATATGGATATCTCACAATAACCAGCAGGATAGCCAAACCAGCGACATCAGTCGACTCGTCCATTTGCAAAGCGAATCGTGTATTTTGTAGACGTGTAACTAGTTCTTGTTTGACGTAGCTTGCCAGATCATGGATTTGTCGTGAAACAGTATCGTTTGATAGCGGAACAGTAGAAAGATGCTTTGCAGATTTTTCATCAAGCATACATTTTGTTATGTCTAATACACATGGTTTTATTAATTTCTCAGCGATAGTGTGCGCTTCACCTGCTTGTGCAATGCGATAGCTAACTAAATATGATGCCTCCGTGGCCTTTTCGTTGGTAGTTTGTGTTACATGCATCATATTTTTTTGACTTTCTAATAACTGATCTTTTTTGCGAACAAAAAATTCTTTATTCTTGTCTTTAGTCTCGGGGTGTACGGTTTCTAAATGTCGACGCAATTTGGCAGGTGCCATGGAACTATTAGGAAGCAGTTTACTACAGAGCATGCAGAGAGGTGAGCCGTTGGAATCAACAAATCCGAAACTGATATAAGATTCATCATACTTCCTTTTTTTCGTCTTTGAAACCGTCGAGCTTGACGTCGTGGCACTCGTGGCATCATCTTCTGGATCGGTGATTGCTAAATTCTCCGCGCGCATTGCTTTTGGACATTCAGCGTCATTAGAAGATGTTGTTGGAACACGTTTAACACCTTTAAGCCAACGTTCCATTCTTCTTTATTTATAATGTTACAAGTCAGGATAGTGGGGTTTAAATAATGCACAATCGTTACTGCGTATAAGAGACTAAATTTAGAACCTACAGGGAAGAAATGTATAAAACTGAGACAACAGAATACAGCAGGCAGTAAAACAATGAACACTAGTTTCTCGCTAGCGAGCTTGTAAGTAGGTAGTAACTTATCGCTCCGAACGCTAATCATCAACTGACGACGCCAACGCGCGATCGCCGCTTTTATACTTAGTCCTAGACTCGATCTCAAATATTCTCGAAAATACTCGAGTCGGCACCTTTGATAAACAAAAAGCAAAAATAAAAACAGAAATTTAAAAATAGCGTTGTAAACAATATCGACTTTATCCTTTGAAGTTAGAGACGAAAGTCGCTTGTTGACAACTATAGCGTCTAATTCAGAGGCGGCTTTTATCAAAGAGACTGAGCGCTTACAAGTATACTACCCGCTCGTTTTAAGTTTGCCGCTGGCGATAGGTATGAGTGTATGACGTTCGAAATTTTTTATTTAATTGTAACAATAAAAATTGTGTACGGTAGATATTTGGGTAAAACTATGACACATTATAAGTTTTGTTGTCACGTGGGGGAGGGTACGCGCATTCCACAGACCGGCAAACTTAGAGCGAACGCGTTGTACAAGTATAAAATTGTTGAGACCAAACTTATAAGATATTGTACCAGCTAATGTAACACAAGCTTATACAAATACAAATAAATAAATAAATAACATTCATAGCGTTTTGTCTCCGCGCGGCCGCGGAGTCCGCACAGCCGCGGAGCGACCAGAGAGAGGTGTTTTGATTTTTTTATTTCTAAATTCTTGCGGAACCCCGACAGAGGTATCACGGAACCCTAGGGTTCCGCGGAACACACTTAGAGTATAGCTGATCTATACTAATATTATAAAGCTGAAGAGTACTGCTACAGGTCTGAATTTAAAAAAAAGTACTGTTGGATAGCCCATTTATTGAGGAAGGCTTTAAGCTATATAACATCACGCTACTATCAATAGGAGCGGAGCAGCATTTAAAAAGATGCAAAAACGGGAAAAAATTACGCAGTAGAAGTATATTATAAGATCAGATGCAAAATCAGTGAACTTAAACATTATAGTTAGAAAAAAAAACTAGTTTTTCTAGTAATTACAGTTTTCAACAGTGATATGCTTGACTCACAAGAAGTTTAATTACGTTGTTTGTAGCATTAACAATATAGCATCTCTGTGACCTTGTTGGAATACAATCATCAGATAAATTTATTCGTGTCTATATTGTTACTTGTAAAAAAATATTGCTATTTAAAGATATATGAATGGACTTTACCTTATTAAAATAAAGTATGTACCAGATCTAAGTATTATTATATTGGTTGGAAATATATAGTTAAAAATTAGAAATAAAATAACAATAGGTGTACTATGGTAATGATACACGTAGATGAAAACCGAAATGTTGTCCCTTTGTTTTTTTTATTTTTATCTTTTCACAAATAGCATGAGTTTTTACAAATACAAGGGAATACGAAGATAGACGCGATCATACATTATTGGTACATATGGCGCATGTAATAATTTCATATCTATGGCGCGCTTCGGCTTCGCCCGGCTTTTTTTCCAGTTTTTTCTTAATGATACATAATATTTAAAGAAACAAAAAGAAGCTCGGCGTGTGAGGTCCGGCCTTTTAGGTGGATGCGTCATCAGTTCCACATTTGAAGCCTTCACATAGGCTTCTGTTACCTTAGCGTAATGTGAGGATACGTTATCGTGGTGAAGGAGGACATTGCTTCGAGGACGCTTTTCGCGAACTATTTCTAACACTCAGGACAATCAAGTGTTTACGTACCTATCTCCACTCACTGTCCTTTGACCTTCAAGCGATACTATAGTGTAATGTCCTGATTTGCCGCAGAAGCAACCATTTTTTAACAATGCTTCGACTTTTTTAAATCTTCGTCGGCAAATCTTCACAAGAATAGACCCACTCAGGCAACTAGCTTTGTCTTTCGGGTTCAAAGCAGCCAATGAATGTAGTCCGTTAAACTTTTTTATTATTTCACGGCACCACTGGACACGCAGTCGTTTCTGGTCAGTTTCTGGCAAAGCTTCCTGTACCTTCAGATGCACATGTAATAGTGTTTTTTGCACTTGACTCATTCCAATGACTAACAAAGCACGAATTTGCTGACAAGTAGTTTTTTGTCAGTTTCAATAAGTTGTCGTACGGTGTCAATATTAGAGTCGGTTACCGCAGTCGCCGACCTTCATGAACTTCGTCATGGAGATGATCACGTTCAAATTCTCCAAGCCACGAATACACAAAGCTGCGACATGGTGCTTCATCACCAAATGTTAATTGAAGTCTTTGGCAACTCTTTTGTTGATTTAAGCTACCACGAAAATTATAAAAAATCATTGAACGCAAAATGTTCACGAGTTAAATTCATTTTGATAGCGACACACAATTTTCGAAAGAACGCTACAATGAAAAAGCAAACGACAGTCTCTCAAAATAAAAAGTAACATTTTCCCAAAGAGGTCCGTTTTCGAATTCCATAATTATTTTTTATTGTGGCCAAGCATAGAATTCTATAAAATTTCAGTATACCTCACGTACAATGCAAATTATTCATATTTTTGAGTTGTCAAAATTTAATTTACGAAACCGCATCGGTAGCGCCATGGGAGTGTGTGTGGCTGCTGCGCAAAAAGTCGTGGGTTCGATTCCTACATGGGACACTACTTTACGTAATCAACAAATTATCTATGAATTGAATGTTTGTAAAATCCCCCGCGACACAGAGCTTGAACACTACTGCGGGAGTTCTTTAAAAAAATGTTGACCTACAGGACCGGAGCCTTCTAAGCGTGGAACAGATGTATGAAGATGTGTCGCAGGACCACGCCAAAAAGACGGTCACCATGGAGTCACACCCGCACCTCTCCGGCCCCAGCATGGCTTCTGTACACCCTTGCAGGTCAATACTATACTATTAAGAATTTTAGAGAGACACCACTTGTGATCCACAAATATTATTCAGAGTCTGGGTGTTTGTTCGTGATTTGCATGTTTGTGAAGTTCCCCAATACCTTTACCCTTAACCTTAATACTTTACCCAGCCCGTATCCATATCTATATCTACTAATGGACATAGGCCTCTCCTAATTTTCGACGTAACATCCGGTCCTCTGCTTTTCGCATTCAATCTATCCTAGAATCACAATATTGACATTTATGCCAAGTTTTAACTAGAAGATAATAAAAACAGATGAGCTTACGTCACAGAAATCGTAGCCTGAAATGATTTGGTCTCCTTCGCCCAACAGACACGCAGAAGTAATGAAGAAAATAATCGAGACAGTGACGGAGAGCGGCGGCGAGATGGGCGTGCACTCGTACCTCATTGTGTTCCTGAAGTTCGTGCAGACCGTCATACCCACCATCGAGTACGACTTCACGCAGAACTTCGCTATGAACTAGGTGCTGCTACTTCCTAATAGCTTAGTTTGGCTTTTTTATGAGACGCGGTATGTGAGTTTGTTACAGGGCCTGGCTACACGCAGCGAGATGCATGCGCAAACAGTTGTCGCAAAAATCGTCGCCAATTCTGTATCGACACGATAACAAGTTGATCCACCAATCTTATTTGCACATACCGGATTGGTGCAAACGTTTGCGAGAGGAGAGCGTTCAAAAATGCAAGCATTTTGTAAAGGCAATTTTTTTGATATTAGGTCACATTAGTGAAGTAAAGACATACCCTCCCGTCAGTCAGCTGGATTCCTTAGCGTTTGGCGTACAGGAATTTAATCTGATACTGACAGCATCTGCTAAAGAGCCATACTGATTGACTATTTATTATGTAATTCTGATTATATTTTTCACCGAATATACTAAATTTCAGATCATGCATTCGATAGCAAGCGCAGATCGAGCACTATTAATGAATACTTTAACGTATGACTGACGCGCCTAGTTACAAAATTTTGCATGACTGACAAACGTAAAACTTATTTTGAATTAATATAGTACTAAAAAACTATTTTTTAAACTAAAAGCAGTTTTACGATATATTTAGTTAATTGAAAAATGCCAAACGCTAAGGAATCCAGCTAACTGATGCATGGGTATTTCTTTACTCCTCTAATATGACGTAATATCAAAAACTCAGCCTTTATCAAGTTCAATTTTTTGGCGCTTCCTTCTTGAACTATACATGCTTTGTGCAAGCCATTTGTACGGTATACAATTTCACCGTCATAACGCACATATTTGCTTGCACAAACTAGAATTTGTGCAAATAAGATTAGCATGTAGCCGGGCCCAAATGTGGAGCAACACACAATAAAACAGTGAAGATCACATTAATGCTTTACCTGCCGCGTCGTTTTATTATAAATATAATGTGTAATATTATAATCGTAATAGGCCAGTCTATGTTAATTGATGCATTTGCAATTTTGTACATTGGTGGGATAATTTTGATTGATAAATTTATAATGTTGATAGACGCTTGCGCTACTCCCTACTTTCTGTCTATGCCAGCTTAACTCCTAAACAATTGGACCGTTTTCGATGGAGAATGTTTATAAAGAGGAGCAAGTGTTTATCATAACTTAGATTGTACATGATCTTGTAAAAATAGGGTGTTAAATAGGCCAGTGATTTAATATTAGTAAATGTTTTTTATCAAGAGCTTTAACTCAGGCATTTGTTTGTATATACAGGATGTGTTATTTCAGAGCACTTAGCTATTTCATATAATAAAGCTTGTTACAGATCCTGTATGATGTTAGTGTGTACAATATCTTGCCAATAAAATAAATCAATCAATAGACTAATTTACAAACAACTTTGAATAGGGAAAATGAATATTAAGTTTAATGTTATAATTATACATATATAGTACATTAGCTGACCTGCGCAACTTCTGCGTCAATTTTCCCCGTTTTTGCAACATTTTTCATTGATGCTCTGCCACTACTATTCATCATTGAATCTGTTATTTTTGAAATCTAGATAATTTTACTCATCGAGCACTAAACTACAGTAATATGAGATAAATAATAACAGTGTTGTGTAAACCTAGGTGTCATTATCTTGTACAAAAAAATGACATGTCTTTGGGTACACTGTTACACCCAAAAATTCGGAAAACGTGCTTTCAGTGACAGATTTCATTGGTATCGAGTTATATGTTACAATTTACGAAGTTTTAGCAAGCAGCTGATCAGTTTGGTCTCGCAAGTCAGTCATTCGGTAGACAACTAATTATGTATTACAAGATGATTGTCTGATTCCCAATATGTAAGTGACTGGCACAAATATTTTAGTTATTTTTGTATAAAAAACCGAATGTTAGCCAGTACAATTTAGTTTCATTCCTGTGAGAGCGCCATAATATAATTGATATAAAATTAAGTGTGTTTAGGTAATTGCTTTCTATTGTATTGTGGCTTATATTTTATTAATAAATTTTACTCAAATATAAATGTAACTAAATGACATTGGGGGCAGAAATAATGTCAAATAGTAGTCGTAACATTTTAAATCTCGATGGTTGAAATTCGATCGAAACATCGGGAAATAAAAGTTTTAGTATGTGTAATTAAAATATATTGTCGTTATATATTTACGAAAAAATATACCTACATATTTATACAAAAAAAAATCTTTTAAATTCGTTGTTTAATTTCTGGCTTGAGATATAATAATTATGAATTGGTTTTATTATCTGTATGTTTAATTAGTTCGTCAGACTTGTTATGGTTAGTATTAAATACTCTTATTTTGTATAATAACAAACATATATATTTATATAGTAGGATGTGCACTGTTTGAATTATTTTTTTATATAAAAGTTATTTTGCATAAAAAGTTTGAATTTTATTGTTATTATTAGCTAGTTCACTGCACAACACTTACCTGCTTCCATGGTCACCTCTTTTTATTGAAATTGAGATCTACTTTGAATATTTCGGTGTCCAAATTTTTATAAAATTAAGTAATAGGTACATGCACTCAGTATGATGTGTACGTCAGCCCTTACCCCGCATAAATAGGCTGAGATGATTTCCATAGTAATTGTTTATTCGCAGTATTTCCAAGTCGCATGCAAGCTCGCTAATGGGTACCAAGCAGTATTAAATGATTCTGCTTATTGGGCCCACTATCTTACATTATCTACTAAGAAATAGAAGGCATAGGATAAAAAGGATTACTAATTGAAGAGAGAGAGAGAGAGATGAACAATAATTTCTAATTATAATTTATTTATATAATCTATCACATACATTATGTACAAATCACCATGCTTTAATAAAATATAATCAGTACTAAGCGACGAAGCCCTCTTTACACAAACCTAACCCTTCCCTACCATATTATACAAAATAATACAAAACTACCAATGATATTATACATCAGAAAAAATATATTTACTAACCACAAAATTTACAAGAACTTAAGATAGACAATTATTGTAAGTCTTATGTACGTTGACTACAACGGTTACTGGACAGTAACAACAAAATCAAATATTAGTAACTAAATACTGTTCAGTAATTACAAATTATAAGGTCGGTAATTACATATTTTTATTGCAGTCTAAAATAATCAAATTACGGAACAGTAGGTAACAATAACTGCAGTAACCGGTCTTAATTTGTGTGTTCCAAGGCCACGGTTACTAAAGATGCAAGTTCTGACAAAAATGTATACCAACGAATTCCGAACAGACAAACGACTGTTTATAAAGAACACGTCTGACGATCTCGTCACTGTCACTGTAAATACTAGTACTCTCATTGAAGAACACGCGTTTGTTTTTCACACAAATTCTAAAAAATAGGTCCGATCTATGTCATAGTAATCGTAGCCTAACTCAAATTTGTTTTTACGACATCAGTGTCACTATAAAAACTGATATGGGAACACTTTTTTCTTTAGTTTTGTGAGTACATAATATGTCTTGCTTATGTATAATATCATTGACAAAACTACGCAAACAAATGTACATTGTATTACAATTTCTATATTGTGATAGATTACAACGACGTAAGAATAAAGAATAGATAAGTTTTGGTTGTCGAGACGGATTTGATAGGATTATATTAATTGTATAGATACCGGCAAGAATCGTGCGCACAAATGACGGCAGAGAATACAAACTCGGTGTAGTAGTAGTGGACTGACGAACGTGCCGCTCTACGTTCAAAAACCAATGCAGTGCCTACCACACAACTACAAATTAGCCCATAATGAAGGAAGATCTAATGAGTCTTTTGTTGCCCTTTTGTCAGAGTATTATGAAAATTTATATTACGGGTCATAATACTTTGTTTATTTCCAGACGTTTCGACCGTATTGCAACGGCCGTGGTCACGGGTAGACTGGTATTTTACCTTAAATTATTCACGCGATTAAGACCCGTAATATAGGTATATATTTTCATAATGTGTACAAATCGCGAAAGTTTATCAACTTTGGTCAGAGGTTTAGGCTTTACGTAAATTAAAAAACTATGTTCTAAACAATCCGTTCCACTAGCTCTACGTTTGTTGCGACGATTCATGTCGATACCTTTACCTACTAAGATATTATATAATATTGTATTCCCTCAATAAAAATAATTAATATAATAATTTCAAATAATACAATTATTGATACATGAAATACAATTTGAACATTAAATTACAATAACTTATAAACGATTTAATTTGAAACAAGGGCGCAACTTATAAACTAACTGCATTCACATTAATCACAGAATATTGCCGCCTTAAAATAATATTATATTAACATTTACTGTGATGATTATGGTCGCAAACTAAAATAAACGATACGAAATGTGCTCTGACAATCTTCATTTACTTATGGAGTCTTTTATTTTATAGTAAAAAGGTTTAACATATGAAGCTATATTGAAGGAAAGATTCGCAAAAAATAAACAAAATAAGAAACAAAAACCAGACTGCTATTTTTTTACAGAGGAAAAATTTAAGAAAATGCTAAGAGTCAACATAGAAAAGTAAAATAAATGAAGATTATCTAGCGCACATAATTACGTGCCCTTACACACTAGCATTATGCTCGGCTACTTCCCTACGATATATAAAACTTGCCGACCAAAAAGCTATTGTGAAGTGGCTCTAGGGGGCAGTGGCAAAATTGGCGAATAGTTTGTACCAGCTTTAAATCCCCAGAACGTTAATCACTCATCTCTTTATCATAATACTTTGATCACAGTATTTTACCATAGAGTTCTTATAGATAGAGTAGGGGACACAACAACCTAGTTGTGTATTGACTAGAAAAAGAAAGAACACCGCAACATCTACTTCTTTTTATTTACGCATGCCATATAAGTGCAGAAAATACCAGCTTGTTTAGATTGACAGATCGTTTGATTACTGTTATGTATTAGTATATAAATCCTATATTGGCGCATGCACAATAAACATAGAACTAATAACCTCCCGTTCTTGACTTCTTTACATTACACCAAATAACTTCGTAATCACACTAATATTATAACGGTGAAAGTTTGTGAGTGTGTATGTTTGTTACTTCTTCGCGTCTAAACGGCTAAAGCGATTTGAATAAAATTTGGTATGGAGTTAGCCGACACCCTGGATTAACATATAGGCTAATAAACCGCGGGTAATACCGCAGGACACAGCTAGTATAATAATGAAAAAAAATGAACCTTTCATCACCTACCACCTACTTTTGTCACACAAGCATTTACCACTCGGAGTAAAATCCATGTTTCTTTGTCAGGTTTAGGGTACAAACCTCACAATAAACAACGATTTAACTCCAGTAAAATAGTCTGTAGGTGGTTAAGGTCATAACTCCAAAAACAAGTGGTAGGTGATTAGGGGTTAATAAATTAAATGTTATGTAAAGAAGCCACGAGCGGGAGGTTATTATTATATTAAAATCACCCTGTATACTGCGATTTTCTCTCTATTTGTATTCATTCGTATGATATTTCCACTTACACAGTCATAATACTATGTCTCCTATACTCTATCTAATTGCGAATATTCCATCTATCTTCTGTTATATTTAAACAAAGACAAAACATTCGCTGGTTAATGTGCTGTCATTAACGTATTATAAATAAATGAGTTACAGACACCACACAAAAGAACTTTCTAAAAGCTTCGGAACAGAGTATGTAATTCACTTTGCTCGTCTCTTGTCTTAGGATTTCTAGTGTGATTCCAACAATAAAATTAATAATAATGAATAGCGTTCAATAGTAATTATAATTCTTCCAAATTAAAACATTGAAACCAGAGTCATAATATTTTGTTTAAAATCTTCGCATACTAGGCTTTCTTTCGGCCAATAGTTTGGTCGAGCTTATAATCAGTACTAAGATATATGCAAATGATTTGGTATTAGCCGATAAATAAGATGAACAAGCTATAAAACTGCGTTCACACTGTAATGGCTTCTGGCGACAGTTATTATTATCATTAAGATTGTCATGGTTTCAATCAACATTACACCATTAAAAACAATAACTATTGAAATAATTTTATTTACAGCTAACAGAACAAATAACGTTAAAACTGGGGGATTTCAATATTTCGCTAATTCCTTGTACTTTATTATGAAACTGTTTAATATAGTTCTCTCTTTCCAACGCTATAAGATAAGGGAATGCTAGAAAAGGACGTATAACTGGATATCAATTTTAGTATATAATACTACTTAATTTTGATAAAGTTTTCAAATATAGAATTAACTTCTACAATCTATAGATAGTTCAGGATAGGCTTAATTACAATAATATCATAGACTCAACTCATGCGCATTTCATTTTAAAATTGGTGAAATATACGCATCTCATTCATTGGTATTAAAAATATTCACTGTCTCACTTGTCCATACGAACTCGAGTTCTGAACTCTGCACCATAAAATATCTACTATACATTGAAGAATAATATATTCTTTGATATTGGACTAACATTTACACGTGGTACATTTCAGTAGAAACTGTAATTTTCTACTATTTTAATAAACCTACTAACACACACCAAAGGCCATCTTCGTTTCACAGTTACCATACCACTACCGTCCCCCAGTTACATAGACACCCGAATATATACCTTATATCATTAACACACAGTCGATTTTACATCAGGAATGTTCAGATTGTCGTAAAATAAAACGTATTCACAAATCTCGTAATTTCGAACAATTGTCGTATTTTCGTTTAAAATTTCGCTAAATGTCACTATTCTAAGACCACTGTATTAACATAATGCTTATTATAAGCTGCCTTTTAATCTCAATACACCTTGGAACTACCAACAATCGATAACAGTTATTGGAAATTCAACTCTACTGTCTACATAAAGTTGAGTATGACTTGGTACCTCAATAGTTTTCTATTCATTGTGAAGTGTGCCGTAAGTCGTGGGCGGTAAGGTCGCGTGTCACTTGTGCGGCACGATGGCGACCAGGCGCAGTAGGATGAGGGACAGCAGCTTGTCGAGCGGGTCCAGGGTTCCTCGCTGCAGCCACTTGGGGATGGTGGTGCGAGCGTGACTGAACCCTAACTTCTGCAGGATGTAGTCCACTCCGTACGGCTCGATGGATTTGCCGGCCCATGATAGTAACCTACACGATCATCATATTATTTTAGCCGCCGTAGTGATGGATGTATGAATGAAGTTCATTAAGTTTTTATCCGACTGCGCAAGAAGGAGGGGTATGCTTTTCAAATGTATATGTATATTGCTAAGGCTTTTATCCTAAGAGATTTAGTTAGATTCGTCTCAGCGGTACTCGCGGTAGTCCTGCGGCGGGCCCTCGAGCTCGCCTCGGCCCACTAACAGTAGTGTGTGTACCTGACAGTCGGCTCCAGATGCCAGGTGACGCAGCGGTACTCGCGGTAGTCCTGCGGCGGGCCCTCGAGCTCGCCTCGGCCCACTAACAGTAGTGTGTGTACCTGACAGTCGGCTCCAGATGCCAGGTGACGCAGCGGTACTCGCGGTAGTCCTGCGGCGGGCCCTCGAGCTCGCCTCGGCCCACTAACAGTAGTGTGTGTACCTGACAGTCGGCTCCAGATGCCAGGTGACGCAGCGGTACTCGCGGTAGTCCTGCGGCGGGCCCTCGAGCTCGCCTCGGCCCACTAACAGTAGTGTGTGTACCTGACAGTCGGCTCCAGATGCCAGGTGACGCAGCGGTACTCGCGGTAGTCCTGCGGCGGGCCCTCGAGCTCGCCTCGGCCCACTAACAGTAGTGTGTGTACCTGACAGTCGGCTCCAGATGCCAGGTGACGCAGCGGTACTCGCGGTAGTCCTGCGGCGGGCCCTCGAGCTCGCCTCGGCCCACTAACAGTAGTGTGTGTACCTGACAGTCGGCTCCAGATGCCAGGTGACGCAGCGGTACTCGCGGTAGTCCTGCGGCGGGCCCTCGAGCTCGCCTCGGCCCACTAACAGTAGTGTGTGTACCTGACAGTCGGCTCCAGATGCCAGGTGACGCAGCGGTACTCGCGGTAGTCCTGCGGCGGGCCCTCGAGCTCGCCTCGGCCCACTAACAGTAGTGTGTGTACCTGACAGTCGGCTCCAGATGCCAGGTGACGCAGCGGTACTCGCGGTAGTCCTGCGGCGGGCCCTCGAGCTCGCCTCGGCCCACTAACAGTAGTGTGTGTACCTGACAGTCGGCTCCAGATGCCAGGTGACGCAGCGGTACTCGCGGTAGTCCTGCGGCGGGCCCTCGAGCTCGCCTCGGCCCACTAACAGTAGTGTGTGTACCTGACAGTCGGCTCCAGATGCCAGGTGACGCAGCGGTACTCGCGGTAGTCCTGCGGCGGGCCCTCGAGCTCGCCTCGGCCCACTAACAGTAGTGTGTGTACCTGACAGTCGGCTCCAGATGCCAGGTGACGCAGCGGTACTCGCGGTAGTCCTGCGGCGGGCCCTCGAGCTCGCCTCGGCCCACTAACAGTAGTGTGTGTACCTGACAGTCGGCTCCAGATGCCAGGTGACGCAGCGGTACTCGCGGTAGTCCTGCGGCGGGCCCTCGAGCTCGCCTCGGCCCACTAACAGTAGTGTGTGTACCTGACAGTCGGCTCCAGATGCCAGGTGACGCAGCGGTACTCGCGGTAGTCCTGCGGCGGGCCCTCGAGCTCGCCTCGGCCCACTAACAGTAGTGTGTGTACCTGACAGTCGGCTCCAGATGCCAGGTGACGCAGCGGTACTCGCGGTAGTCCTGCGGCGGGCCCTCGAGCTCGCCTCGGCCCACTAACAGTAGTGTGTGTACCTGACAGTCGGCTCCAGATGCCAGGTGACGCAGCGGTACTCGCGGTAGTCCTGCGGCGGGCCCTCGAGCTCGCCTCGGCCCACTAACAGTAGTGTGTGTACCTGACAGTCGGCTCCAGATGCCAGGTGACGCAGCGGTACTCGCGGTAGTCCTGCGGCGGGCCCTCGAGCTCGCCTCGGCCCACTAACAGTAGTGTGTGTACCTGACAGTCGGCTCCAGATGCCAGGTGACGCAGCGGTACTCGCGGTAGTCCTGCGGCGGGCCCTCGAGCTCGCCTCGGCCCACTAACAGTAGTGTGTGTACCTGACAGTCGGCTCCAGATGCCAGGTGACGCAGCGGTACTCGCGGTAGTCCTGCGGCGGGCCCTCGAGCTCGCCTCGGCCCACTAACAGTAGTGTGTGTACCTGACAGTCGGCTCCAGATGCCAGGTGACGCAGCGGTACTCGCGGTAGTCCTGCGGCGGGCCCTCGAGCTCGCCTCGGCCCACTAACAGTAGTGTGTGTACCTGACAGTCGGCTCCAGATGCCAGGTGACGCAGCGGTACTCGCGGTAGTCCTGCGGCGGGCCCTCGAGCTCGCCTCGGCCCACTAACAGTAGTGTGTGTACCTGACAGTCGGCTCCAGATGCCAGGTGACGCAGCGGTACTCGCGGTAGTCCTGCGGCGGGCCCTCGAGCTCGCCTCGGCCCACTAACAGTAGTGTGTGTACCTGACAGTCGGCTCCAGATGCCAGGTGACGCAGCGGTACTCGCGGTAGTCCTGCGGCGGGCCCTCGAGCTCGCCTCGGCCCACTAACAGTAGTGTGTGTACCTGACAGTCGGCTCCAGATGCCAGGTGACGCAGCGGTACTCGCGGTAGTCCTGCGGCGGGCCCTCGAGCTCGCCTCGGCCCACTAACAGTAGTGTGTGTACCTGACAGTCGGCTCCAGATGCCAGGTGACGCAGCGGTACTCGCGGTAGTCCTGCGGCGGGCCCTCGAGCTCGCCTCGGCCCACTAACAGTAGTGTGTGTACCTGACAGTCGGCTCCAGATGCCAGGTGACGCAGCGGTACTCGCGGTAGTCCTGCGGCGGGCCCTCGAGCTCGCCTCGGCCCACTAACAGTAGTGTGTGTACCTGACAGTCGGCTCCAGATGCCAGGTGACGCAGCGGTACTCGCGGTAGTCCTGCGGCGGGCCCTCGAGCTCGCCTCGGCCCACTAACAGTAGTGTGTGTACCTGACAGTCGGCTCCAGATGCCAGGTGACGCAGCGGTACTCGCGGTAGTCCTGCGGCGGGCCCTCGAGCTCGCCTCGGCCCACTAACAGTAGTGTGTGTACCTGACAGTCGGCTCCAGATGCCAGGTGACGCAGCGGTACTCGCGGTAGTCCTGCGGCGGGCCCTCGAGCTCGCCTCGGCCCACTAACAGTAGTGTGTGTACCTGACAGTCGGCTCCAGATGCCAGGTGACGCAGCGGTACTCGCGGTAGTCCTGCGGCGGGCCCTCGAGCTCGCCTCGGCCCACTAACAGTAGTGTGTGTACCTGACAGTCGGCTCCAGATGCCAGGTGACGCAGCGGTACTCGCGGTAGTCCTGCGGCGGGCCCTCGAGCTCGCCTCGGCCCACTAACAGTAGTGTGTGTACCTGACAGTCGGCTCCAGATGCCAGGTGACGCAGCGGTACTCGCGGTAGTCCTGCGGCGGGCCCTCGAGCTCGCCTCGGCCCACTAACAGTAGTGTGTGTACCTGACAGTCGGCTCCAGATGCCAGGTGACGCAGCGGTACTCGCGGTAGTCCTGCGGCGGGCCCTCGAGCTCGCCTCGGCCCACTAACAGTAGTGTGTGTACCTGACAGTCGGCTCCAGATGCCAGGTGACGCAGCGGTACTCGCGGTAGTCCTGCGGCGGGCCCTCGAGCTCGCCTCGGCCCACTAACAGTAGTGTGTGTACCTGACAGTCGGCTCCAGATGCCAGGTGACGCAGCGGTACTCGCGGTAGTCCTGCGGCGGGCCCTCGAGCTCGCCTCGGCCCACTAACAGTAGTGTGTGTACCTGACAGTCGGCTCCAGATGCCAGGTGACGCAGCGGTACTCGCGGTAGTCCTGCGGCGGGCCCTCGAGCTCGCCTCGGCCCACTAACAGTAGTGTGTGTACCTGACAGTCGGCTCCAGATGCCAGGTGACGCAGCGGTACTCGCGGTAGTCCTGCGGCGGGCCCTCGAGCTCGCCTCGGCCCACTAACAGTAGTGTGTGTACCTGACAGTCGGCTCCAGATGCCAGGTGACGCAGCGGTACTCGCGGTAGTCCTGCGGCGGGCCCTCGAGCTCGCCTCGGCCCACTAACAGTAGTGTGTGTACCTGACAGTCGGCTCCAGATGCCAGGTGACGCAGCGGTACTCGCGGTAGTCCTGCGGCGGGCCCTCGAGCTCGCCTCGGCCCACTAACAGTAGTGTGTGTACCTGACAGTCGGCTCCAGATGCCAGGTGACGCAGCGGTACTCGCGGTAGTCCTGCGGCGGGCCCTCGAGCTCGCCTCGGCCCACTAACAGTAGTGTGTGTACCTGACAGTCGGCTCCAGATGCCAGGTGACGCAGCGGTACTCGCGGTAGTCCTGCGGCGGGCCCTCGAGCTCGCCTCGGCCCACTAACAGTAGTGTGTGTACCTGACAGTCGGCTCCAGATGCCAGGTGACGCAGCGGTACTCGCGGTAGTCCTGCGGCGGGCCCTCGAGCTCGCCTCGGCCCACTAACAGTAGTGTGTGTACCTGACAGTCGGCTCCAGATGCCAGGTGACGCAGCGGTACTCGCGGTAGTCCTGCGGCGGGCCCTCGAGCTCGCCTCGGCCCACTAACAGTAGTGTGTGTACCTGACAGTCGGCTCCAGATGCCAGGTGACGCAGCGGTACTCGCGGTAGTCCTGCGGCGGGCCCTCGAGCTCGCCTCGGCCCACTAACAGTAGTGTGTGTACCTGACAGTCGGCTCCAGATGCCAGGTGACGCAGCGGTACTCGCGGTAGTCCTGCGGCGGGCCCTCGAGCTCGCCTCGGCCCACTAACAGTAGTGTGTGTACCTGACAGTCGGCTCCAGATGCCAGGTGACGCAGCGGTACTCGCGGTAGTCCTGCGGCGGGCCCTCGAGCTCGCCTCGGCCCACTAACAGTAGTGTGTGTACCTGACAGTCGGCTCCAGATGCCAGGTGACGCAGCGGTACTCGCGGTAGTCCTGCGGCGGGCCCTCGAGCTCGCCTCGGCCCACTAACAGTAGTGTGTGTACCTGACAGTCGGCTCCAGATGCCAGGTGACGCAGCGGTACTCGCGGTAGTCCTGCGGCGGGCCCTCGAGCTCGCCTCGGCCCACTAACAGTAGTGTGTGTACCTGACAGTCGGCTCCAGATGCCAGGTGACGCAGCGGTACTCGCGGTAGTCCTGCGGCGGGCCCTCGAGCTCGCCTCGGCCCACTAACAGTAGTGTGTGTACCTGACAGTCGGCTCCAGATGCCAGGTGACGCAGCGGTACTCGCGGTAGTCCTGCGGCGGGCCCTCGAGCTCGCCTCGGCCCACTAACAGTAGTGTGTGTACCTGACAGTCGGCTCCAGATGCCAGGTGACGCAGCGGTACTCGCGGTAGTCCTGCGGCGGGCCCTCGAGCTCGCCTCGGCCCACTAACAGTAGTGTGTGTACCTGACAGTCGGCTCCAGATGCCAGGTGACGCAGCGGTACTCGCGGTAGTCCTGCGGCGGGCCCTCGAGCTCGCCTCGGCCCACTAACAGTAGTGTGTGTACCTGACAGTCGGCTCCAGATGCCAGGTGACGCAGCGGTACTCGCGGTAGTCCTGCGGCGGGCCCTCGAGCTCGCCTCGGCCCACTAACAGTAGTGTGTGTACCTGACAGTCGGCTCCAGATGCCAGGTGACGCAGCGGTACTCGCGGTAGTCCTGCGGCGGGCCCTCGAGCTCGCCTCGGCCCACTAACAGTAGTGTGTGTACCTGACAGTCGGCTCCAGATGCCAGGTGACGCAGCGGTACTCGCGGTAGTCCTGCGGCGGGCCCTCGAGCTCGCCTCGGCCCACTAACAGTAGTGTGTGTACCTGACAGTCGGCTCCAGATGCCAGGTGACGCAGCGGTACTCGCGGTAGTCCTGCGGCGGGCCCTCGAGCTCGCCTCGGCCCACTAACAGTAGTGTGTGTACCTGACAGTCGGCTCCAGATGCCAGGTGACGCAGCGGTACTCGCGGTAGTCCTGCGGCGGGCCCTCGAGCTCGCCTCGGCCCACTAACAGTAGTGTGTGTACCTGACAGTCGGCTCCAGATGCCAGGTGACGCAGCGGTACTCGCGGTAGTCCTGCGGCGGGCCCTCGAGCTCGCCTCGGCCCACTAACAGTAGTGTGTGTACCTGACAGTCGGCTCCAGATGCCAGGTGACGCAGCGGTACTCGCGGTAGTCCTGCGGCGGGCCCTCGAGCTCGCCTCGGCCCACTAACAGTAGTGTGTGTACCTGACAGTCGGCTCCAGATGCCAGGTGACGCAGCGGTACTCGCGGTAGTCCTGCGGCGGGCCCTCGAGCTCGCCTCGGCCCACTAACAGTAGTGTGTGTACCTGACAGTCGGCTCCAGATGCCAGGTGACGCAGCGGTACTCGCGGTAGTCCTGCGGCGGGCCCTCGAGCTCGCCTCGGCCCACTAACAGTAGTGTGTGTACCTGACAGTCGGCTCCAGATGCCAGGTGACGCAGCGGTACTCGCGGTAGTCCTGCGGCGGGCCCTCGAGCTCGCCTCGGCCCACTAACAGTAGTGTGTGTACCTGACAGTCGGCTCCAGATGCCAGGTGACGCAGCGGTACTCGCGGTAGTCCTGCGGCGGGCCCTCGAGCTCGCCTCGGCCCACTAACAGTAGTGTGTGTACCTGACAGTCGGCTCCAGATGCCAGGTGACGCAGCGGTACTCGCGGTAGTCCTGCGGCGGGCCCTCGAGCTCGCCTCGGCCCACTAACAGTAGTGTGTGTACCTGACAGTCGGCTCCAGATGCCAGGTGACGCAGCGGTACTCGCGGTAGTCCTGCGGCGGGCCCTCGAGCTCGCCTCGGCCCACTAACAGTAGTGTGTGTACCTGACAGTCGGCTCCAGATGCCAGGTGACGCAGCGGTACTCGCGGTAGTCCTGCGGCGGGCCCTCGAGCTCGCCTCGGCCCACTAACAGTAGTGTGTGTACCTGACAGTCGGCTCCAGATGCCAGGTGACGCAGCGGTACTCGCGGTAGTCCTGCGGCGGGCCCTCGAGCTCGCCTCGGCCCACTAACAGTAGTGTGTGTACCTGACAGTCGGCTCCAGATGCCAGGTGACGCAGCGGTACTCGCGGTAGTCCTGCGGCGGGCCCTCGAGCTCGCCTCGGCCCACTAACAGTAGTGTGTGTACCTGACAGTCGGCTCCAGATGCCAGGTGACGCAGCGGTACTCGCGGTAGTCCTGCGGCGGGCCCTCGAGCTCGCCTCGGCCCACTAACAGTAGTGTGTGTACCTGACAGTCGGCTCCAGATGCCAGGTGACGCAGCGGTACTCGCGGTAGTCCTGCGGCGGGCCCTCGAGCTCGCCTCGGCCCACTAACAGTAGTGTGTGTACCTGACAGTCGGCTCCAGATGCCAGGTGACGCAGCGGTACTCGCGGTAGTCCTGCGGCGGGCCCTCGAGCTCGCCTCGGCCCACTAACAGTAGTGTGTGTACCTGACAGTCGGCTCCAGATGCCAGGTGACGCAGCGGTACTCGCGGTAGTCCTGCGGCGGGCCCTCGAGCTCGCCTCGGCCCACTAACAGTAGTGTGTGTACCTGACAGTCGGCTCCAGATGCCAGGTGACGCAGCGGTACTCGCGGTAGTCCTGCGGCGGGCCCTCGAGCTCGCCTCGGCCCACTAACAGTAGTGTGTGTACCTGACAGTCGGCTCCAGATGCCAGGTGACGCAGCGGTACTCGCGGTAGTCCTGCGGCGGGCCCTCGAGCTCGCCTCGGCCCACTAACAGTAGTGTGTGTACCTGACAGTCGGCTCCAGATGCCAGGTGACGCAGCGGTACTCGCGGTAGTCCTGCGGCGGGCCCTCGAGCTCGCCTCGGCCCACTAACAGTAGTGTGTGTACCTGACAGTCGGCTCCAGATGCCAGGTGACGCAGCGGTACTCGCGGTAGTCCTGCGGCGGGCCCTCGAGCTCGCCTCGGCCCACTAACAGTAGTGTGTGTACCTGACAGTCGGCTCCAGATGCCAGGTGACGCAGCGGTACTCGCGGTAGTCCTGCGGCGGGCCCTCGAGCTCGCCTCGGCCCACTAACAGTAGTGTGTGTACCTGACAGTCGGCTCCAGATGCCAGGTGACGCAGCGGTACTCGCGGTAGTCCTGCGGCGGGCCCTCGAGCTCGCCTCGGCCCACTAACAGTAGTGTGTGTACCTGACAGTCGGCTCCAGATGCCAGGTGACGCAGCGGTACTCGCGGTAGTCCTGCGGCGGGCCCTCGAGCTCGCCTCGGCCCACTAACAGTAGTGTGTGTACCTGACAGTCGGCTCCAGATGCCAGGTGACGCAGCGGTACTCGCGGTAGTCCTGCGGCGGGCCCTCGAGCTCGCCTCGGCCCACTAACAGTAGTGTGTGTACCTGACAGTCGGCTCCAGATGCCAGGTGACGCAGCGGTACTCGCGGTAGTCCTGCGGCGGGCCCTCGAGCTCGCCTCGGCCCACTAACAGTAGTGTGTGTACCTGACAGTCGGCTCCAGATGCCAGGTGACGCAGCGGTACTCGCGGTAGTCCTGCGGCGGGCCCTCGTGCCGCGCGCGCGCGCCCGCCGAGCTCGCCTCGGCCCACGCGCGAGTTCCGCCCGGCATCTGAAATATAACGACATACAGACATTTGCGACCGTTTCGTCTTCGCTCGCACTTTCTCTACACTGTTTTTAAGAATAATTTGTATCTTAAATCTTCTCAAAAAAACATTTTAAATTTATTTAGGACAACAAACAGTTACACTAATAGCTTATTTAATAATTATAGTTAAAAAAATACTTATAGTATACCAATTCCGTTGCCCACCTTTGAACCATGATTATAAGCCGCATGATCACGTAAACCTGGCAACCCTGCCACTGTACATCAACTCTCAGTTTTAATCTCGTTTTTATTTATATTTTCGGCTTTAAAACTTTCCCAAAATATAAATCTCATATGAAAACGCAGTGTTATTGTTATCTACAAGTTCTGCAGCCGCAAATCACAAAATTTCAACCATTAATTCGTGGGATTGCCTGAAACTGGAGAAAATTTGTTACAAATTATATCTCAACTAGGAACGCGAGCCAACTGTCCTATTAATCCGCAAACCGACTTAGACTTTGTTACCCGAGTAGCGCGTAAAAGTAATGATGATAAAAAACCTAAACCTGTAATTGTCCGCTTTCTTACAAGACACATGAAATATAATTTTGTAGCTCGAGCTCGAGCTTTAAAGGACCTCAAAGCATGTGACATTGGTTTTTCTGGTAGCACTTCTCGTGTATTTTTTAATGAACACCTGTCCATGTACAACAAAATTTTGTTAAGCAAAGTTAAAAAAGTAGCGAATGAAAAAAAATACAAGTATGTCTGGGTGAAGAATCATTCCATACTGTTACGAAAAAATGAAACCAGTAAGCCTATTCACGTGTCTTCGGAGAGTGATATAAAAAAGATAGTGTAAGCGAAATTGCACATGATTTTTTTCGTTTCTTATATATTTTTTTTGGTTTTCTATATTTTTTCTTTTGTTCCTTCTAAAACATGCATGATTTGGATTTCTTTACTATATTTGCAAAATCATAGTTATACTACCAAGTACTTTCAAGGAGAGGTGAGGGATTTTAATGAAGTTATATTGATGCACTTGGTGTTACCTAACTTCATTTTTTGTTATGTGGTTTTACCTATTGACAACTTTTTAAATTTGTTATCGTTATTTAAGTGGAATTACTTTTTTTACTAAGTTTTATTAGATGTGTAAAGTTCATTGCAATTCAATGAGTTTAACTGTCTACTACCAAAACGCTCGTGGATTGCGTACGAAGACAAATGTATTTTTTAATAATTTACTGCTTACCCCTTATGATTTAATATGTATAAGTAAAACTTAGTTGTTGTCAGGAATCTATGACTCAGAGTTATTTGACCACCAGTATAACGTTTACAGATGTGACCGTGACTATGACAGTAGGTCAGATACAATGGTGGGTGAAGTTCTTATTGCTATCAGAAAGGGTATATCAGTGAGTGATGTATGTATGTCTCGCTCTAGTCGCGCAAAATGGCCGATATTCTGTCACTTTGTATATGTCTTCGGTGGAGGGCGCAACAATTGTGTCTTAAAATATATTGTTGCTACTTTCCTCAATGTAGCCTTCAGTATGACGAATTGATTCAATTATTTGATGAAATATCTCAATTTATCATTGAATATCCTAACGACCACTTACTTATAGCTGGGGACTTTAACATAAGGGCTGCTAACTGGTCATCGACTGGAAACGGATTGGTAGCAACTTTACAATCTACTGGTTCAGACAGTCTGGTAGAAGCATTGTCGGTGTTTCTATCTTTTAGCAACCTGGGTCAATATAACCTCATGGCATAAGAGGAAATCTACTGCGCTGGTTTTGGTCCTATATTTCAAATAGAAATCAAATAGTTGTAAGTAATGGGTATCATTCCGAATCGTCATTTTTAGCCATATCTGGTGTACCACAAGGCTCAGTTCTTGGTCCGTTGTTATTTGTTCTTTACATAAATGACATCAGCCAATGTTTTCTGAACAGTGGATTTCTTCTGTACGCTGATGACCTCAAAATCTTTAAAACTGTTAAGACGATGGATGATTGCAATGGACTCCAGGAAGGTTTAAATAGATTATCGGATTATTGTGTAGCTAATAAATTAAAACTAAATATCTCAAAATGCAAATACATTAACTTTACGAAAAATAAAAACGTAATCCATTGCAATTATCAACTGTGTAATGAGTTAATGGAAAAAGTGACTACAATTAGTGATCTTGGTGTAATTTTGGATTGCAAATTGCATTTAAACTTGCATGTAGAGAAAATTACCGCCAAAGCCTTCCAGATGTATAATCTAGTTATGAGAGCATCATCTGACTTTAAACGCGCGAGCGCATATTTGTACCTTTTTAATTCCTTAACTAACATAGTAATAAGTGGAAACGTAGTGGATTGTACTTTTATCTAAGTTTTAGTGTAACATTCTGTAATTTATTATTGTACAATTGTTTGTTTTCCAATAAGGAAAAAAAAAAAAACCTCATACCAAATAAAAATAATAGGGAGTTAGATCTTGTACTATGTAGTTGTGATTGTATAGTGACTCATTCTGATATGCCTCTGGTCCCAGCGTTAAAAATCTCTCTGCCTAACATTTTCCCACAAGTCTTACGTACCTTGATTGGTGTACTATTATTGATTATAGCCAAGACATTAATGACTCAGTCGCAAAATTTTATGAAATAATTTTTCAAATTATCAATGAGTATGTCCCATTAAAAACACGCGTGGGTCAAAACAAATATCCTGTATGGTATTTCCCGGGTCTTATAAAAATTATAAGACAAAAAAATAAATACCATAAGAAATGGAAACGTTACGGCAACTACGTGGATTATTGCAGTTTTTCGTTACTGAGAGACAGGCAAAAAAAGTAAGCAAGGAATGTTATGACTCGTTTATAATAAAATCTGAACATAGAGTGCAGAATAATAGTAAACTTTTCTGGACATTTGTTAAATCAAAAAAGTTATCAAATGATATTCCTGATAACCTATTCCTGGGAGATTGTTCGTCACGCAGTTGTGACGAAATTAGTCAACTTTTTAACTATTATTCTAATTCTGTGTTTCAGAGGCACAATCAGCCCGTGTTGGCAGCCAGTCCTTGTTTACAATGACTGTCAAAATACTTTAAATATTTAGTACACATTCCGTTTAACACTATCCTAAAATATATCAATATTATTAATGTTAATTAGGGCAGTGGTCCAGATGAAATACCCCCACTCTTCTTAAAGAGATGTCACAAAAACATTTCCGTTCCGCTATACATGCTTTTTAACGCGTCCTTGCGATCTGGTGTTATGCCGATAGAATGGAAGCGTTGTTATGTAGTACCTATTTTTAAGAGCGGTGACAAGCATGACATTACAAACTACCGCCCAATTTCCAAGTTAAACGTTATACCTAAGCTTTTTGAAAACATCGTCTGTGATATAATAACACCACTATTAAAACCCCTCATAATAACTGAGCAACACGGATTTATGAGTAAAAAGTCAACGGAAACCAATCTTTGTGAATTCCTAGATTATGTAATAACAGCCTTGGATGACGGTCACCAGGTCGATGTGGTGTATACCGATTACTCAAAAGCTTTTGATAAAATTTCCCATACAATATTAATAAAGGGGGGTAATGGGGGAGAACGGATTTAACATCTTTCCGGCCCCAACTGTCAACCTCACCTGCACGCGCGGACAACATACATCATCCGCGGCGGTATTTATATATCGCGGTCCCCCTGCTAGATAACAGACGAGGCAATGGCGACCGAGCAGTGGCGGTATAACCACACTCCTGACCAGAGGTCAGAAGAGGCTACAGGGGCCTTGGGGTACAAATAACCTCTAAAATAACTGGTGCAGAAGGCATCGGGAAACCACTGCAACTAATCTCCCGAGAAAATCGTTATGAAAGTAGACACAGAGAGATCACGATTGCCATGCGAACCGCCTAGCGAGCGGCGCCGCGCCGCGTCCGGGGCGTGCGGTGAGAAATGGACTACCGGCCATGTTGGAGTAGGAGACCAGGCTCCGCATGGAAAAAATGCTACTGGAAACTCCATCAAGTTGCGAAAAATCCAGAAGATAGGCACGTGGAATGTTCGCGGCTTGTTAAAACCCGGTAAATTTAACATCGTGGAGAGGGAGGTCACCAGATGTGATTTATGCATTTGTGGTCTATCTGAAACCCACTGGAGAGGCAACGGGCATTTCCTTACCGAAGCCAATACAGTCTACTTTTCCGGCAATGACGACAGTAGCCAAAACGGAGTAGCAATACTTATTCCTAAGCATCTAAATAACAGTGTGATAGGGTATGAGGCAGTTAGCGACCGCATCATATCCATGAAGCTTAAAGCGTTACCTGTAAATTTGAACCTGATACAGGCATATGCTCCCACCAGTGAAGCTTTACCCACAGTCCTGGAGAGTTTTTTTAAAGAACTACAAACAACGATTTCCAAAATCCCCAGCAGAGAGCTACTTATAATCATGGGTGATTTTAATTCGAAAATTGGCGCAAATTCTGCCCAGTATAGTAAATGTGTGGGAAACTTCGGACTTGGAGTACGCAATGAAAGAGGTGAAAGATTTATGCAGTTCTTAGACGAAAACAGCTTGGTGGTGGCAAACAGTCTATTCCAACACCATCCACGTAGACTGTTCACCTGGACCTCACCTGGAGGTAAGGCCAAGAACCAGATCGATTACATACTAATTAGGTCACGCTGGCGCACCTCCATTCTCAACGCTCACACGCTTCCTGGGGCCGATTGTGGTTCCGACCATGAACTCGTTATCGCAAAGATACGGTTGAAACTCAAAGCTGCCCGATCCTCCAAGAAAATAAGACGGATTGAAGTAACAGATAACGAGAAGCTCAATACAGCCTTTGAGCGGAAATGGAAGGAATGGACAGATGCGAACCACAATAAAGCTACTGCTGCAGGAACAGATATTAAGGAGTTGAATAAGATGTCTGCTGACATCCAAGCCTGCTGCAGGCGAGACCACAACTGCCACCTTCATAGCATCTGTGAAGAGGTTGAAAAGCACGCTCTAAAGCACGAGTCTCGAGATCTATACCACAAAATTCGTCTTATTACCAAATCTCTACCGGCTAGAACCTGGGCCATTGAGAACGACAGAAATGAAGTGGTAACAGAGCTCGTGCAAATCTCCGAAACGTGGAAGAACTACTGTCAATCATTATTCCGAGACCCGCAGTCACGGCAGTTTGCAAGTACAGATCCAGAACGGGAGAATTTGGAACCAGACATTCTACTGTCCGAAGTAAGAGCTGCCATAAAACACCTGAAAAGCAAAAAAGCAACTGGTAGAGATGCAATTCCGATAGAGACAATTAAAGCCTTAGGAGATCGTGGCGACCAGATGTTTCATCTTATTTGCAACAAGGTATGGCAGACAGGAGTTTGGCCTACTGAATGGACACACACCGTTTTCACACCCCTGCACAAAAAAGGTGCGACAAAGAAATGTAACAATTACCGCCTCATTGCTCTAATATCACACGCTAGCAAAATAATGTTGCATATTCTCAACGAGCGACTGAAAACCTACCTGTCTAAGGAGATCGCTCCGGAACAAGCCGGTTTTGAGAAGGGGAAAGGCACTCGGGAACAAATTCTCATCGTACGTCAGATCATCGAGAAGTCGAGAGAATTCAATAAGCCCTTATTCATTTGCTTTGTTGATTTCTCCAAAGCATTCGATTCGGTGAAATGGCCGGTATTATGGAAGACCTTGCTAGATATGGGCACACCAAAACATCTTGTTCACCTTTTAAGACGCCTATATGAAGAAGGTACAGCCTCAGTGCGCACAGATGATGTCTTTTCAGGTGATTTCCATCCTAGTGCCGGAGTACGCCAGGGATGCATAATATCCCCGCTCTTATTCAACGCCTACACAGAGCTGATAATGCGCATCACTTTGGAGCACTGGACGGACGGAGTAACAATTGGTGGATACAAGATTGCAAACTTGCGTTACGCGGATGACACCACCTTATTTGCAACCAGTTCACAACACTTGGATCAGCTACTGTCAAAGATGGAACGAGTGAGCCGTGAGTTTGGACTTAAAATTAATCGCAGCAAGACCAAGGTAATGATTGTTGACCGTGCCAGAAATAATTCGCCTGAAGTGACACAAATCGCGAATTGCACTGTAGTCCAGTCTTATATCTATCTTGGAGCTCTGATTACAAACAATGGCGGATGCATCGATGAAATCAAACGACGTATGGGCATCACAAGAACAGCGATGGACAGGATGCGGAAAATATGGAGGAATAGAAACATTACTAAAGCCACAAAGACCAGGCTTGTGAGGACACTTATATTCCCCATATTTCTTTACGCGGCTGAAACGTGGACTTTGCGAGATGTGGAAAGACAGAAAGTGGACGCTTTAGAAATGTAGTGCTGGAGAAGAATGCTTGGGGTTTCATGGACCGAGTTTCGCACGAACGTCTCGATACTTCAAGACCTCGGTATCAGGCAGCGTCTATTTTCGACAGTACAATCTCGCATCCTAACATTCTTCGGACATGTTTCTCGGCGTGACAACCTATCCATAGAACGCCTTGTCGTCCAAGGAAAGGTGGAAGGCACTAGACCGCGCGGAAGGTCACCCACGCGATGGACTGACCAGATCAAGTCAGCCGTTGGAGGTTCATTGAACGAGTGCAGCAGGATGACCTCTAGTAGGCAGCAATGGCGAAACATCGTGAAGCGCATCACATCTGCCCCCTCCAATAATACTACAAGTTCATAGCGATCACGACCGCTCTGTCAAGAGCGTACCGGCTGAGAAAAAGACAATATTAATAAAAAAAATGGAGTACATCGGTATACATTGTGACTTACTTCGCTGGGTTGAATCCTACTTAAAAGATCGTAGACAAACAGTGACTGTAAAGGGTTTTGTTCTTCCTTCCTACCAATAACCTCTGGAGTTCCCCAGGGCTCGCACCTCGGACCTCTATAATTTAATTTACTCTTTCTTACACCTCTATAATTTATTTTACGATCTGGGGGTACAACTGGATAGTAAACTTATTTTTGATGTTCACACTTCAAAAATAATTAGTAAAGCGTTTCGAATGTTGGGTTTTGTACTTAGAGTTTGCAAGGATTTTAAAAACTCATCCACATTAGGTCTTTTATATAAAACTTTGGTAAGACCACTACTAGAATACGCTTCAGTGACATGGAATCCACAGTATGCTGTATATAAAGAACAAATTGAAACCCTGCAAAACAGGTTCAAGAGACATATCGAGTGGCGATTTGATTCGAGCTCAATGCACTTAATCGGTGCGAGATCTTATATTTTTATACAATATCATAAGAAGTCAAATTGACTCATCTTACCTTTTATCTAAAATAAATCTAAATTGTCCACGCCCAACCTCACCTAAAAAGTCTCTTATCCACATATCATTGTCACGAACAAATTATGGTAACCACCTATCTGGACTATTATGTTACTAGATATCAAATTCTTCTATCTCTTAATGCTTACGGGTTAGGCCCCCGTAGCGACATCTAGTCGGTAGTTAAAGAACTATCACGGCTTTTGTTATTGCTTCGTTACAGAGAGCATTTTAACAAATTATGATGACGCAGGCCGAATATTAAAGTAATTTTTATAGGCATTTCTTGCCAAAGACTTTACAAATACAATAATTGATTTTTGAAAGATAGAAAAATATAGTCATCATAATTTGTTGTCCCGAGATATTATTATTTTAAGGGCAAGGTTTATACTCCGTGATACATACCACCCGATCCTTCTCCTTGATGTACGAAGATATGAGGTCGTGCAGAAACAGGAACGCTTCAGCATCCACCGACACAAAGATGTGGTCCTCAAACTCCGTGATGAAGCTGCACTCCACCACTGGCTTCTCATCTGTTACATATAACAAATGTATTTTAATAATGTCCTTATAAACAACGTCAACAATGTTGGTTACTACACACAATCTCAATGGAAAGACTGGCCTAATATGCAGAATTATAAAGTTTTAAATTCATATTTAAAACTACTTGATTCCTTTAGATAGCAAAACAACACTTGCGATACGTCATGGCTCTCTCTATATGTCATACCAAGTTTACAAATAAAATACAGGCACTGTATCATATAAAAAAAAATGTGTGGCAGTCGGGGATTGCCGCGATTAAAGCTATTGCATAGCATTTTTTATCAACTTATGCAATTATAATTATTTATTTATTTTATATTTATGCAGTATTTTTTTTTCTTTACATTGCGGAACAGCTCGTCTCGATCCGTGCGAGCTTCGTACAGTCGTACCATATACATATACGTTAAGCGAACGCTCGGCCGAGCTACATGGTAGGCGGAGTGGGGGGTGTTAGGTTTTACTTTCGTTACGGAATTTCTTGATTCGGTCGCCGCGCTCAAAGCCCGCGATAAATGAAAAAGGCTATATTATTACTCTGTATCATATGTGTGTTAAAATTCTTGGTTTTGACCCTTATGGGAGACTATAAGGGTCAATTTAATTCCTTTGAATATGACCCGTAAAGTACTTAAACTAAAAAAAACAAATTCAATGGTTGTGACCAGTGTGACAGTGGTAATGTTGCTAAATTATCTCCGTTTCCTCGGATACGACTGAGTTATTAACGTACCGTTCTCAGTGGGCGGCGAGTTAGCCTGTAGATGATGAGTTCTAACATGCAGCTGGAGCGATGGTAGCGCGAAGATCACCTGTAACAAACATTGTACAAGCTTACATGTGTTTATTTAGTACTTTAACAGATTTTTACACGTTATGTGCGAAGCTATGAAAGTAAAACATCAATTAGCCCTAATTTTCATCTTTTTAGGATGTTTATTACGTGAAATCCGTGTGCTAACTAAAATAAATACTAAAATAATTCGTGGTGCAATTTGCAATGAAAAAAAGACAAGTTGTTGATTAAAAATATATTATAAAATGCCTGTATACATAACGCATTCAGACAAACAGACGGACATGATGAAACTATAAGGGTTCCGTTTTTGCCATTTTGGCGACGGATCCCTTATAATTAAAAAACAAGTTTGGGATTCGGAACTGTTTTGTTTTTTCATTGTGATGTCCTTTCGAAAATTGTGTGTCGCTATCAAAATGAATTTAACTCGTAAAAATTTTCGTTTAATGATTTTTTATGATTTTCGTTGTAGCTTAAATCAACAAGAGAGTTGCCAGAGACTTCAATTGACATTTGGTGATGAAGCACCATGTCGCAGCTCTGTGTATTCGTGGTTTGGAGAATTTAGACGTGGACATGATCATCTCCATGACAACGTACGTGGAGGTCGGCCGGCGACTGCGGTTAGATTACTATTGGGATAACCTGCCAACAAATTTGTGCTTTGTTAGGCATTGGAATGAGCCAAGTGCAAAACATTTTACATGTACGTCTGAAGGTTTGGAAGCTTCGCTTTCGATGGATATCGCATGACTTAACGGAGAATCAGAAACGACTGCGTGTGTATATGGTGCCGTAAAATTATCAAAAAAGTTTAACGGAGGACAGTCATTGACTGTCTATAATATCGTGCATCACATCTCTATCGCTGTATCGAAACATACCTCTCTGACGTGCTTGTCCCCCGCGGGCCGCGCGCGCTCGGCGCTGGCGCCGCGCTCCGCGGAGCCCGTGTTGGAGCCGCCCGCGCCGGAGCCGCCCGCGCCCGCCTCGCGCTCCAGCGACGGGAACATCTCTATCGCTGTATCGAAACATACCTCTCTGACGTGCTTGTCCCCCGCGGGCCGCGCGCGCTCGGCGCTGGCGCCGCGCTCCGCGGAGCCCGTGTTGGAGCCGCCCGCGCCCGCCTCGCGCTCCAGCGACGGGAACATCTCTATCGCTGTATCGAAACATACCTCTCTGACGTGCTTGTCCCCCGCGGGCCGCGCGCGCTCGGCGCTGGCGCCGCGCTCCGCGGAGCCCGTGTTGGAGCCGCCCGCGCCCGCCTCGCGCTCCAGCGACGGGAACATCTCTATCGCTGTATCGAAACATACCTCTCTGACGTGCTTGTCCCCCGCGGGCCGCGCGCGCTCGGCGCTGGCGCCGCGCTCCGCGGAGCCCGTGTTGGAGCCGCCCGCGCCGGAGCCGCCCGCGCCTGCCTCGCGCTCCAGCGACGGGAACATCTCTATCGCTGTATCGAAACATACCTCTCTGACGTGCTTGTCCCCCGCGGGCCGCGCGCGCTCGGCGCTGGCGCCGCGCTCCGCGGAGCCCGTGTTGGAGCCGCCCGCGCCGGAGCCGCCCGCGCCCGCCTCGCGCTCCAGCGACGGGAACATCTCTATCGCTGTATCGAAACATACCTCTCTGACGTGCTTGTCCCCCGCGGGCCGCGCGCGCTCGGCGCTGGCGCCGCGCTCCGCGGAGCCCGTGTTGGAGCCGCCCGCGCCGGAGCCGCCCGCGCCCGCCTCGCGCTCCAGCGACGGGAACATCTCTATCGCTGTATCGAAACATACCTCTCTGACGTGCTTGTCCCCCGCGGGCCGCGCGCGCTCGGCGCTGGCGCCGCGCTCCGCGGAGCCCGTGTTGGAGCCGCCCGCGCCGGAGCCGCCCGCGCCCGCCTCGCGCTCCAGCGACGGGAACATCTCTATCGCTGTATCGAAACATACCTCTCTGACGTGCTTGTCCCCCGCGGGCCGCGCGCGCTCGGCGCTGGCGCCGCGCTCCGCGGAGCCCGTGTTGGAGCCGCCCGCGCCGGAGCCGCCCGCGCCCGCCTCGCGCTCCAGCGACGGGAACATCTCTATCGCTGTATCGAAACATACCTCTCTGACTAATTCCTTATTTCAATTAGTTATATTCCTTTTAAGATTATAGTAATATTGGACATTAGCATATAATGTATCATTTACACACCAGTTTGACTGAGTACACAGTAACCTGAAATTTCTGCATTCATATGAAAAATTTTATAAACATTTGAAAGATACATTATGCTATTGTCAAATACTTTTACTTATTTATATTAAAGAACGTAATAATGTATTACGTTCTTTAATATAAATGCAAATCTGCAGCAAGTTAGCATTAAAAAGGACTAGTATAGTTTTCGTGGAAGTAGGTCTACTCCTTTTCCCGAAACAAAACTTCCTAACTTTCGTAGTTTTAAATTTATTTAGTTTACAAAGATAATATGAGTTATTTTCGTATTCAGATGTTCATTTCCACTAAGAATTATGGATCGAATGAAATTAATACAGCTAGGTCTGAATATTATTATATAATTAGTAATTATATTATTTAGGCTTGTTAAACGAACCACTACGCTTTAAAATAAACATGACCTACCTACTCGAAGCAAACACTGCATCTATACTATAAATATGTTTTAAGTTACAAAGTTACAACAGAACACAAGTCGTTCACATAAACTAAAATAATATTGGTCCTAAGTGAGAGCCCTATGGCACGCTTGATGGCACAGTTCTTTTTACGGATTTATAAACTCTGATTTTAGCGATGTTGTAATCTGTTTATGAAGTAGGATTTACACTATCTTAGTAATCAGCTGCAGATTCCTGCATGAGCCAGCTTTTGTATAGAAAGGTCATGATCAACTATATCGAACGCTTTTGAGAAGTCAGTATAGATAGCAAAAACTTCTAAGTTGTTTTCTATTTCTTCGTAGACAATTGTGACAAAATCGACAGGACATCGTTGTCCTGACGGGTAAACGACATGTAATGAATTTATTTTAAAATTTTTGCATCGATCACATAGTATTTGATTATGATTTATTTTCGTAAAAATCGTTTCCATTTACAATGAATCGATCGATCGAATTGAATTTATGTCGATAACTTGATGTTATTATCTAGTTTATGAAACTTTCGATCGAATTTCGTTTGTGATTGAACAGGCCCAAAATTTCATCTCCGGTGGTAAAGAGAGGTAAACCTACTCGGTATAGATATAAATAAACATACCATCAATCTCGCTGTTGGCGAAGGCGTACTGGAACCATTCCTTGAGCGTCTTGAACTGCGGCGGGAAGAGCAGAGCGCGCGTCATGCGACACACGGTCGCCATGGAGTGGTGCGCGCGCGCCGCCGGGGCGCCGCCCGCGCCACCCAGCGACGCCGTCAGGCTCTGCACCACGTGCACCTCCAGCTCGCCTGCGGGCACAGCGCGACTGTACATAGTACGCGAGAGAGGGAGACCGGGGCGACTGTCAAGCTAGATGGACTACCAGCTCGTCTGGCGACACAGCAAACAGACTTGTATGCACTACATCATAGTCTAAAACAGAAGTATCGACTTTCCGTCCAGGTCGCGAAGGTCGAAAGTCAAAAAGTGAAAGTCAAAGACCAGAGGTTGAATCCTTAAATCTGATAGCCGAAGAACCGTATATTGGTAACACATGGACCGAAAGTTAAACAAAAATTGAGTCGAAAGCTAGACTGTCGAAAATAAAGGCCGAAAACAGAGGTCGATTATCAAAAGTAAAACAAAATAATTATCGAAATTAAGAAGCCTAAAATTTGCATTTAAGTAATTGAAATAATTAGAACAGCTGGTGGACTTTACCTTGCGCGAGATATCCGCGTTCATATGATCAACTACCATTTTCCATAATGTTAATTCGAATATTGAGCCGCTCACGAACTAAAAACTTCTGATCAGAAGTGGGATACCGGATCCTCTCGAGCAAACGTAGAGTAAACCAAACGGAGGCGCGTAGTGGTAGATTGTTATTCAAGATGCAAAATAAAAGGAATTATTGCTAATCGCGTGTTGTGTGTGTGGACGTACTGGACGTTATTCTACGTCCGTTTTAGCCGTTTTGTGCCGACGGATCGGGTGTATCCGGTTTCGACGCGGATCTCTGGTATGTGAGTGGTCCTATGGGACTGTTAATGGATACAGGTGAGTTGTTTTTTTTTATAATGATTTGGAGGCCGAGTACAGTCTTGTTACACACATAGTGTTGTGTGTGTAATGCGTCGTTATAAATGTTATCTCGCGTGTGTAGTAAAGTTGTGAGGCGCGAGACGGAGTTATTTTATTTCGCGATTGAGGCGAGTAGATGTAGTAGTTTAAACAATGTTCGTGAAACCGTTACATTCAATTCTTTTTGGTTTCTTTGCGTATGGTAACACGTGGCTAGTTAAAAAATCTGTTTCGATTAAATTTTGTGGTGAGCATTTATGCAGAGTATTTATACTGTGTTTTTATTGGCGGAGTCATTATCTTTCGATGAAGTAAATTGTCACCGTGATGTTACATGTTCTTACGTCACTTGCTTTTGCTTGTTACAAAGAACAAATTATAAACAATGCCGCTACTGTGATTTAGTAACGGATGATATATAAAACACTAGCTGTCCCACGCAACTTCGTATGCGTAAATTTACCCCGTTTTTGCAACATTTCTCATTGCTGCTTCGCTCCTATTGGTCGTAGCGTGATGTTATATAGCCTATAGCCTTCACCGATAAATGGGCTATCAAACAGTGAAGAATTTTTCAATTCGGATCAGTAGTTCCTGAGATTACCGCGTTCAAACAAAGAAACAAACAAACAAACTCTTCAGCTTTATAATAAGTATGGTAATATTGTACTTTACTACTGTACTGTAACAGTGTTTGTTGGTAGTTTGAATGGGTTCATTTAACCTGATATAGTGGGCTCTAGTCAATCACCTAGTGTTTAGCGTGAATAGGGTAGGAGAATGGGAGCAATCGTTTGTGATTTGGGGTGTACGGTAGAAGGTGGTAAGGTGCTGCGCAGTCTTACTAGGATTTGAGCGCTCGACTCACTTACGTCATATTGACGGGTGTGGTTTTGACTTGACCTGTGTGATGTTGACTAGACTGTGTGGCACTGTCTAGCCTATGTGGCAATGACTAGCCTGTGTGGCAACGACTAGCCCGAGTGGTAATGACTGACCTGTGTGGCATTGACTAGTCTGTGTGGCACTGTCTAGCCTATGTGGCAATGACTAGCCTGTGTGGCAACGACTAGCCTGTGTGGCAACGACTAGCCCGAGTGGTAATGACTGACCTGTGTGGCATTGACTAGTCTGTGTGGCACTCTCTAGCCTATGTGGCAATGACTAGCCTGTGTGGCAACGACTAGCCCGAGTGGTAATGACTGACCTGTGTGGCATTGACTAGTCTGTGTGGCACTGTCTAGCCTATGTGGCAATGACTAGCCTGTGTGGCAACGACTAGCCCGAGTGGTAATGACTGACCTGTGTGGCATTGACTAGTCTGTGTGGCACTGTCTAGCCTATGTGGCAATGACTAGCCTGTGTGGCAACGACTAGCCCGAGTGGTAATGACTGACCTGTGTGGCATTGACTAGTCTGTGTGGCACTGTCTAGCCTGTGTGGCAACGACTAGCCTGAGTGGTAATGACTGACCTGTGTAGTGTTACAGTACAATATCTTTGTGCTGTATCTACAATCTACATCACAATCTTATGTTCCTTATCGCACGTTCAGTATCTATTAAATGTTTCTACTATCTGTTATCAACACGAAGTCGTTAGTATATAAGATGCACCTTTGGATAATTATAACCAGACTATACTACATCTTTTGTCTCATTTATACCTAATCATATACTGCCAAGAAGTTTGGCAAATTGGTGACCCCGACGAACGAATACGCAGCAAGAAACATGGCACAATCACCGTGCAAGGCGAACATAAATCAGCAAGGAACACTTGAAGTAGCTGCTGGCACCTCGGTTTTATCCCGCATTCCGGAATTTTGGAAAGACCAACCAAGATTATGGTTCACGCAACAAGAAGCCATATTAGCACCACAGAAGCAAGGAGACGAATACAAATACTGTACAGTAATAGCAAAGTTATCCAAGGAAGAAATACTACAAGTTAGTGACCTAATAACTTCACCACCGACTACAGATAAATACAAAAACATCAAGGAACGTTTAATTGATTGTTACGAAGAAACAGAACAGCGACAGTTTCAAAAATTAATATCAGAGACAGAACTCGGTGATCAAAAACCTTCGCAGTTATTACGTCAAATGCGAGTCCTCGGGAGAGGAAAAATCAGTGACGAAACAATTAAACTACTATGGTTCAGGCTTTTACCAACATCAGTTACTACGGTTCTAGCAGTTACGGAAGACATGGAAATTGACAAACTGAGCCAAATTGCAGACAAAATAATAATGAATTCAAAAGTAACCGAAATATCAGCTGTTAGCAACGACACTTCAAACGACAACAATACAGCATGCATTTTAGCCCAGCTAGCGAAATTACAGATAGATATTGACGCAATTCAGCAAGGTCAATATGGCTATCGACCCAACACGCACAATCATTTCAAGAAACGTCAACAATTCCCGATTATGAGGCCGAGAACAAACTATAGAGGAGCAAATCGATTTTGTTACTACCACGAAAGATTCGGAAAATATGCAAAGAACTGCATTAAACCATGCGGTTGGAAACCAATGACTTACGTACGGAACCAGGGAAACGAATAAGAGCACAGACAACGGCGAAACTCTGTGCAATCCACCCATCCAATCGCCTCACCATTACCGACCGAAAAAGTGGTATGAAGTTTTTGATTGACACGGGCGCAAATATTTCAGTCATTAGCAAGCAACAGAGACATTCAATTTTACAAAATGAACAATACACACTATACGCTGCAAATGGGACTAAAATTAGGACTTACGGCGAAAAGACGCTTACCTCGAATTTAGGACTACAACGATGTTATAAATGGAATTTTGTAATCGCCGATGTTACACAACCAATAATTGGGGCAGATTTTCTAGAGCACTATAAACTATTAGTCGACATAGCAGATCGCAAACTTATCGACAAAGTTACAGAGCTGACAACGCATGTAACTTCGGAAAAAGCGACACAACAAACAATTCGTACTATCGCAGTGGGAACGAATCCACGTATTACGCAACTTTTAAACAAATACGAAGACATCACGAAAGGGTCCTCTCTCCGCAATGCGCCCAAACATAAGATTGAACATCACATTATCACTACAGGACCACCCGTCGCAGCTCGGGCAAGACCATTACCTCCAGAAAAATACGACATAGCCAAAAAGGAATTTCAAAATATGATAGAACTCGGAATTTGCCGACCGTCAGATAGCCCATGGGCAAGCCCATTACATATGGTAAAAAAGAAAAATGGCGAATGGAGACCGTGCGGAGACTATCGAATGCTCAATAGCACGACAGTACCGGACAAATACCCACTACCAAGATTAACTGACTTTACATACATATTAGAAAATAAGAAGATACTAAGCAAGATAGATATACGTAAAGCATACCATTGTATTCCTGTTAAAGATATAGAAAAAACAGCCATCATCACACCTTTTGGACTTTTTGAGTACTTAAGAATGCCTTTCGGATTACGCAATGCGGCACAAACATTTCAACGATTCATGGATTCCTTATTTAGAGATTTAAACTTCGTATTTATATTTGTAGACGACTGTCTCATCGCATCGGACAACGAAGATTTGCATTATCAGCATTTAGAAACGGTTTTCAAACGTTTACACGAGAATGGAATAACCATTAATCTCGAAAAATGCGAATTTCTCAGAAGGGAAATAGATTTCTTAGGTTATCATATAACGAGCCAAGGAATACACCCTACCAAAGAATTCAAGAATTAAGAAGATTTTTGGGCATGGTCAATTTCTACAGAAGTAATATTCCACGCGCAGCGGAAAATCAAAGAATTTTAAACGAATATCTACATGGTTCAAAAAAGAACGATAATTCACCTGTTCCTTGGACAACGGAAGCAGACAAAGCTTACGAAAAATGCAAGGAAAGCATGAAAAACGCAGTGTTAACAGCGCATCCTTCCCGCAACGCATCACTAGCGCTCATGACCGACGCTAGTGCTACTTGCGTTGGTGGAGTTTTACAACAAAAATCCGGACGCAATTGGGAACCATTAGGATTTTTTTCACAAAAATTGAGCGAAACTCAACAAAAATATTCTACGTTTGACAGAGAGCTGTTAGGAATATACATGGCCGTCAAACATTTTCACAGATTAATCGAGGGAAGAGAATTTACAATATTTACGGATCACCGACCTTTGACATACGCATTCTCCCAAAAACCATCATCAAACGATACACCGCGACGGGTCCGGCAGTTAGATTTCATTTCACAATACAGTACCAACATTCAACACATAAGCGGACGTGACAATATTACCGCCGATGCCTTATCTCGAATAGAGGAAATATACGTGCCATCACCTATCGATTACGCTGAATTGGAAAAATGTCAATCAACAGATAATGAACTAAGTAAATTACATGACAATAAAAGATTAAAATTCAAAAACATTACGCTTCCGGGTTCCACAATAAACATCACCTGCGACACGTCTACTGGAAAAAGCCGCCCCTACTTACCAAAGCATTTTCGCAAACAAATTTTCGATACCATTCATGGTATGAGCCATCCAGGAAAAAGAACTACGAGAAAAATGATAACCCAAAGGTATTTATGGCCGTATATGAACAAAGATATCAATAATTGGTGTAGATCATGTATAGCCTGCCAAAAATCAAAAATACAACGACATACGATATCACCTCCTGGTACATTTATGACAGCGCAACGTTTTGAACATTTACATATTGACATCGTCGGACCACTTCCGATTTCACAAGGGAAGATATTTAATCACAATCATAGATCGTTGTACGTCATGGCCCGAAATATTTCCGGTAGAAGATATAACTGCAGAAACAGTAGCCAAGACACTTTTCGAAGGATGGATTACTCGTTTTGGATGTCCATTGCGCATTACTACGGATCAAGGCCGACAGTTTGAATCAAGAATATTTGAGTCACTCTCACAATTTTTGGGAATACATAAAATTAGGACAACACCTTATCATCCACAATCCAATGGAATGATAGAGAGATTTCATAGAACTTTAAAGGCGGCGTTAATGACAAGAGAATCCAACGAAAATTGGTTAAAAGAAATTCCAACAGTTTTACTCGGGTTGCGGAGTAGCTTGCGAGAAGACACAGGTTATAGTTCAGCAGAGATGACATATGGAACGCCAATACGACTCCCTGGAGGATTTTTTGAGTCATCAGCAGCACAGTTATCAACGTACGAAGAGTTTGTAAAACAAATTCAAAAGGACATCACACAAATGACATCAATTCCGAAAAGAAAAAAACACAATCAAGCTATATTTGTGCATCCCGAACTCAAAGAATGCTCACACGTATTTGTTCGGTGTGATAGAATTAAGAAAGCCCTGACACCGCCGTATGAAGGACCCTACCCAGTAATTAGTAAAACAGATAAAACATTTTGCATTAGAATTAGGGATAAAGAGACAGTGATATCAATTGATAGATTGAAACCAGCTTTCATGATCAATGACGAATCAAACTACGTGCCAGATTCAAAGGATTGCGACAGGCATTCACACACGTACACTACACGATCGGGACGTAAAGTAAAGCCAGTAGTACGTCTATAAAAAATCGCTGATATAAGCAAGCTATTCGTATATATATTAACATAGATCTTAACATATACCATTAATTCACAACTACTCGTAACAACAAGACATCTAAAATGGGAAATCAAAGTTCTAAGGACCAGATAACATACAATACGGACAATTGCCTCAATCAAAACGAAGCGGACCAACTCCGTAACCGGATCCAGGAGGACTTACGGTGGACAAGAAATGTTGCAATGGGACAGATTATTTTAACAATCGGCGTGATCCTAATTTACGGCATAATGAAAACACTGGACAGAAGAATGAAGAGTTTAACGGAAAAAAATAATAAACACTCGTGCAACAGCTAAGTCAAAATTACAGACGTCAGCAAATCACACCACAACAGGCGTCATCAAATTCCACCGCGTACAATAGCATTATTATTTATATACATCAGCAAATAACTAGTAAGGTCTAGGTCAAATTTATATTGTAAACACTATTACCATAATTTTTTTTTAAAGGGGCGTGTACTGTTACAGTACAATATCTTTGTGCTGTATCTACAATCTACATCACAATCTTATGTTCCTTATCGCACGTTCAGTATCTATTAAATGTTTCTACTATCTGTTATCAACACGAAGTCGTTAGTATATAAGATGCACCCTTGGATAATTATAACCAGACTATACTACATCTTTTGTCTCATTTATACCTAATCATATACTGCCAAGAAGTTTGGCAAATGTAGCAATGACTAGTCTGTGTGGCAATGACTAGCCTTTGTGGCACTGACTAGCCTGTGTGGCAATGACTAGCTTTTGTGGCACTGACTAGCCTGTGTGGCAATGACTATGTTTGTGTATAGTCACAGGATGACTATGATTATGTGTTAGTTACAGATATGACAATGGGTTTTTTTATAGTCACAGGAATGACTGACTGTAGTTGCGATGGTACCAATGTTTAATGTCGATCAAGATTAGATTACTTTTATCATTCTCTGTAATAGTTCTGTTTGCGTCAGGATAGCTGAGCGGACTTGTACTTTATTTCCTATTCGTGTGAAATAAAATATGTTTTTTTTTCTTACGTACGTAAGGGGATAGAAAAAAAACCACTTGTGCTAAATGTTAAAAGCCTATAATTTACAATGTGCCTAGTAATCAATGTCATGAATGAAATTGTGGATGGTCAAATTGAGAGTCTAACTATAGACGAGTGAGTAGAAGTCCATATTGTGATGAGACGGTACCACAGGCTGACTGGTAGCCGTAGCTCAATAGAAATCGTTATCTGTTAGTAACAGTAGTCCGTGCAATCAACTGTGGTGGGTGTCTGAGTTTTGTAATAAACCATGAAGTCGGGAGAGACTTCATGTTTTAGGTGAGATACGCGTTTGAATGGTAGAGAAACTGGAGGTTACTGGTTTTCAACTTCGACATATTATATATTTAAATAAACAGAATAAACCGAGATAAATGGACACAGGTTCACACACAGAGGATGCCTGATAGACGTCGCTGTCGAGGCAGACCAAGGAAACTCTATAATCTGGGTGTTTTCGAGAAAAAGTGGATATGGAGATAAATATGGAGATAAATAAACATCTTGAAATCCAAAAAATAAAATTACGTGCTCTGCCACCCTAGTTACATAAAAGCTAATCGAATAGAATCACGTCAGAATAACATCGTTGCGCGTGCGTGCGTGTTTGACTGTATGTTGTTTCATTTTTATTCGCGCTTTTGCGCGAATAAAAATGAAACAACATACAGTCAAACTGAGAATCTCCTCCATTTTTTTTTAATTTGGTTACAAATTAGGGAAGGTCAAAATTGTTTTAATAAGTTCTATTCGATTAGCGTTTATGTCTACTTTTCAAATCCAAAAAAGTAACTTTTCAATGAGCCATTTAGAAAATAACCGTCAAAAAGAAAGGTAGACTCACCATCATCGTTGGCGACCTGCTGCGCCTCGGTGGCGAAGCTGATGCAGGGCTCCTTGAGGCTGAACAGCGCCCAGGACTTGGCCTTGAGGCTGTTGCCGTGGAAGCACGCCAGCGAGATGTTGGTGCCGTGCAGCTCCATCGTGCCGCCCAGCACCGTGCCTGCACACAGCCCATGGGATCTTACATGGAACTTATTGTATGACTATTGTGGAAGTTTTATAGACCGTCTCCCTTTCATAATAAGTTAGCAACAACATTTTATTTACCGAATGTTTTGTATGTTTATGTGAATATTAAAGAAGACAAAATATTCGTTAGTTACAATTTTGTTATTAAAGTATTATGAATAAGAGGATGTTTGTGTCTATGCAGCGCCTTACCTGCGCATACAGTTTATAAACAAACTATTTGAAAAGAGCGGCCGCAAGTTTTTATTGCTTAATATTATTATTTGTTTTTTTTATTTATTTTTATTCATGACTTATCGGTTCAAGTCACAAGGTAATTTAATCCTCGCTGGCTCGTTTAATACATTCCTTATCGTAAAAATAAATAGTTTCTTTTAAAACAGTCAAAACGAACGCTCCGTATATGTTGTATGAAATGATGACTAGTTATATAATGAAACATTAAGATTCAACATTACATTTATAACAGTATCTGTGTCGATGATTCAAAACTCAAAAAACATTAAATTGTGAAGAAATATAGTTAGTTATATTTGTAAAGAAAGTAAGTAGTATGTAGGAGAAGCAGGCGCATACCGTTGGCAGGCAGCGGCGTGCTGAGCGTGGACAGCTGCATGCCGGAGATGAGCTGCAGCACCTTCTGCCAGTGGCGGTGGTGGCGCAGCTCCTGCGCCGCGCCCGGCTCCGGCGCCGGCGGGGCGGGGGGCGCTGGGGGAGGGAGTCTATAGTAGACCTGGACTGCGCCATAACAGCACAAAATTGACCACTCTCTAAAAAGAGACGCTACTTTGTAGATAATACCTGTCACAGAGACAGGGCCGCACGAGTTTTTTTCTCTCTTTCACTCTTTGCAGTCAATATTTACTTAAAAAAAGGGATGACACGGTCCAGGTCTATACGTCAATGTCGCCATATTATCAATGCGTTCCAGTTGGCACCCAAAACGATCATAATATACTTTTAACTGTTCCATATGATGACTACGATCGTTATGGTTGTGGTGAAAACGTCACTAATGACGTCATTATTTTCCCTCACACTGTGCTCACAACGACCCATCTGGGTCGAAGAAGAGGTTGGATGTCCGTTTACAATCAAATGGCCCCCGGCCTAAAAGTTGGTAGTACTGGATATGATGTTGCCAATCGTTCACTTGACATTTACCCTAAAGCTCATTACATTAAAATTATAAAAAATTGTAAATGTATGGAAGTAGAATAATGTTGGGTTTATTTACACGTAATCTGTACAAAATCAGTCGCATTTTCTCTGATGTTGATAAATCTTGTTTGGTTTCCTAGCTATTAAATATTAAAGTTTGCTTGATAACTTCGCATTAAACAATCCTGTTTGTAATATTTTACGTATATTTAATCTCAGAAAATTAAGTTGATTATTATTATTTTTAACAAAGACTCGTACTTATGATGAAAAGTGGGTATACACAATTCCCCCAGCTAATTTTAATTGTTTAATTATTCAGATTTCCCCTTACTATAGGCAATGCCTAAAACTGGTTTACATTGTTTAACTAACCTAACGCGCAGTGGCGCCAGCATTGACAAGTCAAAAGACACATTTTTTTTTTGACGTGATAACGTCTTATAAATCGACGAACGCCGGCTGCACCACGCACGAATAAGTGTCACGTTCCGGTTGGGTCGAGCGTGCAAACGAGAGCTCGGAACAAGCGATAGAGAGAAATCGGCCATTGTTTATTACAATGTCATCAATCTTTTCTTATGACGTTATCACGTAAAATTATCGTCCGTAAACCGACTTTACAGACAATCATTTTTTGTAAATGATAGACCCCATTTAGGTTTGTTATTAAGATTACAATCTAGTCTATGGACTAATAAGGACTTTTCTTTTGTCACTACCTGGGCACGGGTCTCCCCAGTAGAACCTATTTATTTTGGATCCTGGAGGTATGCGCCATAATCGCCACATTTGGCGAGCGGGTTAGCGATCGCAATAAGGCTTAAAAGTACTCCGAGGACGCTGCTGCTCGCCCCCCGTGTAACATCCCTTAGTGATGCCTTGACGACACCCACAGGAAGAGATAACCTAACGCATAAATCCATTAGCAAACAACTTACGTTCCCTCCGATCCCTCTTGGCCGCGGTATAATTAGGGTGCAGAGAGCTGAACACCCTCTTACTGGACTTGAACTGCTGCGTGAAGAACTCCTCCAGCTTCAGCTGCATCTTGAGCAGGTCGGGCGTGGTGCTGCGAGACATCAGGATCTGCAGCTGGTGCCAGCTTAGTGTGCCGTGCGTTAGGATTATTGCGGGCCTGGGGGAGAAGAATATACTATGTAAATTTTATATAAGAGCAATAGCGCCTTTACACATGTTCCGGTTGCCGGATAGTCGATCCGGCGACAAAGTGTACAGCTATGTACGGTAGCTTTCACAAGTATTGGCGTATATCACTACGAGTATACATAGATACGACACAGAATAACAGACACAACAGAATACGGCAGACTACGGCAGAATAATAGACACAACAGTGTCTGTTATTCTGCCGTGAAAAAGTGATGTTAAAGCATCACTGTGTTTCGGTTGAAGGGCACTGTAGCAAGTCTAATTAAATATGAACTAATGTTCCAAATAAGGAGCGCACTGCGGTGACATTCAGATGTTTGTCAAACAAGTACTTGTGTGTCATTGATTAACTGTTATGTGCGACAAGTGACGCGTGAACATCAGGTCATACGACCTGTGACGTGACTCATTCTCATTTAGTTGTAAAATACGATGCGCTGAGTGCTTCCGTTAGTCTGTGTTGCCGCTAGATACTACGCTAACATAATATGCGGCGTGCAAAGACATGAAATTGGTGTATGAAAATTTATAGTAAATTGTGACGTCACCACAGAGGCCAAGAGATAAAATTTGCCTGAGGTAACTCGACACATCAAATATATCTGGCCACGATTCCTTTATGTCTATACTAGAATTCAAAGAGAAACCGAAAAGAATTGAGTTTTAATGACCCTTCGCAATGTGTATCAATTTTTTAATGCAACACACCCATGAGTGATTCTTATAGTAGCCAGCAGTCTCTCTAAGCGCGAGAATTACACTGATATCACCGGTACTTATTCGAACCAGATTTTTTGTATGCAAAAGTGGTCAAACATAATAGTTACAGTACAAAATAACAGTAATGCTACCTAGAGGTGGGTCTGTGCGGGTGATGCGCGGGGTGCCGCGCCCGCGCCAACCACTCATCCCTCAGAGCGGCTTGTAGTCGTGAAACTCTTGCCAGCAATACGGGCGTGCCCATGTACTCTAGCCGCAGTTCTAAGGCTGCCAGTCGCACGCCACACACATGGGATGGGTTGCAGCCCGCTTCTTCTTCGATGTGCACTGTAAACAATACGAAAACATTATTAATGAAAATTAAATGTCAAAATAAACAGTAATTAATTGTGTAACTACCCACGAGACGTGATCACGAAAAAACGTCGTCAAATCAAACCGTTCGCAAATGTATTCCAATGATTGGAATACATTTGCGAACGGTTTGATTTGCGAAATGTTTGACAACCGGTGAATACAAGTCAACAATCCGTTTCAGAATTGTAACTATTTTTTTTTAACTCTGCGAAGGTATCACAGTTATACAGCCTGTGAGTGTAAATCAACAGCCAGCTATGAGCCTGCCTCGCGTTTATAACTTTTTTTTAATTCGGCAAAGGTATCACAGTTAAACAGCCTATGAATATAAATCAATAGCATTGACATATAGACCAGGACTGCGCCATTCCTATTATTTAAAAAGTAAAAATTTACTGCAAAGCGTGAAAGAGAAAAACTCGTACGACCTTTGACTGGTATTGTCCACAAAGTAGCGTTGTCTCTTTCTAGAGGTGGTTAATTTTGTGAGGTTATGGCGCAGTCTTGTTCTCTACGTTATTGATCAACAGCCAGCCTCGCGTTTATAACTTTTTTTTTTAATTTGACAAAGGTATCACAGTTAAACAGCCTATGAATGTAAATCAACAGCCAACCTCGCGTTTTTAACTTTTATTAAATTCGGCAAAGGTATCACAGTTACACAGCCTATAAATGTAAATCAACAGCCAACCACGCGATAATATATTTTTTTAATTTGGTAAAAGTATTACAAATAGACAGCTTGTGTAACTTTTTTTTAATTCGAAAAAACCTTCAAAGATATAAAACGAAAGTTTATGATGAAGAATAAAATATATTTGTTATCCATGTAAGCAAAAACTATTAGATCGATTTTGATGAAACTTTACAACATTGAAGCTTATACACAAAGTATCATAATAGCACAAAGGTATTTAAAAGCGAGACAAAGTGAGCCAGTATATAAGGTGTACCGTAGGTGTCGATGGAGGAGAGCGAGATGGCGCCGCCCACGATGCCGCCGCGCGCGTCCAGCTCGGAGCCGGCCAGCGCCACGCCCACCAGCATGTTGCGGTGCCCCGTGCTGCCGATGCTCAGCCGCCCCGTGCAGTTGAAGTCGCGGCTCTGCCAGCTGGACGTATACCAACGAGTTACATATGTACATCAAGGCATTCTACTTTGAGTCTAGTCTATGTTTATCAGTTTAGCTTCGAATGATTTTCATGTTTTTTTTCAAAGTTATAGCACTTCAAGGCTTTTAGTTCTGAATCGGCTAGAGAGCAATGAACTCAAGAGAAGTATGTTGACTAAGTGTTACCTGACATTGCCCATAACATTGCCCATGTTCATGTGCACGTTGAGCTTGGTGAAATTAACGGCGAACAGCACCAGCGTCTCCCACGCGGCGCCGATCGCCGGCGTCGGGGTCTTGCTGTCTGCACACAAACATACATACATTAATCAAGTGCACTTACTCTCATTGTCAGATTGAACGGAAATCCGGTACAACCGGAGATAAATTAGGCGCAGGACCGACGGTTTAACGTGTTCTTCAAGGCCCGGATGAATGTGACATTGATGTTCGAAAAAGGTTACCCATCTATGAACAAACTCACTCGCCACTGAATCACAGGCCCCTCATACCGTAGATACACTATTATAAGCGTACCCAGGATCAGGAGGGGGGATTACGCAGTGCCACCGGTCCAAAGCCGAGACGAGATGGGACGGGAGGTGCAAATCATTTCACTTGGGCCGGTCACAGTTCATAAAACTGGTGTCAATATAACAAGGCGTATACGTGTGAGTCTAAATTAACAATTCATTTTAAAGGATTTTATAGATTTTTTTTATATATGCCGCGGGGATTACCCCATTTAATATTGAGTGTTCTTACCTTTAGATTTCTGATGTTCAGGTACAGTCTTAGTTTTCTCTCTCTGCGGTAGTACGGGCGACACGGGAACGTTGCTTTGTCTGTATGGAAAGAAATAAAAAAATATGAAAAAAATGCTATAGGAAATAATACGCATTACTTCAGTGAGTCATTTTTTTCATTTTATTTCTGTAGCAGAGACTTCACAAACAAAAACCTTGAATAAATGAATATTGGAAATATCATAACAAAGACCCATGAACTTCTAAAACTACAAAGTTCATAAAGTGGTGTCCCACGCGTACCTAATCTCCAGAACTTTGTTTCGCATGTACAATTCTCAAAATAAGACTTTCGGGTTGATTTTACAATTCAAATTTTCAATTTTCAATTCAAACAATACTGCCATCGCAAGGATAGCAACAATAGTATTATCCTTTTGCTGCTGGGACTGCACCATCTGTCCCCCCCCCCCCCTCGGAGCTCAGTAGCGCCTCACCCATGCTCTCTAGTGTCGTGATGCAGACTGAGGTCGCCCAGGAACATCCGCCTGACGATGGTGCGCCGGTACCACGCCTTGGGGAAGGCCAGGATCTCGCCCAGCCGCCGCATGTCGTACTTGAACCACGCTGACCCTACGTCCACGATTGCTAGGAGAAGTATAACCAGATTATAAAATCGTGTCAGTTGTCCAAGCTTCTTTAACATAGTAGTTGTACTTCGTTCAAGTTCCGATACTACGATACACATTTGTCAAAAAAAATATGCAGAATTAGTAATTGGAAACACATTTTTTTTTGTTTTGTTTGTAATAAAACTCTGGGAGTTGTGCAAATGGGGGCAAACTGACATGTCATTTTTTTTACAGTGCCACATTTAATGTGTAAAATATACTTCAAATACGTGATAACTAGATAAGAACGAGACTTTATAATTCAAGGAAGAAAACTAGAAAAAAATAAACCTGAAATTAGTGGATGCACAGACTGTGCGAGTCATAATCCTCCCGAATAAACAAATGAAGGAAAGAGAAAAAAAAATACTGGAAAGAATTCAAGCCCGTTCTACCGCTCAGCGAGTTCAGAGATAGTTCCTAAAATGAACATGTCCGTGACATCATAATATTATAAAACCATTTTTGTTCGATATGTATTTGCCTCCGTTTGAATGCATATTAAGCTTCCCAATCAGTATTTTTATATGATATAGTAAACATAAAAAGTGAACTCACTTGAAAACCTCACGGTAGCCTTAGACAGATCCTGGTCAGTCTGGAAGTCAAGTTTCCTGGACCTGGAGAGATGGAACTTGACGAACTCGACGTTGATGCTGAGCGAGTCCTTGCGCTCGGTGTCGGCCAGCGGCGACCACTGCGCCTCCTTGAGGCTGGACTTCTTGCCGCCGTACGGGTGGAACATGTTGACGCTGAAGTCCGCCAGGCAGCCCGTCACGCTCAGCCCGCCCATGGCCACGGCCGGCTCCGCCATCTCTCTGGGGAGTCCAGGGTTTGCTCTTTACATTTTAATTCATATCTACGCAATTTAGGGCTCTAAATACTGCCGATTACCATTTCACAAACTGTTCATCTTCTGTACCGAACAATCTATGCATATAATTCCTGCACTTGGTAACTGTCACCACAAAAGAGAGCGTGGTCACAGTACTTTTACTACTGCTACACAGTACTATTGTTTCATCACGTCTGGATCTCTAGTATGATCTAAAAGCAGGCTACGTTTACTAATCTCCGTCGAATATTTAAGAACCACTTTCTCTCAAAAAAGGTCGATTTTAAGGGACAGGTGAAGAGATTTTGTCTACGAAGTGTTTGCAAAAACACATTGTGTTGAACCAAGAACTGTATGGAGTTAACAATAATCCAATAAGTTTAACTTACCAAAATAATTATTCACAATTTCCAATAAACTTGTATGTTGTTATATGTTTGTCAGTATCACTAGAAAAAATTAGATAGTTGTGCCCCAGCCCCTAGATGCCAAATTTTACATAACTAGGTAACATTGCCGATTTATTTCACGGGGGCATCGAGCATGAAACTCGTCCGTGATGATGTCACAAGCTTTGCCCATGCGCTCTATAGGTTGTGTCGCTGTAAAACATACAAGTTCTGGTTTTGAGGCTCAGTTGAGGATGAATATAATATAATATGACTCACTCGTCGCCCGCCCTCTTGGAGCTGAAGACAATCTGCAGCGTGGGCAGCTGCAGCAGACACTCGACGCGCGAGGCGGGCAGGCAGCTGAAGCGGAAGGTGCTGGGCTGCATGTGGAAGTGCACGATCACGTCCACCGGGAACGACGCGTACACGTACTGCCCGTACGACGCCTCCGCCGAGCGCGAGCGCGACCCGCTCTCGGCCTCTGCGGCCCGGGGGGGGGAGGGTTAGAGCCTTGAGCGTGCCACGGATAAGGGGGTCACCCGCACAATGTATTATGTTTGTAAAGTTAGACTTTAATGACACATAGATACCCTAGTGTGGCAATTGTATTTTAAAAACCTAATTACCACTTAGATTTCAACTTAAAATAAAATGTCTGAGTAAATAAAAGTAACAATAAATTATATATTTTTAGTTTAAATTTAATATAATTTAATATAATTTAATATAATTATCGAATTAAATGAGTGGCCACAACCCAATGATTAAATGCGTGGCCGTGATTTTGAATCTAACGTACAATCCTTACACAATTAATTTACTTTAGACAGTTAAAAGACTGCTGATGTTTGACAAACATTGCTAGGATTTAAAAAAATATATACAAATAAATCTCACCAGGTGTAGGCGTAGAGAACGACGCCTTCGTGGGTATAGGCTCCAAGGTCTGTTCGAGGAACTCCAATATATGCGGGCTGATGATGGTCTCCTCGGGGATGCTCTGCAGCGTGATCCACGCGAACAGCGCCGCCTTCTTGGTGTTCAGCTTGCGCGAGGGGACGTTGAGGGGGAGCAGCGGGACTGTCTGCGGGGATGTCACCTCTTCCGGGAGGGTTTTTGATTCATAGTGCACCTGAAAGGGATTTGTAATTCAAATTGAAATCAGGTGTCTATAGTTGGGAAGCGTCTTCAGAACGATGTCTTATCATCGCTGCGACAGTCCGCTTTAAAGCGAGCAAGCAAGTTAAAGGTAAAAAATGCGCGTTGATTATATTAATTTGGGGACGTGGAACATCGACTTTCACCCATATTATAACTAGATGAGACATATTTTTTTATCAAATTATATTGATTTATAAACAGGAAATGATAGCTTACCAACAGAAGTGTTCATTTTTTATTATTGCGATAGTAGATATATACGAAACTGTTTAAAAACAAAAGCAAAGTATCGTGTGTGACATACCTTGAGGTCGAGGCCGGGCACCCTGAACACGGTGAGGTCCAGCACGGGCTGGTGCCGGGCGTGGGGCGGCTTCCTGCGGCCCTGCGTGGGCGAGCCCCCGCTGGCGCCGCCCGCGCTCGTGCCGCCCTCCGCCAGCCCGCCCGACGCCGAGCGCCCCACGCGCATGCGGCTGCCACTGCCACATACATCACATTTCACAATAAGAAGGAATCTATAAGTAATAATGAACCAAGGACAGTACCCTGTGGCACACCAGAGATATTAGTTTTGTAGTCAAACGAGATGGCTCCAGTTCATTATTTTGAATTGCTGCATTGCACTACATTCCATTGTCAAAGTTTGTTTTTAGCCACGATAACGCAGTACCACGAACACCACATCTTTCCAGCTTAATCAAGAGTATATTAAGCGAGACAAAGTCAAAGGCTCTTGTCATGTCAAAGAACACGAATATATAATTAACAAACTCGTACCCTGAAAGTATTCATTCAGACCAAGAGATTTAGAGCTATTCGTATTAAGGAAAAAATACCGTTTCGTAAAAACCTTACAAATTACTATTTATATACGACTACGTAATGGCTGTCTAATATGTTTAGTCGGTTTCGACTACAGTATCGCCACCAAACAAGTTTTCAACAACAATGTTGAGCTGTCATCAACGCTGATAGCGGTTTGTTGACATTCTTTTTAAGCTCAAAATGAACAGAGTGAAGTCTATTTCACACGTTCCGGTTTCAATCCGACGCCGGGTAGTCGGCGACCTGCCTCCTGGCGCGAATGGACTAGTTTCCAACTAGTCAAAACAAATCACTTCTTTTTATGATATGATCAGTGATAAAAAATCCAATTTAACACAAAATTTTATCGGGACTTTACTTTTGGAAGTTAAAGGGTAGATTACGAGAAACAGGGTTCGGCTCTCTCAAAAATTTATATAGAAAACCTAAATATAAGGACACGAAAAAATTGTGTCACTAGTCAAAGAGTTTTTCTAGTCGATGAAATAAAGAAATTTAAGGATATGTCTTAATATGATCCCACAAATAAATCTTGAAGTTGCGGAAAAATGCAAAAACGAGCATTTTCATATTGTCATAATCATGGCGTTCGTAATCTAACATATGTACGAACGAATATTCTACTTTATTTTCACCTGCGCTCCTGCGCACTATGAAGTAATGGTTGTGTGCGGAAGAGCGAGGCCGGCGATCGTGTCGCTGTGTACGTAGCGCTAAATAAATAATTCTCTCAGTGTAATGCCCCCTTAAATGTCAGGTTTATTTATTAATTAGTCTTTTGGATATTTTGTTCACCTAGGAAACAAGCCTATTGTATGGCGATGCTCGGTAGCTTTCACACGGTCCGGCGGCCGTCCGGTTTGGTCGCCACACATTCGTCGCCGTAAACGCGGTTTTGAAACCGGAACTTTTAAAAGGATCTAAAGAATGTCTATATTGTCAGGGCTGGTTTGAATCCGCAATTTACTCATTCTATTTGTCATCACTCACATCTTGAGATCTTCATCTTTCCCCGGCTCCTTAGTATGGAGCACACACTTGCCGCTGTTGATGTGCACCTTCACGTCCAGCTCGAAGTCTATGTTGGGTTCCGCCGTCTTCGCTTTGTTGGCCTTGTTCTCTGAACTCAACGGGTCTGATGCTTGACCGCTGTTGACAATAAAAATTGTTATGTTGTTATCATTTCAACAGTTTTTATTTACTGTTAGCATTTATTCCGAATTTGCACGGGTTCTTGTTTACGTTCTACATTTATAAACATTTAGTTTGATCTTATTACGTTCACATCGACCAATATTAACCGAGACTAGTAATTATTTGGCAAGTAACCGTTCATATTAGTTAAGTCAGTGCACTACAGAAGGTATTGAATTTCTTGAAACATGTATTGTATTAATAAAGTAATTGGCAACAAATGCCTATAAAATTACTATAATTTATTGCATTGAAGGTTAGTCACAGTTTTGTACGGTAGACGTCAAACAAAATTTGGAATAGTACTATATTTAATTCCAAGTTCGCAAAAGTAAGCAGTTAGCATTGATTACTGCGTTTTCTATATTCACACTAATCTGTGCTTCGGAGAGGTTGCTATGCAGTTGCTTGTATGCCAACGATAGGTTAATGCCTATACATACATATCAACCCATATGATGGCCCACTGCTGGGCACGGGTCTCCCCAGTAGAACCTACTAGTATGTAGATCCTGGGGGTAATTGCCATAATCGCCACGCTTGGCGAGCGGGTTGGCGATCGCAGTAAGGCTTTAAGTACGCAGAGGACGCTGCTGCCCGTCCTCCGGGGTGAAATCCCTTATGCCCGGTTCCTATAATCAACGAGTCGTTATTGTACTAAAGCTACCATTCGTTTTTGAGTTACGGATTACGAGCCGTAAGTGGCGTTCCTATAACATTTTGCGTCATCTACCTGCGACGAACGGTTGTTGGTTACTTGCTTACCGAAGCCCTCCGTTCGGCACTCATTGCGTTTTGAAATTGCATGCAAGCACATTTAACATTAAAATAAAATTGAAGAGATTATTGTTATTTCAAGCATAATTATTATACTTTAATACAGAAAACTTACTTTTTCTTCATTTTATAATTTTAGCGTCAGCGAAATTTTTTATTTAAGAAATAATTTTGGTTTTTAATTCATGTTGCTGAGAACGAAACGAAACGTCAAGATTGCGCGCCGCGCCAAAACAATAGCGTTGGGTTTGATTGTACTTTGTGTTTGAGACTTTTGAGAGTTAGCAAAACACAAAATAAATTCAAAAATTACCTAAAATGGATATTAGTAACATGACTTGTGTAAGTACCTATTCAAGTTTATAACATTTACAGTGTTATTTATCAAATAAAGAAGTCTTGGGTAGTATGGTCTGAATAACGTTTTGTGTTACAGAAAACAAAGAAGCCGATGACCAAGGATGAAGTGTCTCTGTTATTGGATTTAATTCAAAGTAAGCCGATAATCACGAGCAAGGAGACGAAAGCTGCGTCTAATAAGCTGAAAGAAGAGGCGTGGCTTTCAATAACATCGCATTTTAATGCAAAAAATGGTCAAATTCCGCGGCATACAGACCAATTAAAGGCGAAGTGGGACAACTTAAAAAAAGCAGCACGGAAGAGGTGCCAACAAATAAGGCTAAATAATTTTAAGGTAAGTAACATATCTATAATCTAAAGCAACTATTAGCTGGTTGTGTAAGTGTATGTGTGAACTTATAATGGCAAACCGAAAGCTATATAAGTACTTATTATAAATAATATAATTTTCCAACAGACAGGTGGTGGGAAACCTGATGTCATACCCCATGACGACATTTTGGAAAGAGTAGCAGGTCAGATGGGATCAACATGCACTGGATTTGAAGTGCCATTTGGTGGTGATGGAGTTAGTTTTATTGAAGAGGTGGTAATAGTTGATGGTGTTGGTATCAATGAGCATGCTTCCTCCCCTATACTAAATCCCAAAGCTGATGTAGTAGAACATTCAACATTCACTACACCAGAACCTAAATACATCTCGTTGCCAATAAGTGAAGGTATATATTTTTTAAGTTTTTGTTTTAGTAGATAATATTTATTTGGAGCTATGTGACGGTGTGTGTAGGACAGTTATCTGTACTAACTTGGTGCGGGTAGGTGTGGTGTAGGTATATCAATTTTGGTATTTGCTTGGTTGCATGTACAACTGTTCCCTATGCTAACATATCTAGCAGGGCAAGTAGGCCAATTTTCTTCCATTTATTTATCGAGAAGGCCCGTGTTTAGCAGTGGGACATGTTGTATGGGCTGCATTCATAAAACTTTAATTACTTATCTATGGCTGTAGCATACACATAAAAGGGGTCATTTGTTTATTTAGAAATTGAATTCAATAGGGCTGACTTACTGCACTTGCAACTATACACTAATGGTATATAAACTATTTTTATATTTTACAGCAAAAAAGAGAAAAGTAGATGGTTCAATGAAACCCAGATGCTTATATGGAATGAGAGGCATGTCAAAAGAATTACAAACCAGCAAAGGTACCTACTTACTTCCTCAATTTCAATTATCTAAGCTTGAAACATATTTATAACTTTAAACTAATTGTACATTTTTTTTTTATTTACACAGAAAGAAAACAGAAATATGATGATGTGCGACGTGAACGAGACTTGGCAATTACTAGATATTATGAAGCTAAAAAAATAAAAATTGATTTAGAAATTGAAATTTTAAAAGCAGATCAGGCCAAGAAAGCCAGCCAGCATGTTAACTTAACACAACCTGAATGAATAAATATCATTTTTATAGTATTTAATTATTATTTAGATTTAAGTAAATAAAACATGTAATTTTTAAAAAGGGATTGATTTTATTTATAAAACAAATAATAAATATGCAAGTATTCTCACTAAATAATGTAATATAATGTTCATTTGTGCTCTTCTTCAACCAGTCTGTTGTTGAATTATTCCAAACTAAAAACAAACAATTTAATTAATTGATATAGAAACTTTCTTTTTTTGTTGTACTGCCATATATTATTAATATGTCAGTAGATAATTTCAAAAACATTGTATACACACATAACACATACTTATTAAAATAGTTAACAATCAAACTTGCTCGTTCTGTATTGAGAACGTTTTCATGGTCATTGATAGTTGGATCTCTGTTTTCCAGGGGTTCGTCTGTATCCTCTGGTGATATCTCCACCTCAGGAGGAACGTCACTGATGCAGCGCATCCTGCATATATTGTGAAGTACAGCAGTTGCAATTATAACTGCATGTGCATTTAACAGGCTTAACCGCATAGTTAATGAAATTACTGGAAATCTTCTTTTCCAAACTCCAAAACACCTAGAACAAATAATAATTTGTGCACAATAAAAGAAAGATTCCACAGTAGCAATAGGATGAAGCTGCAGCTATGACAAAAACTTTAAAAATAAGTACCTTTCAATACAGTTTCTAGTTCTAATCTGAGCTTCATTGTACAGCACTTGTCCTCTGCCTTCTGGGTTTAGTAGAGGTGTTAAAAGGTATGATTTCAATGGGTATGCACTGTCTCCAAGTAACCACCTATTACCAAACATACCACTTTCACACTGAGCTAAATAAAAATAAAAGTATAATCATCATCTCAGCCCATAAATCTTACTGCTGCTGGGCGCAGGCCTCCTCCAGACCATTACTGGCCAATTATATAACACTGGTCAGACGGATTGGTATAGTAAATAAACAAACAATTATTGTATTTAATGGAACTCGTGCATTATCAATTAAAGTAATAAGTTGATGTTGGATTACCTCTTAATTCTGAATTATTGAAAATTGTTGCATCATGAGCTGAACCTGGCCAACGAGCCACTACATTCATCAATAATAAATTGGCATCACAAACAGCTTGCACATTGATGGAGAAGTATCCTTTGCGGTTTCTAAATTCCTCTCCTATCTGAGAATCTGAAACAGCAAAAGAACAACTAGTAGGTACCTAGTTATTGAAAATAATGAAACCAAAAATGTTCAATAATACTACTGTAAAGTATAGTATGCTATTACATGAATCCTCCTTTAAATATGTTAAACTGATGAAGAATGAAGAGACTTGTTTAGGTAGGTACTGTGTTAACTTGTAAGTACCTATTTATAAAAACACACAAAATACTCACTGGGAGATTGTATTTTAACATGTGTACCATCAATTGCTCCTAGGACACGCGGAAAACGAGCTATTTGATAGAATGCCTGGTCTGTGTCACTTCTAATTTTAATATAATTATTGTACAGCTGCGCTATTGCAAAACTAACATCGCGCACGATTCGACTAGCCGATGATTTTGAGACACCAGTGAAATCTGCAACTGACAGCAACATTGTGCCCAAAGCATAAAATCGTAATGCTAGTAGCAGTTGATGCAATGGAGTTATTCCATGATTTCTGAAACAAATAGGTACTCGTAGGTTAGATAGTTCGTTAAAATAAATACATACAAATGATCACCATTTATTTTGATGATTAATAAATAAAATACCTAGGGAGGTACTTACCTGGCTCCTGTTACTCGTAAATGAGGATGAATTTCGATCAGCAGCTGTTCGACAGCCGGCTTATCAAGCCGAAACCGCAGCTGAAACTCGTACGCATCTAAAATATTTATATGGTTCACTCTCTCTGTGTAAACTCTCCGAGTTACTTCTTCGTCGGAATCAGATCCTGAAGTCCAGTCCGACAACATATTTAACATTTCTCTGTCACTTTCAGAACTCGACATTTTTAAAAATATTACAGTATTTGTAAAACCAACTTGAAAATAACCGACCGAAATCCAACGGTAGCAAAATGACGTACGGATGGTAACTGTGACAGCTCACTGACGTTTACATTTTTTTATAGGAACACCCTAATGTAAGATCTTCATACAAATCGCTTACGGATCGTAGTTGGTAACCCTCCCATCCGTTAGTTACAAACCTTCGGTAGTTTGCCCTACGAGTCGTTTAATATAGGAACAGTTTGTGGTTACGGCTAGTTAAAAATGTTACTGTTCGTTATTAAAACGAGGCGTTTCATAGTTATAGGAACCGGGCATTAGTCGCCTTGACGACACCCACGGGTAGAGATGGGGTGGTACTATTCTTAAGCCGGCACCACACGGCGGTTAATGCCTACAAGGTTATATTTAAAACAAATAAAAAAACCACGTCTAAATTGGAACTCATTACTTCGCCATAAACTCACAAAATTGACCACTCTATAAAGAGACAACGCTACTTTGTGGACAATACCTGTCAAATAGATAGGGCCGCACGAGGTTTTCCTCTGTTTCACGCTTTTCAGTAAATGTTTACGTTTTAATTGAAAGGGATGGCGCAATCCAGACGACTCCCGCAGTAGGGCACGAGCCCTGTGTCGCGGGGGACTTTACAAACATACAAGTTACGAACACGTACACCCAGACTCGGAACAACAATTTGTGGATCACGCAAAGTGGTGTCCCGTGTGGGAATCGAACCAATGCGTAGCAGTCGGACACTCTCCCACCGCGCCACAGAGGCAGTCAGGTCTATACGTCGATGGTTGAATATTATCACAATAAAAAAAAAGTTTTTTTTTTTACTTCGAGTAATATTGGTTAACCTCGCGCTGAACCGCCAACATAGTCTACTACTAGTGTCGGCGATTGCGTGATTCTGCGGTGCAACTCACGCGTAGTCATGTTTCCTGCGCAGCTCGACGGGCTCCAGGTCGTCGGGCCAGTGGTCGGGGTGCGCGGGCAGCGAGCTCTGGCGCTGCACGGCCGCGGGCGGCGCCGGCCGCGCGCCTCCCGCCCCGCCCGCCGCGCGCGGCCCGCGCAGCGACGCTGAGCGCGACGGACCTGCGGGGAATGGACGTGTTAGGGATTTATGTGTTATGGTTGGCCGTTATGGCTATGTAAATGGCCATGTATATATATATATATATATAAATAATCCGTATATTAAATAGTTAGTTGTGTTTTAAAGAACTTAAATAATAGTTGTTTGATCAAATACATAATAACAAAGAATGATAATGAATGAAAGAGTGATATGGCTACGTAGATAGCCATATCTATATAATCAATCCATGTGTTAAATAGTTAATTATGTTTCATGGAGTATGAGTAAATTAGCATATTCGAACAGAGCCACAGATTCAAACATAATGATATTATGAAGTACTTACAGTTTGTATACATTGTAATCAATATGTATATTACTCATGATGATTGTAACACATTATAGAGGCGCCATCTGGTACCACAACAACAAATAAGTATTTACTGATCATAGACGTGTTGAAATGCCAAACAATATTGTTGTAGTACATTACCTCTTATTATTAAAATGTGATGGTGATTTATATGATGTGTTTAATAGTCCGAATATTCCTTATTAAATTAAATAGCACGATTCAACATGTTAAATGATTTAATGGTCACGTTGAATAAGTATAATAAATGACGATGTTTCAAAGGTACCCACATATTTGTAATGTTTAGTGATTGTGTTTCTATAAAAGTAGACACATTGTGATCAACAGTCATTCTCACACCATCAGTTGTTAAGAGAGGTGCGATCCTATTCAGATTAATATCGATGATTATATTATATTTGTATTAATATTGCTGTGTATTGTGTATATTGCAATGTGATTGAATAAATATTGTGTAATAATGTAATGTAATACATATCACTGTTCTGCAGTGATGATTGAACATTGCAATGATGTTGTCTATATTCTATATTGATTATGGTTGAGATGTTACATCCTAGTTTTCTTGTTGGCTCTTTTCCTAGTCAGGTCCTCTTGGAACCAACATTAGTATACCTACCTATTCCTATTCCTTATTATAACCAGACCGAATTATATTGAGAATATATGATACTTGCCAATACGTACTTCTTGTATTATTTATATCCCTAATTATTTAGACTACCTATCAATACTAATCAAATTGATAGGAAAGTTATATAACATGCTGAGACTTAAATACATCCTGACATAATTATACACCTTGATATACCTAGTTGAAGGTTATTACTTCTACGCAGTTCTACGAAAAGCTTATTATATTATGTTTCTAGTATCTATCTATATATAATAGTTATAGCTATCTAATATATAAAATTCTCGTGTCACAGTTTTCGTTGCCATACTACCGAAACGGCTTGACCGATTCTGATGAAATTTTTTGTGCATATTCAGTAGGTCTGAGAATCGACCAACATCTATTTTTCATACCCCTAAAAGTTTGTTTGTTTGTTTGAACGCGATAATCTCAGGAACTACTGGGCCGCATTGAAAAAATATTTTATTGTTGGATAGCCCATTTATCGAGGAAGGCTATAGGTTATAACATCACGTTACGACCAATAGGAGCTGAGCAGCAATAAAAAAATTTGTAAAAAAAAAAAAAGGAAGAAAAAGAAAAAAGGGAAATTTACGCAGACGAAGTTGCGCGGGTCAGGTAGTATTTTTATATATCTCTTTATAATCTCTTAATAAACGCGTCAACGCGTGCGGAGAGAGTGGGGGACGAACGCCATAATCCACGGAGGGACCCACGGCATGGCTTGACCGCGGCCATTTCATTTCTTTTGTCGTTGATTTAAATTGAATTATTATACATATAATGTTTACATATAATTTTCACTAATAGTTTTATTTAAAGTCCGTTATGGCCTATTTAATCATATCATCTGCATTATTTAAAAAAATGTGTATAATAAGGTAAGCAGGTACTGTTATTTAATTACATACATATAAACAGTAAATTATTATATATTTTGTAGATTTCTTTTTCTTTTTTTAAAATTTGAAAATCTACTTGTATTGTTGTGGCTTAGTTTTAGTTGTACATTGCAATCATACTTCCTTATCTATATTAATATTATAAAGAGGAAAGATTTGATTGTTTGTTTGCATTGAATAGGCTCCGAAACTACTGAACCGATTTGAAAAATTATTTCACCATTAGAAAGTTACATTATCGGGGAGTAACATTGGCTATATTTTACTGTCAAAAAATCCCTATGAGAATTATAATAATGTAACTCAAGGTATAAAAAAACTACGATATGATACCCGTGCGAAGCCGGGGCAGGCAGCTAGTACATAATACTTTAGTTACAACATTTTAACTAGCAAATGTTTTGTCTTTTATTATATTTGAAAAATGAAATGAAAAGCAGTGACAAAGCATTCGCTCATTTAAATGGTGTTATTAATGTACTCGTATTATGAATGAGACAGAGTTACTTACATACAAAGTCAGCTAAACACCAGTAAAAATGAATTTAAGACATTACCATCACACACACTACCGTAACAAATTTAGAAAAAAAATCTTATTTTAACGTTACACATTATTTTTCATAATATACAGGGTGTATTTTTGAAACGGGTCAGTAAGGGCAAGTACCTTAACCGTTGCAGTTACAGCAAAACGTTCTTAGAAGACCTTCCCTAACTTTTTGACATACTTTGAACTGCATTCACAGATTTTGTAAAAAACTTACAGTTGGCAAAAAAAATGCAAAAAGTCCAAAAAATTTTTTTTTATGCCAATCGATTCTATTTCATGTGGGGATCAAAAAACTCTATGAAACCATTTTAGCTTTCAGTACTAGAAAAGACAGAAATCGCCAAAAACGTTTCCCATACATTTCGGCAACAGAAACAAATTTCTACGATGGTCGAACTTTTTGTTATGGCCAGGAAGTGGGTAGAATTGACTGTAAAGTAAATAAAAATAATTTTTACCTTCAAATTTCGAATTTCATTCGAAAATCTGTGTGTCAGCTGAGAAACTTCGTATGAGTTATTATTAATTAAGGATTTTCGCTAAAATGTCTTCTAATCGTGAAAAAATTGACTTATTAGAAGCGTATTTTGTCAATAATCGAAATGCGGGAGCTGCATTAGTGTGGTACCGCAATAAGTATCCGTTGCGACATGTGCCAACAAGAAAGGTTATTAGAAATCTTTTGAAAAACCTGGAATTGCAGGCTTCTTAAAAAGAAAGCGGCAGCCTCGTGTGGACATGGACACGGAGATTGCGGTTCTGACTTATGTCTAAGCATATCCAGAGGTATCGTCCAGGCATGTCGCCTTTGAAGTAGGTGTATCCCACTCCCTTGTGATAAAGATATGGAAGAAATACGGCTACAAGTGCTATCGATATGGGCGCATAGTTCAAGTGTTACATCCGGGTGATGATGTTCGAAGGCTTACTTTTTGCAGGTGGCTAAGAGGAAAAATAAGCAGAGATCATGAATTTTTAAATTACATACTGTGGTCAGACGAAACGAATTTTTCCAATAACGGTATGTACAACAGAAAAAATCACCACTATTGGTCCAAAGAAAATCCACTAAGAGTTACGGCAAGTCATAATCAGGTTCGCTTCTCATTCAACTGTTGGTGTGGTATAATGTCCAATCGAGTTATAATGGTGGAATTTTATGAAGGGAAACTGAATTCTGCCATGTATAATGAAGTCATTTTACACCATCTTGAAAACGAGATGGACGAATGGCCCCTGTCGGAATTGCGAAAAGTTCATTTTCAACAAGATGGTGCTCCGCCACATAACAGTCACCTTTCACGTTCCAATTTGAGCCGCCTATTCGGTACACAGTGGATAGGTACACATGGTCCAACACAGTGGCCACCTCGTAGCCCCGATCTAACACCACTTGATTTTTTTTTATGGGGCTTCGTGAAAAACGAGGTGTATAAGACGACGTACGCCAGTGTTCAAGAGCTCAAGGATGCATTAATGACCATTTTACGTAATATTCATCCCAGAACATTATTAGCCGCCATTCGTTCAGTGCAAAAAAGGATAGACTTATGTATTCGTGAAAATGGAAATCATTTTGAGCAATTTATTTCATAAACCAATTTCTAAAATGTTTAAATGATTTTTTTTATTTAAAAAAGTTTAAAATTTTACCTGTCCTATGAGTTTCGAGTTGATTTATCATATTTCCGTAGGAAATGTATGGGAAACGTTTTTGGAGATTTCTGTCTTTTCTAGTACTGAAAGCTAAAATGGTTTCATAGAGTTTTTTGATCCCCACATAAAATAGAATCGATTGGCATAAAAAAAAATTTTTTGGACTTTTTGCATTTTTTTTGCCAACTGTAAGTTTTTTACAAAATCTGTGAATGCAGTTCAAAGTATGTCAAAAAGTTAGGGAAGGTCTTCTAAGAACGTTTTGCTGTAACTGCAACGGTTAAGGTACTTGCCCTTACTGACCCGTTTCAAAAATACACCCTGTATATGAAAGTATAAATAAGAGAGTGTATCACAAACCAGTGAGCGGCTCGCTCTCCATGGAGCTCCAGCTGCCGCCCTCGATGATGTCGGCGAGGCGGTTGTCCTCCTCGTTGAGCAGCAGCGTCTCGCCCGAGTCGCCCACGCCGCTGGACAGCGCCAGGTTCGGCTCGCCCGCGCTAGCACAGACCACTCTATATTACCTTGTCTTTATACTGACCGGCTGATCTATCAACACACCGCTCAAACAACCGAACGGATTACGCTGAAATTTGGCACGAACATAGTTACTGTGACGTAAGCATCCGCTAAGTATTTTCCTAAATTCGCCGCCTAAGGGGATGAAACGGGGATCCAAAATTGACATGGAGAAATAGAACAGGCAGAGCCGCAGGCGTAATCTAGTCCTTTAATGTTTCAATGTCAAATTTAGAAACTAGAACTTGGGTGTCTACGGCTCTACACTAAGGATAGAACTATCACGTTGAGTTCAAGCATCACTCTTTCGCACTTATCGTGTGAAAATACATAAAATACATGCAAAGCTCGTAGGAATCAGTTTTGGTGTAACTAAAGTGTACAATAAATACTTGACACTGGAAGAAAGTGATCGGAAAATTATAAACTGCCATAATTTCAAAAATAGGAAGCAGAGAAATTACAACGGTAACAACCAAAGATTATCATAAGAGTAACGTAGAGACTTAGTAGGGAATATGCATGAATATTTGTTTTAGTTCTTATATAATGGCTTACATCGACATATCATTGAAAAAAAATATGCAACGCCAAAAAACTACTCCTATTCGGAAAATAAAACATTTAAAATTACAAACTGATAAAAACATTTTCAAAAGTACGCCATCAAGATGGCGTACTTTTGAACAAGGAGCGTTAAAAGTCATGGACTGTGACGTCACGGCAATCGCGACAGCCAATATATCTTAACATAATATGGACTGTTAAGTCATTATTTTGTATCTGACACTTATGGTTGCTGCACATACGAGTATGCCGAACAATAAAGCTTTTATTTTTGGTTTTAGTATTTATGTTTGACAAAGCCGGTTTTACCGGCCGGCCTGCGCCGTTCGATGCCGGCCCGCTTATGTGTGTAGCAAGTGTCTATCAAGAATAGAGTTCAAAGTAATTAGTACTCACCCGTCAGCGAACTCCTTCCTCTCAGTAGGCGGCGTGGGCACGACGAAGGACTTGCTCCGGTTGGAGCCGAGCCCCAGCTTGCCCTTCGTGATGGAGCTCGCGCGCACGCTCTGCCGACGGAGCTTCTGGATCATGTCTCTGTTTCACGTACAAACAACACATACTATATCATCACGTCTTAGATCTAAATGAAGCCCTCATTCTAACGAGCGATTATATTACGCGCGTTATAAATCCGGCGGCCTGGCCTCTCGATGTGATCTATTCCCAACATCTAGCGTTAAAAATACAACGATAAAAATACGTAGGGTTGCCGCTTAAATAGAACAAATGTACTTGGAAATACATTTGTTCTATGTAAGCGATTTTTTTAAGCGCGTTAAATTACGCTCGTGCAAATGATTTTTTTTCTTCTTTTATTCGTATTTGCCGAGGGATTATTTACGGGTCTTTTTTATGCGATATGACATAAAAATATATTCATATAAAAAAGAAATATTACACTACAAACACTATATAATTTTACCATTACACTACAATAATTTTCATTAAAATCTTCGGAGCAATCGCAAAATTAAAATTATAAAGCGACAAAATAATGATGGTAGTCGACGGCGCTTATTTCTTCACAAGACGAACGGACACTTGTACCTCAGATTGAAATAGAGGTATTTTCTTTTGAATAATAATAAAAGTAATATGTTGGGACAACTCACACAACGCTATCTGATCCCAAACTAAGCAGAGCTTGTACTATGGAAACCAGACAACTGATAAACAATACTTATATATTTATAAATACATACATATTATAGATAAATAACACCCAGACACAGAATAAACCATCGTGCTCATCACACAAAGTTTTATCCTGGGTGGGGATCGAACCCACGACCTCTTGCGTAGCAGTCGGATACACTTCCACCGCGCCACAGAGTATTTTAGGCTTTTATGTACTTTAGGTTCAATAATATTTAGTCTGAACTCGATAACCTTAATAATTGCTTATTCGGTATTAAGTACTATTGTAGAAGTCAGTGACACTTCAACAAAGGACACCTTTTACATAACATCTGTGAAAGAATGACCTAACAATTTCACCATACCTCCTAAAGTCCTTGAAGACCAGCGCCTCCAACTCATGGAGCCGCTTCATCTCATACTCAATGGTAGAGTGGCTGGCACCCAACGTGCGTAGATCGTTGATGATCTTGGCTTGCTCGTTCATCTCCTTCTCGATCAGCTTGGAGCGCTTCTTGGCGTCGATGCTCGTGTCGAACACGAACGGGGGCAGGTGGTCCGTGTATTTGCGACGGAGGATCATACTCTCCTGAAAGAAAAATGTTATTTTGTAATCATGTTAATTTTATACTGGCACAAAGATTTGAAGATATGCTGGAAATAAAAGTCACTTTGTTATTAACAGCATGCTGGAACAGAGGAACTCAGACTAAAACTGTCGTAGATATAAGTGATCTGACACATCTGAATATTAATTACTAGCTGACCCGCGCAACTTCGTCTGCGTAAATTTTCCCCGTTTTTGCAATATTTTTCATTGCTGCTGCGCTCCTATTGGTCCCAGCGTGATGTTATATAGCCTATAGCTTTCCTTTCGATAAATGGGCTATCAAACACTAAAAGAATTTTTCAATTCTAACACGTGGTTTCTGAGATTATCGCGTTCAAACAAATAAACAAACAAACTCTATAATATTAGTATAGATTCAGGTCTGGTATTAAGGACATCCAGGGCCATCAGCATGATGTGATGATTTTGATGTCCGAAACCGACGTGCCCTTGGCAGGTAATTGCCCTATTACACCTGGACTGACTTTACCGATAAATTAATTAATTGGGTACGCCAATGTTCTTGTTTTTTATGAGATAGAATGGCAGTCGAACAAGTCGAACGGTTCACTTGATGTTTGATTCCCGCTGCCTATCATTATCTGCAACACCAGATGCATATTTGATACTTTGCCGGCCTTTTAGAAAAAAGTAGGCTTTTGTTTTGAGGGTTCTATATTCACCTGGACCAATTTTGTTGGGGAGTGAGAATAGAAGAGCCCTGACATTTAAGCAGGTAAAATCGAGGGCCTGTGTGCCTAGTGCGAGTTTGTTTTGCGTTAACGCGATCGACACGTTTAAGAAGTTTGGCACTCCGATTAGTCTGCTGCAAGCTCTTAACTAATCAGAGAAACAAACACGGTAAACGCGTCGATCGCGTTAACGTAAAACAAAGTCGCACTAGACATAGAAGTTGTTCAGTAGTGTACTACAACTACAAGCATGGTACTTATGCCTACAAAATTACCTGCGAATCCTTGCTATTGTCAGCCTCGTCATCTAAGTCGCTCTCATAGTCCATTTTGAGCGGATCCTCTTCTTCGAACCCAGTGAGCATGGTGAGCGTGTGTCCCAGCGCGGACAGTTGTTTGCCAACGTTCACGTCCAGGTGGATGTCTACACCTTCCATCTGCCAGGACACGTTCAGGAACCATTTCGCGTTTTCTATAGGGGAAAAAAATAGGTGTAGTAATCGCGTTATTTTGAGAGATTTATAGATATTGCCACTTTATTAGGTGTTTGTTCGGGCCTCTTTGACAACCATCGGGAGTCGTCGGCCGGTCGGAGAATGCGTGGGGACGTGTTCCCTTCTCGGCGACATTTGGGCCACAGCCGCGACACGATACATATGCTACGATGATGTGTTTGAATCATTTACGAAAGGTTGTCTTCCGATCCCTCAGCGTATAATGACCCGTTCTCAAAATGTCATATTGGCAAAATGTATATTGACATTATGCGAGTGAAAACAATATAGTAATATTGTTTTCACTCGCATAATGTCACACTCTCACAATGTCACATTTGAGCTAGAACCCCCTTAGATTTGGGCCTCCGGGACCATTGGTTATTTTCCCGATTGGTTCACTTGTGGATGTGGTCTACTTTCCCCATCGACGGTCCACTTCCGCAAAGACTCATTTGATGATTTTCCGTCCCTTCCGCCTCACGTGTAGCCTTAGTTGTGTATATAAACCTTTCAAATTCCAATTCCCTTCTAATTTGTGTGGGTTGTTTTTAAATTTGTGTTATAAGAAAAAATATACTCATTTTGTTATTTTTAAAATTAAAACCGGGCAAGTGCATGTCGGACCACGCACAATGTAGGGTTCCGTAGTCCCCCCCCCCCCTCTCACTTGACTCTAACAAAAATTTACACTTTAGAGCGTAATATTTCACAAACGGATCCCTAAATCTATAAACGGTCATTACAATACCTAAAAGTTTTTAAAAAACCTATATAATGATACCCCACACTATAGGGTAGGTGAGAAAAAAAATCACATCCTTACTTTACATATACACACTTTACATGTACCCTCAGAAAAAAATCTACATTACATTTTGCATGCAAAATTACAAGTTTCTAGCACTAACAGTCTCAGGCGGACATGGCGAAACGGAATGTGAAAAAATGGAATACTAAAAAGGGTCGTTTTTAAATTTCTGATATAGGAAAAGATATTTTATTTTGTTGTTATTTTTAAATTTAAATTAAATAAAGAAAACAATCTAATGTTTATTAGTACATGAATACCCTCAAATTCTTGGCATATACGCTAATTGAGACGTACGTATAGTAACATTGTGCGAAAATGACATTTTACGAAAATGACATTGTACACATTTTGCGAAAATTACATTGTTCGAAAGTAACATTTTGCGAGAGGTTTTAGTCTACCCTTTCATTGACATTCGTAAAATCGCGTCGGTCGTAGGATCATGAAACATTAAAATGAACTATTCATAAATAAAGTACTGTTATGTAACAAAGGAAAGAGCAATATTTTAAAAACTCACATGGTCGAATAATTCAAACTATAAATATGGAAGTAACTCCGCCTGTCTGTCAGTATCACAAAGTTATAAATACAATAAGCAGTATCTGACCGTTGTGCTTGGCGGCGGTGGTGCGGCTGCAGACCTCGTAGGTGCCCTCGGACACGCAGCACACGTTGAGCTCGGGCTCGTCGGCGCGCGGCTTCCAGTCGTCCAGCGAGGCCTCGAAGTCGTCGGCGAAGCGCAGACACAGGCCCACGAAGCGGCCCTTGGATACGAGCGCGCCCGAGCTGCAGGCGCCGATGCTGGTGCTCTCCAGCGTCACCACCACGGCGCCGCGCGCCTCCGCCTCGCCCGCCCACGCGCCCCAGCCGCCGCGGCCCCAGCGCGCCTGCCCCCATACACGTTACTTTAGCAGGGGGTCAATTCACGTATTTAAAGCAGTGCAGTTGCAGTTAAGTTTCGATTAAAACGGCCATGTTTGTATTCTTGTAACTTTGAGATCGATCTCAAATAGGCTTGCGTCAAGTTTGCGTCAAGTATGCGTCTCGAGAGCGCAATAACGACATTCTATTACGGTGCGCAAGCGTTTTTGTGACCGATCCTAATATTAAAAGATTACGAAAATGGCCGTTTTAATCGAAACTTAACTGCAACTGTACTGCTTCAAATACGTGAATTGGCCTCCAGATGCTCTTAAATACCAAACACTTTACTAAACTTTTATAAGCGGCGTAGCCTAATGGCTAAGGCATCGGTTGCGCAATCGTGAGATCGCAGTTTCAAATCCATCGACGATTCAACTACTAGACCCCGCATAGTGCAAAGCCGCGCTCGCCATACATTAGACGAACTCGACATATGTCAAAGACACGCCCACAAATTTCACTTCATTAGGCGACCAGCCGTTGACAAACAAACAATTGCATTTTTACGTAAACATGTGCCGTGTGGTAAGAGTACTGCAAACTCAGGACTGCATAAAGCTGGCATTTCGTTCCATCGGTAAGTTAATTTTAATTATTTACTTACATAATACCTATTTTATATTAACATCAAAAATGTGCAACTGACGGAGAATTGCTCCCGTTGATGTCTTTTTTAAATTTCTCTTTCTTTCCTGGGATAGTTTATATATGACTTTCTCGCTTTAACAGTAATTCACAGGTATTATACGTTTGTATTAGTGATGCGACCATAAATGCCATCCATTTTGTCGACAGTTCAGTAAAATAATCTGTAATGTTGGGCAAGCTGGGGATAATACGATATTGAACTAAGTACCACTATGACACAGGCTGTTACCGCCAACATTAGAACTTCTAAACCGTTAACATTATAGATACGAAATTTTGTACTTCTGGACGGTTAAGCGTAAACCTACACGAAATTTTATATGCGTGCTAAATTTTTTACAAGCTTTTATTTAACTTGCAGTGTATGTATGTAACTATTTTAGTTTGGGTGGAATCCCACCACTTAATTTTGACTATGTATTTGCATAGAAAGTGTCAAATTTCTTTATAATAATATAATCATAGAAAATTCTTGCCCAATAAAATACCTTCCATTACATAAAATAAGTCAAGATCACTTAGAACTATTATTTTGTAACATTAGATCTAGTGGAGGTTCTAGATCTAGTGGTTATCATTAATAACCTGACTCTGCGACTATTTGAATCAATTTCTAAAAAAATACTGATTCACACAGAGCTCAATCAATCCGGAACAGGCAATTGCGTACCTTTAGAAAATATTTATATTTTGAATTGCTCATAAAAATAAATGAGACGACTGAACGATGCGAAACTTCAGAAACAGAAATAGAAACTGGAGACCATGATTTCATTCAAGCATTACAACAAATAACTTTGTCATTATTTGCAGAAAATATTATTGATTATAAAGCTGACTTTGTGTAACTTACTGATAAAAAAATTAAGAGTAATAAATGTGTACATGCCTTAATATCCCTTAAGTAAAAAATAAATAGCTTTATTTATGCAAGGGACATAGGTGGTTTAAAATACTCTTCTGTCTGATATGGAGTTAACAATATGTAGACGTTGTGAAGTAGTAATTCGAAGTAATGATAACCTTAAAGCTGTCAAGCCCGAGCAGCGTACTTTGTATTTCGTCACAAAAACTTTACTTACCTTTGCCGATGAAAAGCTATTCCCTGAAATATGGCTACATCAATTTAATTTTGAAACTACGAATCACCTAATAGATTTGGCTAAAAGTGTAATGGAAAAATACATAAACACACAACTTGCCTATCTCACTAAGAATAGTGACTCAAAACATCTTGTTCGGCGAGTATATACAAAATTGATAAATTTTAAATATCAGTGATACTTTCCGTCATATAAAATATGTTTTAATAAATCTTATATTTTAATTTACTGTGGTTTCAATTTTTCACTATTTGTAATATGAATGTAATTTTATCGATATAAAGTATCGACCCTTAGTTCAGCACTGTGATTTAAGACTAGCAAACACTTGACCTTGAAATGACCAATCACAGCGAGTTGTGTGCCTCAGCCCCCCGCCTACTATTAGCGATTGCATTTTAAAACAAAAATAATTTAATGAGACGTCTAGTGGTTGAATCGTCGATGTTTGAATCCCACCCATTATACTACCGACGTGAACCCACTGCTAACACAAGTCGTTGAGCTTAGCTGGAAGGGTTATCAGGATTGCTAGTAATGTGGGACCACAACCCCACATTGCTAGTTATCTTAAAAAAAACGCAAACAATAAACAAAGATTAAATTTATTCATAATACTTTAGCGACAGCAATTTACTAACAGACGCTAGTAAAAATGCTGTTGCTAAAGTATTTTCAATAAAAAGGTTTAGGTTGTAAGTAGTACTAACTACAAGGTGATACAACATTTTGCCTCGCTCGCAAGTATAGAAACGAATGAGAGCACATACCGCGGCTATTACAGCCGACGACTTTGAATTCCACTTCGGAATTGACACGATCGCATGACAAATGTAAACTTTTTAACAATTCCCTCCCTAGCCATTCTTAAGTAATACCCACTAACTATTTTATTTCTTGTTTTTCACTCTTTAGTGACGTTATCTCCTCAGTTGCCAGCCGTGATGCGGTCTCAGAGTTCCTACTGTCAAGTCAAGTTTGTTCTTAGTGAGAATAAATATGTTTAAAGCATATACTTACGACGACAGGCGGCTGGTTGAGCGGCAGACATATCCCGATGTCGTCCACGTTCAGTTGTAAGAACAACGTGCTGAGGTGCGGGGTCGTCATCTGGGACGTCAGTTGTACCTGACGAACAAACACGCAATAATCACAAAACATGAGAGTGAACAATACAATGAGAAAAAAAGCGGGACACCACTTAGTGTGATTCACAAATTGTTGTCCCGAGTCTGGGTGTACTTTGTGTCCGTGACTTGTATGTTTGTAAAGTCCCCCGCGACACAGGGCTTGTACCCTAGTGCGGGAGTCGTCTGTTATTTTACAAAAAAAAAGTGGCTAAGGTATCGGTCTCGCAATCGTGAGGTCGCGGGTTCTAATCCTACCCATTATACAACCGTCGTGAACCCACTCCTAACACAAGCCATTGAGGTTAGCTGGAGAGGTTAACGGGATTGCTAGTAATGTGGGACCACAATCCCACATTGCTAGTTATCTGTGTAAAAAAAAATCGCCTCAGTGACGCACTGGGTACAAACTATCACGCGTCACCGTCCCAAACCAAAAATGACCGTACTACTTATTTGACCCTCAATCGTATATAACATCGTATGGTAGGTACCTTCTCAAAGACCTGCTGCGTGGCCGTAAGCACCTCCTTGTTGAGGTTGAGCCTCTTCTCGTTCCAGTACTCGTAGGCGTTCTTGTAGTTGAGCCACACGAGGATGGCCTTGTCCACGGCCACGGGCTGGATGTAGACGAGCGGCCGCTTGAGGGTGATCAGGACCACTTCCTTGTCGTCGCCGCACACCATCTCGTCTTGGAATGCGTTGCGCATCGCTGGACATGGTACATACATGTTGGTTAAACGATTCCAGGGGACATGGTTTCTATTTATCTATACTACAAATAAATAAAATTGAAGTGTCTATTTGTTATGTCAAAATAACAGTTTTTTACTAAATGCATATAAAGGTATATGTATAACAAAAACACTTTTTATTTCTATTTGTTCCGGCTAATTTCCAAATACAGCTGGACAGATTTTGATGGAACTTTCACTGTCAGATTGCTGAGAATGAAGGAGTAACTTAAGCTACTTTAATCAATACGATAACGTCTAAATAAAGGGAACAGTACTGCAACTTTACTCGGATGAAGTCGCAGGCACAGTTAGTTTATAATAAACTAGTGCACCGCCGCGACTTCACTGACATATAAACCTTTGTCTGGAATCACTCCATCTTCTAATTGTTGAAAACTGTATTAAAATTCGTTGCGTAGTACACGAGATCTTAGCGCACAGACAGCGAGAGCGACTATCTTTTGTACTATGAAAGAAGTAGTAAAAGGCCGTGTTTAAATTAAGGTGCCAGAATTTAAAAGACTACAAAAGTTCAATTAACAGATTTGTGTTTGTGTTGTTGGTGGTAATGGATTTTAGTTGCTCTTTCATGCAAAATTACTAAACATATTTTGCCGAGACTTTATTTACATCACATTACGAAACTATTTTACTTTCACTTGCAAGAGAATAACATGATAATTTCTTGATACGATATTAATTTCCGATTAGGGTTATTCACGTTCTTTTTTTTTCGTTTTCGCGGCAAGCCCGTATAACAGGCGCATGCACGGTGCGCTCAAAGATGTCCGCCGCACATGCGCGTTGATGCATTTCTAAGCGCAGCTCTCTATTTACCATTATGACAAGATTTTTTTGATTGTTGATGATTGTTTTTTTTGACTGCCTCCGTGGCGCAGTGGGAGTGTGTCCGACTGCTACGCAAGAGGTCGTGGGTTCGATTCCCACACGAGACACCACTTTGTGTGATCCACAAATTGTTGTTCCGAGTCTGGGTGTACTTTGTGTCCGTGATTTGTATGTTTGTAAAGTCCCCCGCGACACAGGGCTTGTACCCTAATGCGGGAGTTGTTATTTAAAAAAAAAAAAAAAAAAAAAAAAAAAAAAAAAGATTTCGACAGTTCGTATGGGCTTGCCGCGAAAACGGAAAAACAGAACGTGAAAAAGGACCCAGAACATTTAGCTATTAAAATACGATGTACGTGTAACTCACATATCCTGGTGTTGAAGAAGGCGTACTGCTGGAACTCGGGCTCGGCCTCCTCGAACATGGCGTTGCGGATGAGCTGTCCCAGGCTGATGTTGACGTCGACCTGCGCGCGCGCGAACAGGCGCACGTCGCGCGCCTCGCTGGGCTGCTGCACGTTCTGCACGCGGTTCGAGATCTCGAACTCCACGGCGCCCGTCTCCAGCCGCACGGCCGAGTTGCTCGGCGTGGTGGCTGTCAGCTGGATGCGCTGGAGGTATACACGATTGGGTTAACTAATTATTTTATACTAACCGTGCGATAATATCTCATAAAGTATAATTTAGCTTTCCTATTATTTTTTACTAGCTGTCCCGCGCAACTTGGTCTGCGTGAATTTTCCCCATTTTTGCAACATTTCTCATTACTGTTCCGCTCCTATTGGTCGTAGCGGGATGTTATTTAGCCTATAGCCTTCCTTGATAAATGGGCTATCCAACCGTGAAAGATTTTTTTAAATTCAGACCTGTAGTTCCTGAGATTACCGCGTTCAAACAAACAAACAAACTCTCCAGCTTTATAATATTAGTATAGATTCATCAAAAGCAAAAACAAAAGTAAATGATTTGATCATTAAAAAATGACGTCACGTTTTTGACGTTTCTTAAAAAGACACTGTTTTGACTTCAGACAAATACCCTATTCTATTACATATATACAAAAAATCCTGCGCGTATTCAGGGCGAGTCTATTGTCCATAGAACGTGATAATACAACCACAAAATACATAGACGCAGAAAGTCGGCTCACTGGTCAACATAACGAAAAACCTATAGATGCGCATGAACACAGGTCTCAACGAGCGCAGTCATGGTTGACTATACAATCTGTTCAATTCAGCTTAGATAGTGCATGTATTGTAGTTACTAAACCTGGTTAAGTTACATGTACTTGATCGTCGCTTTACGTAAACCGCGTTGGGTCGAGCCTAAGGCATCTGTCCCATCAACGACGATGAGCGAGAAGCGAGTAGGGATTTATCGCTTAAGAAGCGTACAACAGACGTATTTTGTAATCCCGTCCGTTTAAACAAAAGAGATGCAGTATAGAGCGAATACTCGCCGGCAGTGGGAACTCAGCGATCAATATCTGTATCTCTTTTGTTTAAACGTATGTGTCTTGAGCGACAAAATTGCTACTCGTTACTCTTTTTCACGCCATTGGTCGGACAGGTGGCTAAACTATGATTTTTAATTAATACATAACTAACAGAACAAAATTAATAGACAATTCTTTCGAAACCTTTAAATTTGAAAAACAGTGTATGCGTATTTTGATTGCCTTACTAATTTCTCCTACTTAGCTATAGTTTATTGAATTTGACATTAAATTTAAATAAACTGAGTATTTTTTATAGTAATTATTATAATAATAAACTTACCTTTATTCTAATAGTAAGTGAGAACAGTATCCTACTGAGCGCTGATGTGGAGCCGTCTTCTTCATTCCAAAGTGGTACTGGTTTTTCTCCACCGTACACTTTTTGTACTACTTCGTTAAGTTCCTGTCAAATAATACACTTTTTACTAAGTTTATATAGTTTAAAGAATTTGTACCTAAACAGCAAATAAGTAATAGTAATAGTTTGTGTATTATTCCGGCATCCTACGACCGACGTATATAAAATTTGTAATGTCTTGTCTGTGCGTAAATTGTATATTCTTAATATTATCCTCACCACTCATTCATTAACCCCCTTTGACCCTTCCAAATCCGATTTCAGGCGACGCAAATTTCAGGTGTGTTCGCCTGTATCGGTCAGAACAAGCCTTGCCCAACGATCTTTTTATTTCCTAAGTCACTATACGTATAACAAACTAAATAAAATATTGAATATACATCCGATGTCAAAATTTCAATGTAAGAAAACACTAACTAACTGGCTATACAATCTAGACTATGATGAAACCGAAAAGATTATAGTCACATCTAAGTAGCGAAACGCACACACACACACACACACAGACACGCGCACACCCTCACACACACAAACACACACACACACACACACACACACACACACACACACACTCGCATATGCTCACTCACACATTCACTCAAACAGGCAATCACGCACTCTTATATAATAACATTGAACTTACCTTATTGATATTCTTGTTCTAGTTCCTAATAATCTCCAAATTGTAAACTAAGCTTTATATCTTTATTCCTCTTAGTATGTTAATCTTGTACGTATTGCACTCTATTATTTAGCAGTAAACTAAAATATATAATCATAGAGAGAGCCTGGAGATTTGTCACACAGGTTTCGTACCTAGTACGAACTCCAGCTCTCACTAAGGTTCCTCGTATTATGTAAAACAAACAAATTGTAACATGCTTGTAAACCTTATTGAGAGAAATAAACGTTATTATTATTATATTATTATTATTATTATTATTATTATTATATATATTTGAATATTGTAACACTTTACAAAACTTGAGAATTATAAAGTTGAGAATATTGTACGTGCAACAAATCAATATAATAATTTGTTGATGAGATTTTATAGGTTAGTTGATTTTTAAAATCTCATTCAGATTAACGTTTTTTTTTCTACAAGTACGTCTAATTTGGACGTGAAGAGCGAAGTGTGTATACATGTGTATGTCAAAACTCGTAGAAAACCATTAATCGTGTTTTTTCATTAAAGTTCTTTCACAAAATTACTCAGCGAAATATGTTTAAACAAGCAAAGCGCGATAAAGTAGCGAGAGTACAGAAGGTAACTTCATTTGTACCACGTTCATGACAAGAATCTCAGACCACTTTGGACGGTATCCCGGGATGAACACATTAGGGAACAATGTATATGTGTGCGTACGTTGGATGCAGGTTACTTACAGTATTCAGTATATTATAATATTAACCACTTGGGATAACTCACATAACGTCATGTGATTTCAAACTAAAGCACAGCTTGTACTATGGCAATCAGACAACTGACAAACATACTTATATATTACTAGGTGTGCCCCTCGGTGTTACCCGCGGTTTTTAAGTCTAAGTGTTAAACCAGGGTGCCAGTTAACTCCATACCAAATTTTATTAAAATCGCTCCAGACGTGAAGAAGTAACAAATTCACACACTTACAAACTTTCGCCTCTATAATATTAGTGTGATAAATAAATGACACAAAGTCTCGCCCACCTTCATGAAGACCTTCTGCACGAAGACGAGGTGGTTGAGCAGGTCGGTGGAGAGCGTGTGCTCGAACAGGCCGATGTCGGCGGCGGCGGCCACGTAGCGGCCCGCGCGCAGCAGCGCGCCCTCCTGCCGCGCCGCGCCGCGCTGCTCCAGCACGCGCCCCGACACGTGCACGCCCGGCAGCCACACGCCCGCCGACGCGGGGATGTTGGCCTCCGACACCTGCGCGCGGCGCCCACACCACGGTACGATTGTGCGACACTTTTTACACAGTTTTACAGCTGCGCGTTTAGTAACTTTTTATTTTTAAGAACTTTAAACCGGCAACGAGACTTTGTGATTCAAGGAACAGAACTGGAGAGAAAAGAAGCTTGGAACTTACATAGAGACTTCAATGAGGAAAACTTGAATCTTTCGAATTCAAGTTTTCCTCATTGAAGTCTCATTGAAACTAATATATTTTCTTTAAGTTTTAAGTTTATATTCTTCAAGTTTTTCTCTTGAATTGGAAAAAGCACAGAACGTGCAAGCCATAATACCTATCGAGTAATATCGGCGGGAAAAGAAAAAAAAAAGTGTATGTGTATAGCCTGGTCTTATAAAGAAATACCTGTCCCGCGCAACTTCATATGCGTAAATTTCCCAGTTTTTGCAACATTTCTCATTGCTGCGCCGCTCCTATTGGTCGTAGTGTGATGTTATACAGCCTATAACCTTCCTCGATAAATAGGCTATTCAACGGTACAATTTTTTTTCAATTCAAATACAAATATTTATGAACCAATAATTAAAAACTAATAAACCTATAAAATGATAATGACAAGGCCGACCAGTCAACCCAAGTAGCACCCGTTCACAAGTTTGACGCATGGGTCAGCCATCATCCCCTTCGCCATTATGGAGGGAAGGAAGACGACCCGACCCATACCGCCACCACAAATATGACGATCCCTGACATTACATCTCATAGAAACAAAAATAACCTTAAATAATTAATTGTTCTTGTTGACGTAGTTGATTATTAAGTTGTTTTGTACATATAAGTGTGACATACCTGCAGCTTGGTGACGAAGCTGAGCGAGTGCTGCTGCAGGTCCACAGTGAACTGCGCCTTGTTGCCCGTCACGCCGGAGCTCTGCACCTGCTCCATTTTGTACTGCGCTTGCAGGGACGGCAGTAGTGCCGCTGTTATGCTCAGACTCTGGTAAAAAATATACTTTTAATTTTACAGATGTAACATATTTGTGAACAATGCATCTATAATTCTATCTCTGCGATTCAAGACTTGTAATCGAGTACGGAAAATGGCAGAAAAAAGAAAGTTTATTCACGACAAAACGGTTTTTTTTTCTCTTTTTATTTAGGGGATTTTTGTACACAGAAATGACGATGATAATCCTGTCGTAATTTGACTACCAACTACCCACTTACAGTATACTTAATGGACACATAATTTTGGCTAAACTAGATGTGGTATCAATTAAGATACCATGAAATAGTTTTACATCCGAAGCAGCATGCAAAACTTAATCGCAGATTACGATTCTGAGCTGATAGAGAAAGAAAATTATCCATATCATTTGTTATTTTCTTTGAATAGTGTAAAACAAATAAATTTATCGATAGACGTCACAAACCTGCAGCAGTATAGAGAACTGCAGATGCATCGGGTTGAGCAGCGCGTGCGGCGGCGGCGGGCGCGGCGGGCGCGGGGGGCGCGGCGCCGGCGCCGGGGAGCCCTCCTCCGACGAGCCGGAGCCGCCCGCCGCCGCCGCGCCCGCGCCCGTGCCCGCGCGCGACAGCCGCGACGACGTGCGCGTCACGCCCAGCTCCTGCGGAGTACAGAACGTGCTTGTATGTGCAACGTAATGTAACTAAATGTGTTTATTATATATCCGTAAAAACACCAATATCTTTTAACGGATTATATTGACGTTTAGGCTTAGAAGACATCGCGGAAGTTGAAAAGCAAAAAAATATTTTCAAGTATGTGCGAGCAGTGACATACGCCCCTTCGAGCGGCGCACCCCACTGGTTAAGTCCTAAACGACAATGTAAAAGGTGTATTATTTTTTGGAGATCTTAGTAAAAAAAGACCTTTATATTGCGCGGGGATAACGTCGACGCCGTGTGAGCGACATTCGAGTATAGTTATAGTTATAAATCACAGCAAAGCCTATACCTTGCTACTTGCTGCGGAACTAAAGCGATTTAACTTTCGTCGTGTTTCGTTCGTGCGGAATCATAATGTCGGCGCACGACAATGTAGTCACTATACCTGCAGGGTGGAAGACAGCTGCCGGCTGGAGCGCGTCATGACGCCGTGCAGCGCGACGGGGTGCTGCGGCAGGTCCACGCGCACGACAATGTAGTCACTATACCTGCAGGGTGGAGGACAGCTGCCGGCTGGAGCGCGTCATGACGCCGTGCAGCGCGACGGGGTGCTGCGGCAGGTCCACGCGCACGACAATGTAGTCACTATACCTGCAGGGTGGAGGACAGCTGCCGGCTGGAGCGCGTCATGACGCCGTGCAGCGCGACGGGGTGCTGCGGCAGGTCCACGCGCACGACAATGTAGTCACTATACCTGCAGGGTGGAGGACAGCTGCCGGCTGGAGCGCGTCATGACGCCGTGCAGCGCGACGGGGTGCTGCGGCAGGTCCACGCGCACGACAATGTAGTCACTATACCTGCAGGGTGGAGGACAGCTGCCGGCTGGAGCGCGTCATGACGCCGTGCAGCGCGACGGGGTGCTGCGGCAGGTCCACGCGCACGACAATGTAGTCACTATACCTGCAGGGTGGAGGACAGCTGCCGGCTGGAGCGCGTCATGACGCCGTGCAGCGCGACGGGGTGCTGCGGCAGGTCCACGCGCACGACAATGTAGTCACTATACCTGCAGGGTGGAGGACAGCTGCCGGCTGGAGCGCGTCATGACGCCGTGCAGCGCGACGGGGTGCTGCGGCAGGTCCACGCGCACGACAATGTAGTCACTATACCTGCAGGGTGGAGGACAGCTGCCGGCTGGAGCGCGTCATGACGCCGTGCAGCGCGACGGGGTGCTGCGGCAGGTCCACGCGCACGACAATGTAGTCACTATACCTGCAGGGTGGAGGACAGCTGCCGGCTGGAGCGCGTCATGACGCCGTGCAGCGCGACGGGGTGCTGCGGCAGGTCCACGCGCACGACAATGTAGTCACTATACCTGCAGGGTGGAGGACAGCTGCCGGCTGGAGCGCGTCATGACGCCGTGCAGCGCGACGGGGTGCTGCGGCAGGTCCACGCGCACGACAATGTAGTCACTATACCTGCAGGGTGGAGGACAGCTGCCGGCTGGAGCGCGTCATGACGCCGTGCAGCGCGACGGGGTGCTGCGGCAGGTCCACGCGCACGACAATGTAGTCACTATACCTGCAGGGTGGAGGACAGCTGCCGGCTGGAGCGCGTCATGACGCCGTGCAGCGCGACGGGGTGCTGCGGCAGGTCCACGCGCACGCCGCCCACGCTCAGCAGCGCGGTGGCCCCCGCGCGCCCCGCCTCCCACCCGTACAGCGCCTGCGACTTGCCCACGCTCACGCGGACCACCGTCCTGTAACAACACGACATGATGCTTTACACCCCTGTACGGACTGGATACGGGACCAGAAACTCGTATCGCTAGATTAAGTAAACTTTATTTTTAAAGTAGATAAATTTAATCGTCATGTTATGCCTGGTATAGGGTTTATAACGTCATTTCGGCAGAGACCAATCAGATTGGTGTTAGTCGGCGTCAAATACAGTGTCAGCAATGCTATTTATGCTGGCCAACATAACCATTATTTATATTCAGAGAACACTTAGTGGCGCTACTTTCCATGCGAATTTTCCCGCCATTATTAGTATGACAGTTTCGGAGACAGGAAAGCCAGATGACAGCGAATTGGGTGTTCCACATTACTTCACACGATGGCGGCTCGGGTTTAATGTCACGTGATAATCAGATAAAAAATACCAACTTTTATTTAAAAATAAAAAAACCAGTCATGCTAATTTATGACTAGAAATCAGAATATTCATGTTTATTTCTACATAATTTTAGTTTTTTATCAATTTTCATAATTTATTTTTCACCACCGAAAGTACCCCTTTGGACGAGTGCCAAAGATTGAATGATTTACCCTCTTTTAAAAATACGAGCGCGAATCTGATACATGCTTGAATTCTAATCTCTGGTTCTAGGTTTAGCTGGGATACGTTTGCCTAATTTAAAAAAAATACAAACGCCGGGTCCGCTGTTTGTTTGTCTGCACAGGCTCTATAACTGAAATACCTGTGCATAAATTTAAAAAAATACAAGTGCGAGGTCCGCTGTTGGCTAGTATCCTCAGGCTGTATAACTGGAATACGTTTGCATATTAAAAAAAAAATCAGTGTGAGGTCCGCTGTTGTCTAGTCTCTGCAGTCAGTATAATTGTAATAACTTTGTCTAATTAAAAAAAATACTAGCGCGAGATCGACTATTGGCCATTGACGTATAGACCTAGACTGCGCCATAACCTCACAAAATTAACCACTTTCTAGAAAGAAACAACGCTACTTTGTGGACAATACCTGTCAAAGGGTCGCACGAGTTTTTTCTCTCTTTCACGCTTTGCAGTCAATAATTACTTATATCCGAACTATAAATAACTTGTGTCCGAACTCGTATGAGTATACTCACTGATGATTGGGCGCGACTCCTTCAAGCAAGACGATCATGGTGCGGCCGAGGTTGCCGCTGAGCGACCACTGCCGCGACCGTGAGGCGGACAAGGACGCCTGCAGAGATGTGATCTCCGCTTCCAGCTTCAGTCCGGACAGGGACGCTAGCAGGCGGGTGCGGTGGATTCTACAGGTACATACAGACTAATAATAAAGATAGAAAAACACATATTTTCAGTAGGTATTTTGTTCAAAAAATATTGTAATTTCCAATACTAAAAACTACAAAATTGTAATTTACAATATTTTTGTTTTATTACACAAATTTAGAAACTACGAACAACGTGATAATTGAATGCTAACTTTCAATATTAGATTACACCAAGTTATTCAGCAGCGGATTTAGATCATCAAATGTATATCAAATTTTAAGATTGACATTTCATAATGTAGCAAAGAAATTTTAAATGTCTGTACAGTATTTAAAGTTTAAATTCGCACTTAGCAACAGCAAATTCCCTTTAATCTAATAGTCCTGTTAAATATAATTCCTTAAGACCAAATCAATGATTGTTTGAAAATTACAAAAAAAGCTTAGAAACAAAAAATAAAGAAAGTGAAGTTAGGCGGCAGTTTTAAGAGCTCGGTCGGTTGTAATATGGTGGGTGTAGTACCGCGCTACTCCGACGACGACGATGCCCATGTTGGCGGCGCTGGAGGACGAGTTGCTGGTGTTCTGCTCGCGCGAGCTCGGCCGCGCGGCCGCCCGCGGTGCGCGGTACTGCTCCGGGATGTCTGTCGTCACGGAGAACCTGCCAGGGCGAGATACATGGTACACTCGAAGGGGTCAGTAGCAAGCCAATGATAATGCTGCCGAAGCCAATAAGGTTGTAAACTAATAAATTACATGTCAAATTATGTACGTTCGTCCCTAGCATAGAAGGGGTTCTTCCGCGATGTTTACTCTTAATAGAATACTATCGAGACCAAATCACGTGAAATATTTAAAGGTACGAATCTTTTATTTACTCGATGTTTCGATCGAATTCCACCGATAATTTTAAGATGAATTTTTCAAAATTATCAAGATCAGGCGAGGATAGCTGAAAAACTCCGCGCCTCACGGAGACATTGCTAAGCTGCCATCAGTGACCCGTGACCACTGTTGTCCCTATAATATTCAAATTATTCACCTATCACCGGCGCCCTCAGACCGACCACTATCGCGGGACTTAGTTTCCGTAGCGACTTCAACCGACTCATCCCTATTGTCTCTACCGGTAGGGTCGACTTCGCTGACATGACAAGTCATCATGGACGCCGCCACTGGCACTGACTTTGCCGGGGACCAGGACGCGCTAGCGGTGTGAAGGCCATTCCTAGGATGCACGTAGACGTGCGTGTACCTGTGCGTGATGGTCTCAGCGTCGGGCATGTTGGCGTACAGGTCCAGCAGCAGGTACACGGTGCGCCAGCAGCGCGGCGCCAGCTTGCCGTCGGCGGCGTCGGGCGCGGCCGAGCTGGGCGACGCGGGGGGCGCCGCGTGCTCGCCGGGGGGCGCCGCGTGCGCGCCGGGGGGCGCCTCGGGGGCGTCCGGCGCGCTGTTGCGCGGGTACAGCGGCGTGTGCGCGCCCTCGCTCAGGGAACTGTAGCCTGGGGGAGGGGGGAGCATTGATTGGTTACGACATCATATGGTTCGAGCTGAAAATACGTGAACGATAACATTTTCAAAAAAGTATGAGGTCCAAACAATAGGTACAGTCCACAATAAAAATAATATGAACTTTGTCTGCATTATATTCATTTTAGAAATGCAATTGTAAAAACGGAGATTATAGCATGGACTAGTCAACTTTTTATCACATCAACAAACAGTCATGTACACACAACACACAAGTAATAGTTTCATCTCTCAACTAATAACACCAAACGGCACGATTCACTTACCCAGCTTTCCTTTGACGCTCTTTCCAGTAGACCTCAACTTCTGTGCAAAAGACTGCGGTCTGGGTCTGGAAGGCTGGTTCAGTTTCTGTTGACTAGAAGACTGTGGAACTGACACTCCTAGTTCTGGAGTCAGAGTGGGCGCGATCAGGTCCCATTTAGGCTCTAAAGTTGCGTACTGCACTTCCTTTTCTAATGACGTCACGCTTACTAGATTCTCTCTGAAATCTGATACTGAAAATATGAAAGATTTGCAACTTAAAATGCTAGTTTTGGCAAGACAATAGGGTTGAAAGTTTAAAATGGCGGTCAATAATGAAAAGTTATTAGCGCTTTAAAAACGTAAGCACGAGAAATAAAGGTACCAACATAAAAATATACTGCAATCATGTTTGTAATTATAATATAGAACGAATTTAAAAAAAAACGGTAGCTTAGAGAGACATCGACGAACAAAAAGAGTATCCTCGAGTCTCATGTTTAACTCCTAGTAGACCGTAACAACCTGAGCTCTCAAAGTCCTAGACGAAATGAAAAAGAGTAGAAGATATAAAAGAAAGAAAGGACAGACATGAAAAATATTCAATAAAAGAGACTTATATCAGTCAATAAATAGGTAAACTTACCAGATGACGATGTGTGTTTGTTTTGCCTGTGAGATATTTTAGTTTGAGACCTCAGTTCAATCTGTGTGTCTTTGACATTCTGGTACATGTTGCTGATCTGATGCAGGAGTCGCAGTAACGGCATATTTACCTGTCACACAATTATTATGACATAATATTTATGTTATTCGAAATGCAAGTCCAATTCGAGGTTCTAGCGCAACTACTCAAATTTAAAACTTCTGACCTTAAAACTTTAAACCGTATACGTATTAAAATTTTAACTGCCAACCTCTCCAATAATATCAAAATGTCCAATCCGCAGCCACTTGTGCAGAAGGCACTCGTTCTGCACAAGCTAAGTCTTGTTTATAAAACATATTAACCGAAATCAGCTGAAAAAAAGGGCTACGTACCTGCTGCGAAATAAATCTAATGCTGATATTGAAGTTGAGCATAGTACTGATGTGCTTCTTGAGTTGTCCCCTCGAGATATACAGAACATTCTGTCTCTGTATCAAGTCGTCTACCGTCATGTCTGCCACCTTCTTTAGGTCTACGTCGATGGAAACCTTCTCGCATAGGAATGCTGGGGTCTCTGATGGAAGGCTTGTGTGGGTTTGGGAACCTGAGGTGAAGTTATTTTCATACATATTTGGAAGGATTGAAAATTTAATTGTATAATTTTAGTTTTATTTGAATTAATAATTAAGTTACTGGCTTTCAATTGTTAGTTATATGTATTAAATACACAATAAGTGTACTGTTTATATCGTTTTGGTAACTGTAAAAAATAGAACACCATTTGTTGTTGAGTTGTAAATCAGGAATAGTAATGGCCCAAGCATGCGCCCCTGTGGTACACTATATTTATTGAAGAGGAATTGAAATAAAATATCTTTTGTAATTACGTTATTTCCGTTTGTTGTGTTTTCTTACTTAAGTATGATATATTAATAATCTAAAGATATTTAATTCAATGCCATACCTATGTAACATTTGTAATAACATTTTATGGTTAACAAATTCGAATGCTTTCGTGTAATCAATTGCTTTTGTAAATTTCCATCAAACAAGTTCGTCGTGCAATAAGAAATAACAAACAAAATGTTATTTCAAATCAATACAAACTATATTGTATATTTTTAAACAATTAATAATGTTTTTGTTAATACTAAAATGGTAAGATGGTTGGACTTTTTTTTAATGTAGCGTTAGTAATGAAACCAAATATTCCACAGACCTTTCCCCTTGCCGGTCTGCCTGCGGTCCCTAGCGGCGAGCTCGCTGACGACGATGTCGATGCGGAACATGTCCATCCAGGCCACCAGCGACAGCTTGGAGCCCAGCGACTCCAGCGCGGCCGGCCCGCTGCCGCCCTCCATAGAACCACCCTTGCTCTTTGATTCACCTGAAATGAGCACGCGCAATCTTGATAATGGATGGTTTATAAATGTATGTCTGTGAAAGTATGTTTGTGTTTTTGTGTGAAAAACGGTTGCACGCATTTTAACACATTTTTTTTTACCCGACTGCGATAGAAGAATCGTTATATTTATCGAGTGTATTTAATGCATGTTTTGGCACACTCTAAAGCCTAAACAGCTTTGTAATGAATAACCGAAAAACTACTGGACCGATTCACTTATAATAAGCTACATTATCGGGGAGTAATATATGCTAGTGTTTTATATGTTCCATGGCACGGTTCAGTTACCTTGTGCCACCTGGTGCGGCGAGACCCCGAGCGCGGCCAGGAAGGGCTGGAACACGAGGTGCGCGTCCAGCAGCATGAGCGAGCCCTGCAGCGGGTACAGGCTGCAGGCCGGCATGGCCGCCGCTACTGCGCGGGGGTTCATCTTTGACGGGGGGATTATCGTCTTCTTGCTCTTTTGTTCCTTTATGGGTACAAAGAAGGAAAGCATTTAAGAGAAGAAATTACAATAAAATTGTCTGACTATAGAACTATATATGGGAAAGGTCGAATTGTTCATCCATGACGACCGAACTAATTAAACGATTAGTATGACTTTTTTCTTACCATATAATACATATTATGTATTCAAAATTTTAATCCCCTATTTTATATACAAGGGGGTGCTGAACGACTTCGAAATGTTATGAAAATCCTTAAAAAATAGTTGACATCATGCTATTTACAGGTAATTTACTCATCCTAAAACCAGTAGAAATGAGTTTACGGTTTTATTTACGACATACTAGTATAGACAAACTCGTAAAATAAAAAATATTTTTTTCTTCATCACCTTTTTTGTGCTGGGTAGCTACGGAACCCTACATGTGTGTGGCTCGACATGCACTTGTTCAGTGTTGCAAAAGTTGTTCATACCGACATGTTATTATAGTTTTCTCTTGACTCTTTAAGGTTAATCACTTCGTTGTGGAACGAGATACCTAGAAGGCCCTCCTACCTAAAAACTGTTTCAACATCGTGGTTACTAAAACCTATAAGTGAATCATTAATGTGATACTATTTTTGTACAGTACTCCAAAAGTAATAATGCGCATAGAAATCTTCGGAAATCTTCGTCATTGTTCGGCAACGGTCGTATTACCCGAGCGTCGAAAGACGATATTTATATAGAGTGGTTAAGAGCAATTTCTCTATGCCTAATTTTATATATTATGTGTTTTGTGCTAAAACAGATTTGATTTACCTGTAACGAAATTTGATTCGATAATTCCATGTAAGTAAATAGCGAAAACGCTACAATCATTGTTGGAGTGATTAGTTTTCAAGTGTCTTACCGAAGTTGGTGTAATTATGGAGGAAAAGGTTTAAATAACATAAGGTTTTATTAGAAGGAGAAAAAAACGTTTTCAAATAGAGGTTTACATAAAATATAATCAAAATCTCAGTTCAAATTTGTTTACAGCACTAATCATTCCAGAAAAATAATACAATTATAAAAAAATTAATCAGAATCGAGGAAGACCTCTATTCCCGACATCGCAGATTCATCAGAAGTTTCATTATGCTCTTGTTCATTTACACTTTCCTCACTGCTATCACCTGTGTAAATAATCAGTTTATCGGAATAACTATCGATTCTTGGCTCAAATTTTCTATATTCATCTTCGCATTGAACCGCATGATCAGAAACTTTTTTCCATTCTTCTGGTCCTATTTTATTGATTTTTTCTAATATAGCATCTTTAACTGACGTCACAGTCATTGCAATATTTCTCTTGGCCACGTGTTGCTTTATTTGGGACCAAATATTTTCAATAGGGTTAAAATCGGGATGATATGGTGGCAATCGTATAATTTTATGCCCATGTTTCTGTGTAATTTTCTTTGTATCTTTGTATAATTTTATACAAATCGGGTTTCAGTTTCTTTGGGTCATGCGGAATGTTGTGTTGTTGTAACCAAGCTGTCATTTGTGGTTTAGATGTGTTTGAGTTTGGTGGTTTCACAGACAGCTTATTATGATATGGGGCGTTGTCTATTACCAACACACTATTAGGAGGCAAGTTGGGAATCAATTGATTGCGTAGCCAAGTTTGATAACGTTCCGCGTTTATTTCTTTATGATAGTCACCTTCTGAGTCGACACATTTATGTAACATTAGAGCCCCTGGGACGAAGCCTTTTTCATTGCCTGCGTGTACAATAATTATTCGCTCTCCTTTGGAAATGGGTTGTTTGATACCTTTTTTGTTGCTATCTTGCCAAGTTTTACCCTTAGTATGTGATGTGTGCACATACGACTCGTCCATAAATACTATGTTTCTACCAGAACTCCTCAGCTGTTGTATTTCTCTGAGATATTTGATCCTTTTTAGGCGTATATCATGTTTTTCCATAAGTAATTGTCTGTTATTATCAGTTTTCAGAAACCTAAACCCCATGTCTTTCAAGATCAACCTTAAAGTCTCGGCACAGCCTTTGAAATTAATAGCTTCGATCAACTTTATTCTTAAATTATTTACAGTTGGGAGTTCTTTCAGCGTCAATTGAAAATTGTATATCATATTACGAATAACACAGTAGTCGAAATCATCAAGTACCAGCCGAAATCTACTTTTAGGTCTTCCTTTTTTCGGTGTAGAAAATTTCTTTGATTGATTATGTTTTTTTTCGTTTAAGATATTACTCAAAGTTCGTCGCGAAATTCCTGTAGCTTTTGTAACACGGTCTTGAATTTTTTTAAAATAACCATCATGGTCTCTGTTGAAAACATTGGCTTCATTTAAGAAATAAAGGTACACATTAAATACCATTTGCCGTGCTTGTGAATTAAGCGGTTTTCCACGTTTAAATTTATCCATTTTGGAAGAATTCGTCTGAAAGAAAATGGCATGGGCAGAGTTAGGTATATATTTTTTATGCATGTTTATCTATTTATTTAATTTAAATAAATCTCATTTTTTAAATGTTTTTCTAGTACTTAATATGTATTTAATGTAGGTATTTTATTTTTTTAATATTAAAAAAACGTGAAATATGTTATTTATTTTCCTTTTTTCAAAATATACTATTTAAATCTGAATAAGCTAATTAATGTTGAAATTATATTTACCAAGAAGGGTGTGTAATAGCAGCTCTATATATTTCCACAAATAGAGAACACGTGCAGTCACTACCAATATATAAAGACGACTGACAGACATTTCGCTGACCGGCGACAGCTGCCGAACGCCCGATTTGTTTTCGATTGTGCACACATGATATTGACTCCTATCTCTTTTAAACAAGGTGCAAAATGCAAATGCCTTGTTTAGGGCTCTTACGATTCCATGATTCGAGTGTTTCCGGGAATACGACAATTAGCGAAGATCTGCATGTGCATTATTAATTTGGGAGTACTGTACTTTCCGTAAAATCGGTCGAAAACACGTAAAAGTTTCATGAAAAGGAATTCAGCGTCTTTAAAATTTTTGACTGCTTCTGTGGCGCGGTGGTAGGAGTGTAGGGTTCGATCCCCAATCAGGATAAAACTTTGTGTGATGAGTACGATGGTTTATTCTGTGTCTGGGTGTTATTTATCTATAATGTAATTAGAAATATATAAGTATGTTTATCAGTTGTCTGGTTGCGTAACATGTTGTGTGAGTTGTCCCAAGATATTATATTATATATTTAATTATTTATATTACAGCATGTGTATCAAAAACGATGATAAAATATTCTATAATACTCAATTACGTCTAGCATTCACAATTCCCGGTTTACTGCAACTGTTTACCACCAATCCACCTAGGTAATATAAAAACTCACCACTTTGATAGGCTCCTGCTTCGCCATCCACTGGTACAGATCTTCTCTCGCCCTATCGTTCCTGAGGTTCTCATCGCTGCCGTGTGGGGAATACAGCGAGGGGTTTGATCCCACCGTTGGTAAGTCTTCTTTCAACGTACCGTAGTCTATACAACAAAGTTTAATGGAGACAACTGGTAATGATGTTACACACACACAAGCCATCTCACAATCGCACACAAAAAGTATCAAAACGAGCAATGAATGTTATTTTAGAGTTTTAAATATGAGGTACATTTTGTTGTGAATTTGACTGATAAAATAGTATGAATGGCGTGGATGTGATATACGCACATGTTCACGTCAACATTATAGTAATGTAACATTATATATAACAATTTTAGTTTATTTAGATTTTAACAAAAATTTGAATATTTGTCGGGAAATATAAGTTAAATATTTAAAGGTACCTTTAATTTCAGTCGATAAGTGACCATGATTAATACAATTCGATCGAACCATCGCGTAGGGTAAATCAATCGGTGGAAATGTGTCGGACTGCTACGCATGAGGTGGTGGGTTTGATTCCACGGGACACGGGACACCATTTTGTGTGATCCACAAATTGTTGTTTCGAGTTTGGGTGTATTTTATGTCCGTGACTTGTATGTTTGTAAAGTCCCCGCGATACAGGGCTTGTACCATACTGTGGGAGTCGTCTTTTTTTAAAAAAGAAAAAAAAAATGCAATTTATTGCAATATCTAACTGACCCACGCAGGTGGAGTAAAAAACAGACGGTTATACAGGGTGTAACAGAAAGGTGTGGTCAAATTTCAGCAGCGGATAAGGTATGTTCTCAGTATTGCACCTACCATGGTGCCATAGCTGGTTGCATTATTATTACATAGTTATAGCATATTCTTTTTGTCAAAATTCAGTAGTGAAGGGCGTATGACATAAGAATTATACCTCCCCTGGTACAAAATTCGATTGGATTATTATGGCATAGAACTTTTTAAGTTATACTTTTCCTAATTAATAACTTTTTCATTCATAAATAAATGAATGAAAAAATAATAAATATTTTTTTAGGGTACTCCGATTTTGATAAAATTAGGTATGTGCACTCAGTATCATGGGCACATACCAACCCTTGAATATGACCACACCTTTCTGTTACACCCTGTATAATTTTAGATACATTACACTCTCGTCCATACTTATCGTACTCTTTCCATCAACAGCTTACTTCCACTCACAACAACAAGTTACAAACAAATCTAGCAATGTACTACTCACTAGCGATGGCATCGTCATGGAAGGCGTTCTTCCTGGTGGAGAACGGTAGCGACGGGAACACGAGGCTTGCGCGACTGCTTTGTGCGCCTCGTACTGCGGGACGATGGATTAGCAACATGGTACATGAGCTTATAAGGTAGTTATGATATGTAGTAAGGACTTGTGAGATAATGGTATAGAAATTTGACCCTTAAATGAAGAGTCACAGGTGATGTTTTTACTTGTCATGAAAGTAAATATTCAAAATATGTTATTTGTATGCACATATATTTTTTATGATAAATATATGATGTTAATTGTGTTGATATGATTTAAAGTATAAATGGTTATGATGAAACTTGGCATAAGGAACATAAATTAGCATTATCTTAGCAACATAATTCCAGCTCAGATATGGTGGTATAAAATGTGTGATCGAAAACGAAAAAATATATATTAATTCCAAATAACTCACATCGCTACTTACAACGTTTAACAATATGTATAATAATAATTTATTTTTTAAAACTGCACATAAATGCAAATAACAAGCTATGCTATACATAAAGAGCTAAGCGACAAGCAATAATACTTTTTTAATTACAGAAGATCTCGATTTTGTCAACCTTTTACAAACAACTAACCTTTTGTCACAACATTGTACAATACTTTATGTACATTGCCAATAGATTATTTGGACTCTATTACTAAGCAATTAAAGTCCTTAATACGCCCCCTTATAGAGTATTAAGAATCATGGCATATAATGACGAATTCAGAAGTTCAGCTAAGGGGTGGGGAAGGAGGTTTGATCCCGCTGAGCATTCCAAAATTTTGATTTGGTAAAGTCTTGAGGGTTCAAGACTGAATTTTACCCTAAGCGGGCATAGGGTGCTTTTCGGCAATGGAACTTCATATTTAAAGATAAAATGGGATCAGAACTAGAATGTAATAAATTATAATGTAAAGTAAACATATAACTAAATATGTAGTTTATTTAAACAGGTTTTTATTTAGTGTTTCCACTTGTGATATTGTGAGATATACCAAGTGGACAATTCTCAGACCACTTTCTCCTCTATTACTCAAAGGTTTGCTGGCCAGAGAACTCATTATTGAGTTAAGCTCGTCTTTTTACATGTTTATAGTGTTTATATTATGCAATGACAATATTTGAGACAATAACTATTATTTTTTATTTATATAATATCCTATAACATATTTGACAGAATCAACATCAACGTTATACAACCGTAGAAATATACAAAGTAACACCCATGAACATGAAAGGGTAGCACATTCACATAAAGGTATATACCAAATATAAAGCAAAACAGAAATACTAAAAAAGAAATCGAGACAAGTAAAGCTTTATTAAACAATTGAAACAACATCCAAATCCAAACTAATTCCTTTTAAAAAGAACCCAGAAAACAATATCACATGATAGAAAAGCACAAAGGAATTTATCACATAACATGAAGGTACGAAGGTAGGAATTTAAATGACAATATGAACACAAGGCAAACCGTCACTCCATGCTAATCAAACAGTCAAGAAGACATAACGTTATAACAAACGCAAGACACACACCGTTTGAAATCGTTTGAAATATTTTCGATTTTTTTAATAAGTAGCTTTAATGGCGATTTATAATATGACCTAAAGTGATGACTTATATCCAAAAATAAGTAATTGAGAAAAACCACAAATTACAATTTCATTTGATGTAATTTTGAAATGAAGTGCACCGATTAATTAACACAGATTTTGATTAATCCAAAGCACAGCACAAGAATTACCCATCAATAATGTTTTAAAACATATATGAATTAAATTCCAAACGATTTCAATGTTTGTATTCGGACTTAAGGACTTTAGAAATATAACAAATAAAATCTGTCTCCTTGACACCAGAGATATAAAATATTACAAAATTTGCCAATGTAATATGAGCTTTAATACTATAATATCAAAGTCCACAAATCGTAATACAGTAACATAAGTGTAGGTGTACGAACCAGAGGGCGGCGTGGAAGGGAACGAGTGCGGGCGCGGGCTTACAGCCGCGCCGGCCGCTTCGCCACAACACACAACACGCGTTCAATTATTGTGTTATTTTGCTACAGTACGTACTGACACGAGGCGTGAGCACAGCTGATAACAGCGAAACAACGTATACAGTGTCGTAGTAGCGGAAAGAGGCCCGTGATTTTGTGTCCGTCGTTTTGGTCTCATTGGATACACACTTGTGTATTTAAACTCCGAAACAAAGAAAATCGATTAAGAAAACCTTTTTGTTTTTTTTTTATACCCCGACGGTGGCAAGGGCACACGATGTGTTTGAGAATTGGCGGTTACATTACTAGTAGTAGTCGAATGAGACGTTAGACTACGGTAGACGACAAGCATTGATCGACGGAGCACTTAAGAAAAGCATCACTCTCAAATCTAAACAGGCCACGTCACGATTGTGCTCACGATTCATGCCGGTATCTGTACAATCGGGGACATATAGCTGCGCCTCCTAATAGTGGTGAAGCTATCGTGTCCGCGATTGTACATACTGACTAGTTTTAAGTTAGTTTTATTTATTTATTGAAAATTATGATCTACTGGAAGTGCTTGTGTAAGTTCAAAATTAATCATATGTATTTAAAAATTGCTAAAATAGTAATGACAATAAAAGTTATGAATAGTATTGTAATATAACGTAAACAAAAGCAATCATTTCAAAAATATATTATTTTTCAATTGTGCGCTACTTCACAAACATTTCCAATGACATATTTAAATAAATTAATATAACGTATAATTTATTGCTTAATATCCTTTTTATAAAGAGCTCACTCTAAGGCTATAATAAATACTATATTAAATTATTAATAATTTAACATTCTAAAGATATACCTACATTTCAAAGTGATTCTACTAATTCTGTCTATATTAATATGACGAGTGAATAACTATATAATATGTATGATGAAAATTATTTATAAAAAGTATTAGTAAACTACCATTTACAATAACACCGTAAAGTGAGATCTCGGAAAAGTGACTATTTTTTTAAATAAATATACTGTGCTCAATTGGTCCATATATTATAAGATAAGGGTGTGAACTCACCGGGTAGGTTGATTTTGTCGACGTCCATATTGAGCAGTAGACAGTTTTCGTCTAAAGCTTCGGTTTCTAGTGGATATTCTTGCCAGCCTTCTACAGAGTCCTACAAATAAATAATACATTGTGGTTAGAACAAGATAAAAAACAAAACAGATCTTCTTCGGATTGTAGCAATGTTGATTTGTGATTCAAAATTAAGCTAACCTACGAAATAAGTATTTTAAGGCGGCTACAATTTGTAAAACAAAACCGTTAAAGCCCTATGTTTATCTCTGGTCAACATTAATTAGTTGCACGTTATAACATCAAGACATTACGACATACTTTTTTACTTTCTCGCCTGAAACACAGGTTTCAACCTAGTTCAGGCAAATATCCAACTGTGCTTTGTTATTTATAAATGTACCTATACTTTCATGAATAGATTTTATTTATTACTAGCTGTCCCGCGCAACTTCGTCTGCGTAATTTTTTCCCGTTTTTGCAACATTTCTCATTGCTGCTCCGCTCCTGTTGATCGTAGCGTGGTGTTATATAGCCAATAGCCTTTCTCAATAAATGGGCTAGCTAACAGTGAAATATTTTTTCAATTCAGATCAATAGCTCCTGAGATTATCGCATTCAAACAAACTCTTCAGCTTTATAATCTTAATATATATAAATCTCCTGTCACGATGTTTGTCCGCGATGGACTCCTAAACCGCTTAACAGATTTGGTTCAAATTTGCACACAATATGCAGTTTGGTCCAACTTGAGAGATAGGATAGCTTACATTTCAATTTATAGTCGCAATTACTAAAGAAATGAGGTTTCCCGTGTCCACCCGTGCGAAGCCGGGACGGGCCGCTAGTATTAGTATAGATTATTAATTATTTTTACGAAAAAAGTGACATTCATGATGAAGAATGTTCGTCGTCCTTGGGCAAGTCTGGCTTAGTAAAATGTATAAGAAATGTCAATTACTTACTTCAAGTAGATCTGGTAGCGCGAAGGTAACGTTGAGCGGCTTCATAACCTTGCTCTTGTAGCTGTGCTCCAATAGTAATGGCGTGTATAGAATGTTTTTCCATTGACGGCTCAGTACTATCACGCCCTGGAATACAAACCATTGGATTAATACATAACCTTATAAAGTATTGACATTTGTTCGCTCGCCGTCGCTCATATAATTTTTCAAGAAGTTCCAGTGCAGACAGTATCAGTTCTTTATTGCCAATACAGCAACGTCCAACGAAACAGAATAGAGATTTTTAAATATAAAAAATGTACAAACTATGCAGTTTTTTTTTTGTAATGAATGTTTAAGAAACTAGAAATCGGTAGTTTTGTTTTTTTACGTATGTTAAAAATCAATTCAGGTCACGAATGCCGTACGGCAAACGTGATTCGAAGTTGAGAGCAAAAAATCGTACATGTTATAGGTGGTCATGGTCAGGTGTGAGGGTGTTCTTGGTAATATGCGTTACCTGACGTAAGGTGGACAAGGAGGGCAGATGCCTCTCGGCGAGGTCGGCCTGCACGGCCGCGGCGTCGGCCTGCAGCGCGTGGCGCAGCAGCACGCCGCACAGCTGCAGCGACGGCTCCGAGCGCAGCTGCCGCGCCATGGGCGTGTGCCGCCCGTAGCGGCTCTGGGACACGCGGCGCATCACAATACGTCCGCGCGCACGTATCACGCTCTCACAGAGATCAATATACGTGCGCGTATACGTATATCTGTATAACCTACTTGTACCTATATCATCTGCTAGCGGACGCCTCGCGGTTTCACCCGCGTAGCTCCCGTTCCCGTGGGAATACAGGGATAATAAGTAGCCTACGTCACCCGGGGACAGTGTAGCTTTCCAACGGGGAAATAATTTTTGAAATCGGTCCCGTAGTTTTTAAGTTTATTCGTTACGTACAAACATACAAAAATACAAATCTTTCCTCTTTATAATATTATTATTATTATTAGTATATTAGTATTAATATATTACTATATATATAGACAGCATGACTATCTAACGACTAGCTAGAAATAAAATATAGCATATATTACGAAGTAAAAATATTTAAGATCGGAGTCGACATGACGATCGGAGTGAATACAGGCTTAGACGACGTATGGCAAGGCTCGAGTTTTAAAATTCCCCAACATAGTGATCTAATCCACGATGTGCCAGTATACCTTGGGCAGCGTGTGATGCGGCGTGAGGTCGAGCGCGGCCGCCATGAGGCTAGCCGCCGTGGCGGTGAGGCGGCGCGCGTGCGCGCGGTACAGCGCCACCACGCGGATGCCCAGCCGGTTGCACGGGTTCATCCACGCGTTGATCGCCGGAGACGCCGTGCTGAGCAGGTTCCAGTCCAATCTACGAACAAAATTAACATATCACTGAAAATAGATCATATTGTGTTATCCGTTTGATTCTTAAATATCCATTTAGGAATATCTATGAGTACATATGTACTTAATTGAATACATATAGTAAATAAATGATTGATATTTTTCCCTATCATTGTTACAGTGTAATCATGATCAGTTTTATCCTATTTGGTATTAATTATCTTCCTGTGTTTATGTAAAATCTGAAATAACAGAATAAAATAAAATAAATAATAAAGAAGAATGTGTATAGAAGAATCACACATTTGAAATTGCAGTAATCGAGAACGCAACCTTCGCGTTAATAAGAATATTTCACAATACGTGTTTAAAAAATTGTTCGTAAATCAAAAAGGGCATTCATAAAGTATACGCAATTCCTAAATGATATAACAACACACACCTAAATATTCAATCTTCTATTCTTACCTGGTATAGTCAATCTTCTTCGTAATTGGTGTTCTAGGAGGCGCAGCGAAGTTGAACCAAACAACTTTAAGATCGATGGCACAAGAGGACATATTCCCGTTGTCCTTCACGGGGACTATGGTACAGCTGCTGTCGTTATTCGAAGGTTCTTCAGGTCCAGGAGTGGACGGCTCTGGAGGTGGAACTGGAGGAGGCTGGGCTGTTCCTAAATTTGGAGTACTTGGCTTCGAAGTTGACTCCTTTTTTCTAAACAGGTCTTCAATACCCGATGACCTCTTGGTCTTTTCTTTATCAGGTTTCAACTCCTCTGCACTCTTGACAGATTCCCTACAGCTCTCACTGTCTGTTCTGGTGCATTTTTTCTCTTCATTCGGCTTGTGCGATTGTGCATGTTTGGACACCTTTATCGATATGCCTTCGAGTCCACATTCGAACATGATGTAACCGATCGGAACGTCTTTTTGAGCTTCCGCAGCTCCGTTCTGGCAACACTAAAAATATTAAAATCAATCTAATGAGTAGTGAAGTCCAAGATTCGTTCACAAGATAAAATGTATCTCAAATCGAATTTTTCAATGTAAATAAATGAACGACTCAGAAAACACTATAGTACACAAATGCGAGAGCGAAAAAACCCGTCCATAATCTGGTGGGATGAATTTTCGAAAAATATTTTTTTAGAAAATGGCCATCCCGGTATAGACTTGACTGGAGCTTAACCTCGATATTTTCGATTTCCACGTTCATCACTAAATCAAGGACACTTCTATATAGTAAACACCTTGCTTAGTCTTACCATAGATTCGCAGCCCTTAGCGCAACTATCCACTCTGATGAATTTGAAGGACACTTTGGAATGCTGGCAGGGGATGCCAGTGATTGTCACATCTTTCAGTTGTGATGACTCGTTACGTATACGTCGAAGCTGACCGTGGACTTTGCCTTGGAACAAAATTACATCATAATAAAGTATGCACTTGAATACTTAAATTTGGGAAATCGTATAGTATTTGTAAGCTCCAAAATAATCCATCAAGGTCGTTAAAGAACGAGTATATTAGTTACTAGTATTAAAAATGAAAGCTAGCAATCATAGTTATATTAATATTTTTTTTTGTTTTGTGCTATACTTACCAACATTCAAAGTGATAGTGGTATCTTCACATTGTTGCTGGGAAGTCTCTATGAAAACTGGCTCGCCTTTCTCTTGCCCACGCTTCCTCGAAGACTGAGCCGCAATTAGAGCTCGTGGTCCCTTCATTATACCAAACGACTTCTTACTACCCAAAGCCCTTAACGTCGGCCGGTAATACAACTGAACGGACTCGAGAGTTTTCTTCGCACTCACGTATTTCGCAATGATATTTTCAACAGACACTCCGAATAACGACACGCAAGTTAAATCCTGGATATTGTCTAAAGCAGAGAAGGATATCATATCTTCAACTACAGAAGACTGTATAAAGATCATGTTCACTTTCGGTACTGTAACAGTTGCTTGCAACGTCTCGCAAATGGTCTCCTCGTAAACGTTAGAGTGAGGTATCGTGGCTAGTTTGCATTTGTCGTCCTTGTCTGACACTATGTTAGACTGGCTTCGATTCTGCATTTGTGGTAACCAATTCTGAACATACTGCTTCTGTTTCAATACGTTAGCACTAGAAACAGTTGATATACAAAGAAGACGTAAATGATTGATTACCGTTATTGGGTGTATGTTGGCCAAAACTGGAGTCAATGACTCGATGAATTTCTGCGTACTTTCTAATACTAAGGGTGTCAACATTATGTCAATTTCTCCTCGTAATTTGACAAATAACCCGCTCTTGCTATCACTTGTAGTAGTAATTGTCGATGCGGTACTTTTTTCTGTTGCGTTTTCTTGGCTGTCTTGTAAAGTTTGTTGTATGTCCCACCACCCTTGTGGATAAGGATGGGCTTTCACTTGAGAGTTGAAGTGTGGGGGCATGTTGGAGTACGGGCCGTGCTGGTTCTGATTGTTATGGTCTTTCTTGGATATAAGCCTCAGTATGTTGATTTTGCCGAGTGGCTCGAAAGAGGGTAGGTATTTCTGACCTACATATACTAAAGAACCATCTTCTGCTCTTCTGAAAAGAGGTAGAGTATACACGTCACTCCCGCTTGGCAGCGAACACACGGACCAGTTCGAACATCGGTACTGAGGTAAATTGAGCATATAACTGGCCATCAGTAAAGGCGAATCAACTATAGGCTTGTTAGTCTGCATATGTAGATTGATAAGTGTCATGTCTTCTTGCGAGGAAATCGCTGATATGAATGAGTTCGACGACACTGAACCACTTTCTGAATCAGGTTGAACACCCGTACTTAAATTGCTAATAGTATCAGGTATGTCGATTGGTTCTGATTTAGGAACTGAATTGTTCCATTTATCATTTGCACCGTCGTTGATCCCAAAAGAAGTTTTCTCTCTAGGGTTACTGTGGCGACTGCCGAAGGAATGCTTTAGACTCGAAGACCGGCTAGGGAACATATCTTCATCAGCTGAGAAGAAGGCTTCGGAATGATTTTCACTGGTGATGGACATGGTTCTTTGTACTTCTTGAGGAAGAGTATCTTCTGGAGGCACTTGGGAGTTCAAAGAATAGTGCGATTCTGATACGGCAACGCTTCTAGCAGGCACTTTTGGTACTATGAAGGTTTCAGCGTCCGTTGGTGCCGTCTTCTTAATCATGACGCTAGCATTGTCTTTGGCCCCACAGCTCAAAGCTAGCTTCGAATCAGAAACACTACTTTCCATTTGAGGCACATTTAATATGCTCTTATTTAATTTAGAGTCGCTGTCAATTTTGGTACTCCCTAAAGGCACGCTGGAATCGACTAAGCGCGCGTAAGGTACGTCGCTTTTTGTGCTAGAGACTAGAATATTATTGCTTCCTTTGCTCATGCTTGTATATGAGAATCGTCTTGTAAGGCTTCTACGCTCAGCGCTTTGCGGAGACTTGCTAAAGGTTTGTGGTAAGGGAGATGGTATCAACGTCGCTACATTGGTAGGCTGGAGACAGACGTTCAGACTGTTGTACGGTGGAGTATGGAACACGAGCTGTCCTGAGTGTAATAAGCTCTGCCCGTACCCATATTCTCCAGGAGTCGTTTCTATTATATTAAAAATAGCCACGTTTATCCCTTCGTTGAGATCATTGGGACTAGGTTTCAAGAAATTAGGTCCGTTCCTATTAGAACCAAAGAACGCGCAACCACCTGTGCATCCGCACTGTGAGCTCTTTCCTTCGTTCGGCCACAGAAACCAAAGTCTTTTGGTTTTATCATCATGAACTTTCAGAAACTTTTGTTGTACTAAGTGAAGGTTTTTCGGTGTTTGTGGCAATGATGAGGCTGCTTCGATTAATAGCGGTCCCAGTGCTACAGATCCGACGCCAACCCAGTTGTCGCTCTCTGGTGGTTTGGATTGACTAGCAGAAGTGTTGTTGCTACCATTTGAATGGTGAGTGCTAGTTTGCATGTTGGTCTGAGTATACAGTGCTAGTCTTATATTCGGCAGCAATCCAGTCACGCCTGTGCCGCAACCAGAACCGTGTAAGTTGCAGAAGCTAAGCCTCGCAGGAGAAATCCACGTCTGAAGTGTAGTATTCGAATCAGCGATATAAATATCGATAAGATCGATCGCGACTCGAATCATTTTGTATTTTATATCGTTAGATGAAGGACATCGATATTTTAGAGTAAGATCGGTTTCACCACACATCATATTGTTTAGTCCATGGTGGCATTGTTTTGAAGGGTTTGGTGGTACTAACTCGTTCTCACTGTCGACTATCAAGAGCAGGAAGGTTTCTAAAGACGATATTATTTGGTACATTTGTGGTAAAGTAAGACGGCCGGTCAGCTGACCGAGCTGGAGCTCCATCATCCAAGCGTATTCCACCGTGTCTTCTTCAACAGTTCGATTAGTGTCACTGAAGAAACCGTTCCCTCTGAGCTGGAATGATGAAAGCATCAAGTGCCCCTGATACAACGCTCCTGAGTTAATAGGATTCGGACGAGACAAGTTATTCGAAGAAACTAATATCGAGGGACTTAGTAGAAGTTGTAATTTAGTTTCTTTAAAACTTTTGTCCATTTCAAAACCAAATCGTTCTATCAGAACGACCGGGCAAGGCGGTTCGTTTTCACTGCAATTTTTTACTAGATGTGCTTGAATATCGTGAATAATAATAGAAACTGTGACGTCCAAAGGTCGGTAGCGACGCGGATCAAAAGGTCCCTTGCTCGAATCCGATGAGTCATCAATCGATATCTCAGTGTGCTGGTTGATACTGCTTTTATCATTCAGTTTTGTATTTTCACTGGACCAATAAGATGATTCCACGTTTGGAGTCTTTTGCATGTCCGTAAAGGTTTGGTCTTCGCCAAAAATATTTTCTAGAAGGTTCATAAAGCTTGTGATTATAGTACCGTATGCTAAAAGGATTGAAGGTCCAACTTCCAGTTCAACACTCACTTTGTCAGGAGGAAGCGTAGTTCTGTCAAATTTATTTCCATCTATAGTCCAGTTAATTTGTGGCTGTTTTCTCATCCTTGGTATTCTCATTGGCGAAAGCAAAATCTCTTCTTTTTCCGGAGTGGTTATATCCGCTTGTGGTTCAGGCCCCAGAGGAGGTACTGGATGATAATTATATCTGACACTCAGAGCCACTATAGGCACAGACCAACAATCAATCCAACCTTGTGATTTAACACATTTTCGCCGCCACTTGGATGCTTTTAATCTACAAGGTAGCAGTTTCATGTTCTTATCAATTGACAATAGAAGTAATCTTGAGGTATTTACTTCAGGCAAGTATAGACTCATGTCGACAGCTTCGCCTTGTACCCAGATCTTCAGAGGTATCACATCTGGCAAGAAGTCTACAAATGGCAAATCGAAGGACACATCGAGTAGGTCGCCACAGAACGCGGTGTGGCTGTTCTCTTGGTTGGTAGAACTGCAGTCAATCCAATTGAACTGATTACTAACTGTAACCACTTCACACTCTTTGAGTAAGAGAGAAATTTTCCATGTGTAAGGTACAAAGTGTAATATATCGGGTCGTGCTTTTGTTGACCAGTCGTTTATGAGATCTTGGAAGAAGTCTATATGTGTGTAGACAAGATGTGTAGTCGCTTTACAACCCGTAAAACTTAGTTGCCAACACTGGTGGTGATTCCATACCAGGGGGTAATGACATTTGACCGTGTACTCTAACGTTTCGCTTTCAGCTAAGCTCCTGTACTGAAGACTCGTTGTCGCCTCCAGATGTAGAAGCTGTCCAGTAATCTTTGTCGTATACCCATCTTGTAATACAATCCATGGCAGTGTTACTTCCAGGTATGAACCGGCACCAATGTTTATGTGTACAGCATTCGTTTCTTTATTTTTCGTGAAAAGGATATCTATAGTAGCTTCGTTTAAAGTCGATAATCTAATGTCGAAAGATTGTGTTTGGCGCCTGTCCCCAGGTTTAGGTTGTGGGGTCACTTCTAAATTTTTGTAATTCGGTGGGAAGAAAAACTTAAAAAGATGATCCCTTTGTCTATCAGCCCAGGGTCCGTAACTAAAATCTGTTCCTTTACCGCATTTGATATCTACACCCCAAATTGGAGGCGCTGACTCCACAATATCACCATTCGCTAGCTGGAGTAACACGGGTTGTTCTGGCACTAAGCCAGGCTCATCCATATAGAAGTAAATTTCGATATAGTTAGAACTCATGACCACGAAGCCTTCTCCCATGTACCTCGGGGGCTCATCCACCATTGACGTGTAATTTGGACTAGGAGCGAGTATTACTTTGCAATTCTCCGCTTTGGCTTTAACGAAATGCATCAAGTGATCTAGGCTTGAAGCTGGGGGTTTTGTACTATAAACTAGATGGGATTCTTCTACACTTATTGACAATGTCGTAGGGACCAGTCTGTTGCCATAAACGATTCTTCCTGAGCAGATATCGATCTTTATAACAGGGATTAAGTCTCGCCAGGTCCGTGCCATCGCCGCCTCCGACCTGACCGTCTCCTGGGCGCGTCGTCGCTTCTCATTAGCGTCGTTCATGGCTTTGTCGCGGTCGGTACAGTCGTCGTCATTCTGCTGTTTGATGACTGGTTCAAGACCGAACAGTTTCTCGAGCTCATTGTATAAGTCGCATCGATTATAAAAGTGAACCTCGAAGCCGTTCAGCATGATGGATAAACGAGTGTCTGAATGAGATAAATCTGGAAATAAAATATATTAATTATAATAATTTTAAGAGAGAGTTAGAGCATGAGTCTATTTACTCAATTTGAGCAGTCCAAAGCCGAAGTAGGAACTAATGCAGAGTGCAATGAAATCATTGCACTGTGGGTGTGTGACTTGTGATCATTGGGCAGTTACAGTACTTAAAAGCAAAGAACTGGCTAATAAATGTGCCACCAGCCTCATATTAGTAGTTTTGGTGAGTATATAATTGTGTATTGTTTCCTTTCCTCTATTATTGTTTCTCCATCATTGTATATGGAAAACATTTTACCTGTTTACTTACTAAAATGTTTAATAATAGATTGCGTGAAGAGACGCTTAGTGGGTATACTAAGGGTAAATTCACACAGTGTCTGCGTTCTTTTCTTTTGCAATGACTAGCAAGTAGTTGGAAAGGAAACGCAAGTGACGAACTAAACGCTTAGTCCACTCCCGGTACAAGCAAAGTAGATTTTTGTCATCAAATAACAAGATTCTACCTACATCTTATTATTTGATGAGAAAAAATATGTTCGTAAAATAACTATTATTTGCTAAAAGATATGTGTATATAGAACTGTATAACTTGATCTGGCCGATTGTCGATTATCGTTCTATTATTTATTATTTCTCAATCAGAGCACGCGAAACCAGTTAATAGGTGATCACATTTAATTAGTTTATTTTCCTGTTGAGCAAAACAATCATATAAAAGCATTGAAGAGAGAGGTTTATACCATAATTATAGTTATCCACATATCATTTTAGTTTTAATCTCATTATTATGATCTAGTGCTAATTTTGTGAAGCCTTGCAAACGCTAGTTAGTAAGTTAGTTCTTATACAATGAGGCCACAATACAAGGCTGTTGCCTGTTGTGTTCTCGATGGAAAACAACGTTTATTTTTTTGCTTATAATTTTGAAAATTATTATATATATTGGATACAAGCTGTCCCGGCAAACTTCGTACAACCCCGTTATTATTTTAATATGTTTTTTATGCAAGAACCTTTTACTGAGTATTGACTAAAAAAAGAATGAATTAAATCAGTGAATTCGTTCTCTTGTTATCTCGTGACTAAGGGAAATAGAGATTCATCTATACATATATAATCACTTGTCCTGACTAACTGACTGACTGCATTCAGTTAGTCAGGACAAGTGATTCGGGTAATCAACCCTTAAGGGGGTAAAATAGGGGTTGGAAGTTTGTATGAAACTCCGTCAGTTTGAAGTTAGATCTGTGAAAAATGGTGTTTGGCTTTATTTAAAATTTGTTTTTGGTTGTAAACACGTATTGTAGCGTTTTGATCAAAAGGTAAAATCAAGCCGTAACGGGGTAAAGTTATCCACGCGGGACAAGCCGTGCCAAACTATGGTCTAGCTGGTAGCAGATTGCATTATTATTACATAGTTATAGCATATTCTTTTTGTCAAATTTCAGTAGCGAAAGACGCTTGGCATAAGTATTATACCGCCCCTGGTGTAAAATTCGATTGGATTATTATGGCATGGAACTTTTTGAGTCATACTTTGTTTAATTGATAACTTAACGAATATTATTAATAAATAAACGAATGAAAAAATGGTGAATAACATTTTAGGGTACTCCAATTTTGATAAAATTAGATATGTGCACTCAGTATCATGGGCACATACAAACCCTTGAATATGACCACACCTTTGTGTTACACGTTGTATATTTAGCCAGTTTCCCGAATAGTCATTTTAACACAAAATATACATAATATATACCAACATAACATACACATGTTTTTATATTAGATATGTTATGTATGATGTACCTTATTGTAAATACTATTTCAATTATAAAGGTTAAATATTTACAGTATTTAAATGTCAGAGTACTGGGCCAAATAATTAATATCAGTATAAGGACTTGGGGGTTCAAATATTAACATTTTTTTTTCAGTTACAGCATTTTTAGTTGATTTAATAAATAGGTAAACCTTATAAAACTTCGCAGAGCTAAAACAACGGCCAATAGCATGTCTAGATCACAATACAAGTTTGACTTACCTTCAGAAACATCCTTGGGCACATAGGACCGCCACCACCTGAATATTAAGTATCCGTCCTGTATTCGTAGTGTGTAGTCGTAGTTGATGTATACTATGTCCCGAAACATTATTTTACCTGACAGGGCGTTCAGCGTAAAGGAACCTGTGAAAAAAATATATTAATCATAATGTGAAAATAACAACTTTTTTTTATTATGTAGGTATTAGCTGTGCCCGCGACTTTGTCAGTGTAATGTTGCAGTACTGATCTCTCCCTATAAACGAAGTGTTTGTTTGTAATGTCAAAATAACAGTTTTTTTTACTAAATACTTAAAAAAAGTATATACGAGTATGATACTCACAACAATCTCAATTTTATTTTATTTTTTGTCTGTTTGTTGGGCAATTCCATGTAAAATGCTACCATAAATTAAAAAAAAAAATAGTATTTAGGTTAATGGTTTTCATAATTTTAACACTATATTATATTTTGTTTGTTGTTTGTTGTATGGAAATTCTGTCATTTTTGAAATGGCGTCGCCGTCGGTAGTTTTAGTTGGTACGTCTTACAGATATACAACGTTATTCTTTGTATAGTTCAAACCTAAAAGTAGTTTGCTCAGAATCAGTAACATTATCCAATAGGGTAGTTTTTGGACCATGTTATATTTTTCAAGTTCTCGAAGTTGTTCAAAAATATGTGTACCTCGGGCAGTCATTGCAGTTAAGTAGAAACAACTTCGAGGACGAGGTGAACAGGAGAATTCGGTTGGGTTGGGCAGCGTTTGGTAAGCTACGTCAAGTCTTCTCATCGTCGATCCCACAATGTCTAAAGACTAAAGTCTTTAATCAGTGCGTCCTAGCCGTCATGACATACGGAGCCGAAACGTGGACACTGACGGTACGGCTGGTCCACAAGTTCAAAGTCGTTCAGCGAGCTATGGAAAGGGCTATGCTCGGAGTTTCTCTTAGGGACAAAATCAGAAATGAGGTGATCCGGCAGAGAACCAAAGTTATCGACATAGCCCACCGGATTAGCAAGCTGAAGTGGCAGTGGGCTGGCCATATTAGCCGAAGAACCGACAACCGTTGGGATAAACGAGTTCTTGAGTGGAGACCGCGGCTCGGCAAACGTAGTGTAGGACGCCCTCAAGCCAGGTGGAGTGATGATTTACGCAAAACGGCTGGCAGGAGCTGGATGCGAGAAGCCGAAGATAGAGCAAAGTGGCGTGCAATTGGAGAGGCCTATGTCCAGCAGTGGACTGCGATAGGCTGATGATGATAATGATATATTTTTCAATTACTTAATTAATCAACCATTAATTAATTTGTGATCATTCTTACAGTCCAAATCCTGATCACAATGTGATGTGAAATGTAATCATTACTTATTTTTAATAATGACCATGGATTACGTACGACGCGACGCAAGCAGCACGAAAGCGCGAAGAACATAAGGCAACTTGAAAGGCTTATAACTCTACAAGTTTTTAATATTTTAATTTTCTATTTTATATGATTTCTTGAAGTAAAAATCTTGTTAGTGTCTGAGCTTTGCACTATACCAAAATAACCTTGTATAATCGAGAATTTACGCTAACATTATATTTGTAAGATATCTTGAATTGATGAGTCTCAGATGTTGGAATGTAGTGTCTGTCACGAAATAAACAGAATTTTCTTTGTAAGTCTGGTAAAACTTCGACTTAAATATTAAAAAAAAATATTAGCTATGTGACAAAAGTATTTATATGATGCCGAGAAAAAAACATAACTATCTTCATTAATTTCTTGTCAAAATTGGTCGAAAGATTTGTAGTGTCGGTCACGAAATACCCGGCCTGCATCTTAGTGTAAAATTTAGCGTTTTGTTTCCTTTTTTCTATGTAGATGGCTAAAATGGCAGGCGATCCAGGGAGGGTTAGGGGCCCAAGGCCCCTTCCCAAAATCATTGACCATTCACCCATTCCATTCGTGTAAGTGGGGCAACAACAGCCCTATCTGGTCCAAACGACAATCAAAGCCCCCCCCCCCCTCCCCGAAACAACAATCCTAGATCTGCCACTGAAAACAGGGACAAAGCTAAAAGGCGGGGAATTATGTGAGGATAAAAAAAAACTATCCAGAAATGGCAAAATACATTGATTGATAAAATAAACAGCAATTATGCATAGATACGCGTTAAACAAGGTGAAGAGCCGAGAAGATACACAAATAAGATAAAAGTGACTAAAAAGTGAAACTAATGCATTAGAATATATTATAAGTGTTTTAATTTTTGTTTAATTTTGTTTATAAAAAGACGACTCCCGCAGTAGGGTACAAGCCGTGTCGCGCAGGACTTTACAAACATACAAGTCACGGACACAAAGTACACCCAGACTCGGAACAACAATTTGTGGATCACACAAAGTGGTGTCCCGTGTGGGAATCGAACCCACGAGAGGCAGTTGTTATAAATGATGATGTAGATGATTTGGAAATATATATATTTTTTTTGTGCAAACATTTCAATATTTGTATGCCACATGTGGCAGAATATGCTGTAACACAAGTTACAGCATATTCTGGGAAACAAATGTTTCTGATTTCAGAAAAGTCATGAAAAATTGTTAAAAATAAAGTTTTATTTAATGATTTTTGTGTTTATGTCTTTATTAGTAAGTTTTGGTGTTCATTTTATTTTAATTGTCAATTTTACTATCAATTTTTTTCAAGATTTGTCATTTTCAATATTATAATTAAAGTAATAAACAGTCGAATTGAGAACCTCCTCCTTTTTGAAGTCGGTTGAAAAATACCATTGTAGATTTCATCTATTGATCTCAAATAGTTTTAAAGTACTTTGTTTAATTGTAGGTGTTTTTGCGGTACGACACCTGCTAAAAATACTATACTTAGTAAGTTAAAGTGTAAGTCACATTTTAGCTAATATATATATTTTTTTAACTCTCTAATAGTGTAATATATTTTTTTTTAACTCCGTATGATGGTTATATATTCAGATATATAACCATCAACATTAAATATAGCTACTGTAATGATATTCATCTAAATTAACCCAGCATCTTTGGAAATTAGCATATTCAAACAAAGAAACTGTTTTGCTGTGTATATTATTTATCTTTCTACATTTACTAGTTTTAGGCACTTATCCCACCAACGGCGAGAATGCGAGTAGCTATCAACCATTAATAAGGGTGTGGTTTTATTAGTAAGGGTGCGAAGGCCCCGGCAAAGGATGCACTGCAAGTTGTCTATAAAAAAAGCTACATTCATTATATCTGACAAAGAACTTGGCACCTCTAAACAATGAATTGTTATCATTATACCTGTTAAAAACCATTTATAATATTGTCCTTGATGTTGGTTTAACATTAATTAAGATTTCGTCTGTTGCAATCACATGTACATTTGATTAACAGTCTTATTACTATTGAAAAATTGAAAAAAAATATTGTATACCAATTTAGTTAGTTGGATCCCTGCGGAAGGGAGATCATACAATTATATTCTACCGAAGTCAATAAAAACAACTTAATTTTTTTATAAAGCTGTTGTTAGTTCATTGACTCCTCATGTTGTCATATGATTCAAATCATAATTTAAATAATTTTATGAAATAGAGTTGTCATTCAGTATTTAAGAGAATATCCATATTAGGGTACAAGGCTAATGATATGGGGAAGTTTAGAAACACACAATTAACAGTCATAAACTACAACTAAACTGGAAATCAACACTCTAGGACCACTGCACCACAGAGGCAGTATTTTTCAATATATACAAAAGTACTGTGTGGCAGTATTAGATGATGAGATCTTTTACAAATTGTGCACAATTTGTGCAACTACTGATTAACCTTTTCAATAAAAGGTAAACATTTTGCGAAGCATAACGTAACATGGTATTGTTTAAAACCATTGTGTATTAATTGATGAGATAAAGATTAAATTAATATAAAGTCTTGTGATCAAACAATCTATTGTCATCTCTTCATATTATACAGTAGTAGTAGTCGCTTTTCCATTTTAGTGTATTTGTGCGCTCAGTTCATTTAAACATCAAAAATTTTGATACTATTTTCAATATTATTTTCAAACAGCTTGCATACATTTGATACCTAAATGTTTTTATTATCCTTGCTTTAAGTAGCTTATCATACATGAATCACTTTACCATACATTTGTTATTGCACAATGAATGTACCGACATTTTGCATATAAACTCAACATACACATTACAATCTGGGACCTAACTAATCAAGTATGGTATTAAGCTTGCCAAATACTCAAGCCATACTTTCTTATGGCTGCAAGCAATGCTGTTCACTCACATGCTGTCTCTGTCACTAAAAGACATCTTTGTCTTTAAGTGACAGAGACAGCATGTGAGTGAACAGCATGTCAAAATTGAGTAACAATTGAATATTGGGCAGTAAAGAGCTGAAAGATTGCTGTAAAACTCTTGGCCAAGCAAGTAATGGTCTGTAGTAGTGTAAGTAAAACCTGCATATTGAGGAGCTAATTAGGTATACATTACACACATCATTTCTACACAATTCTATTGTGATCATAATGCTTATATATTTGTTATATTGTAATGCTTAGAATAGAGTATGTTGTTACTATCTGCTACTTTTCCACTTGAGTTTATTAGGAGATAATAATGACATAGATTTTCTTTTATGTGGTATGGTTAAAATCAGTTGTGTAAACAACTGATTTTAAAAATACTTTTTATAAGTTCATATCTTGCAAATCATATTCAGAATTCTTTATTCACTTAGGAAGCAAAAGCAATACTTGTGATTTATACAGAAGGTACAGCGCAGCAACACTTAGAATTTAATTTTTTGTTGTTTATGATATAAAAAAACAACAAAAATGTATGTACTTATATGTTGTTAATAAATTCTGTTTAGCAAAAATAAAATATAATTAGTTTTTTTTAATTTTAATTTACATGTATAGTTTATGGCAAAAAGTGACAAATGATGTCATGAAAAGTTTAATGAGGAACCTAGTCTGCATACCAATTATAATATAGATTTTTCAATATTCCCTAATAGGCCTAAATAATAAGGCCTAATCTTGATTCTTTTTGAGATGCAGTATGTAAACCAACTTTGACCACATAATGTATACAGAAAATAGATCTAAACAATGCATTAATGCTTTATTGTTTCTTATCATTCATTCATTGATAACAATGTTTGGCTCAATCACCTATAATAATAATAATAATAATAATAATAAAGCCTTTATTTTCTGTTAAGTATACATTATTTTTCATTTTAACATTTATTTTGTACATCTTACATACTAACAGATCCCTTTCGGGTATAGGCCTCCTCCAAACTCTTCCATTTATCTCTGTCCTTGGCAATATTTATCCATTCTGGTCCAGCTATTTCTTTTATATCGTCTGACCATCTTTTCCTTGGTTTTCCCACTCTACGTTTTCCTATTGGCCCCTTCCATGTTGTTGTTCTCAATGTCCACCTCTTATCTTTATACCTGGCAATATGTCCAGCCCATTTCCATTTAGATTTCATAGCAAAGTCTAGAGCATCTATGACTTTAGTTTTGCTTCTTATTTCAGTGCTTCTGATTTTATCTATCCTTTTTAGTTTTAGAATGCTCCTCTCCATTGATCTCTGGCATGTTGTTATTTTGTTTTTGACTTTGTTTGTATACACCCAGGTTTGGCTGCCATATGTTAAGCAAGGTAAAAGGTTAGTATCTAGTACTATCTGTTTGAGGTTTAGATTGTAGGGTCCTTTTAAGATCTCTTTTTGTGCCCAAAACTTTCTCCAGGTTATATTGATTCGTCTCTCTACTTCCTCTTCATTGTTGTTTTCTTTAAAGGATATTTGTTTCCCTAGATATATATATGAATCAACATAATCTATATTTTGATTGTTTACTATGATAGGTTTCGCAACAGAATTTGTCATTATTTTTGTTTTGCTTATGTTTATATTAAGGCCGACTTTAATGCTTTCCTGTGCAAATAGGCAGATCATTTCTTCTAGTTCTGTAGCAGAGTCAGCGAAGATAGCAATATCATCGGCTAATCTGATGTGGCTCAAATATTGGTTTTGTATTCTAATTCCTTTGTCCTTCCAGTTCAAGTGGCGAAAAATACTTTCAAGCAGGGCTATAAACAACTTTGGTGACAGAGGATCCCCTTGCCTGACACCTCTACCGATTGGGAATTCCTCGCCTTTCCTTTCCAATTTAATTCTGCTTGTACAGTTGGAGTAAATGTTCTTAATTATATTTATATATTTCTGACTGATTTTACATTTTTCTAATGCCTTCCATATTGATTTGTGTGTTATACTATCAAATGCTTTTTCGAAATCAATAAAAGCAATATAGATTGGCCTCTTAAATTCCATGTATTTTTCTATTATTTGTTCTATAGTTTGGATGTGATCGATAGTGGAGAATCCTGATCTAAACCCCGCTTGTTCGACTGGTTGTAAATTATCTATTTGTGGTGATATCCGACCAAGTAATATTGAAGTAAAAAGTTTGTACAAGCTTGAAAGTAGACTGATGGGTCTATAGTTTGAGATATTAAGTGGATCACCCTTTTTATAAAGTAGGATAATGTCTGATTTATACCACTGTTGAGGAATAGTTTCCGTAACAAGGATTAAGTTGAACAAAGTTGTGATGAATGTAAGCAATAGTGGGGCTCCATGTTTCAAAGCTTCATTTTTGATGTTGTCCGGTCCTGGGCTTTTATCATTTTTTAGCTTTTTTATATGTTGTAGTGTTTCCTTATCGTTAATTGGGTCTATGGTTAGATTAGTAATAGTTCCTTCTTTTTCCTTTTCATCTTCGCTGTCTATGTCCTCTATTGGTCCTTTATAAAGTTTTGAGTAGAAAACTGTTGCGCATTTAAGCACATCTTTTCGGGTTTTTGTTTCTTTTTGGTTGTCGTTTAGATTTTTTATCCATGTATTATGTTGTGTTAGTTCTTTAACCGAGCGCTTCGTACTTCTATATGTTCTAAGGTTTTTTTCTATGGTTTTCTGTCTGTGGTTATTATAGTCTTTTTTTATCGCCTTGTTAGTTGTTTTGAATAGGTTTCTTAGTTCTTTTTTATCTTCTTTGTCCTTGTTTTTCTTTGCTAGTAATTCGGAGCGTCTCTTCATTAAGTCCTCAGTTTCATTGGTTAAGATCTCTTTGATTTTGTTGCGAGGTTCGTTTTCCATTTTCAGACTTTTTTGGATGATGTCTTCTAGATTGTCATAGTAATCCTGTACCTTTGTTTTGTCTTCTATGTAGTTATTCTCTTCAATGTTTATGTGTAGGTTTTCTTGGTATGTTTTTATGTTTTTTTCTGTTTCTATCGATTTTGGTCTATTGTTGTAGTTTTTCCTGCATAATTTGATTGACTTTAAACTTAGACTAGCTCTTGCCAGTCGGTGATCAGATGGGAAGTTAAGTTGATTTATAACTTCTACATTTGAGATCAGTTTAGGTTTGTTTGTAATTATAAAGTCAATTTCATTCTTTGTTTTTTGGTCTGGTGATTTCCAGGTCCACCTGCGGTTCTTTCTCTTTTTAAAACAGGTATTCATTATCATCATTCCATGTTCTAGAGCATATTCTATTAGAGTCTCCCCTCTACCATTTCTTTCACCATAACCATATTTTCCCATGACTGTGGTTTCATGCTTTTTAGGCTGGCCAATTTTTGCATTAAAGTCTCCTATGATTACTTTCGTGCTCCCTGCTAATTCCTGAGCTTTTCTTAAGTCTTCATAGAAGTTATTGATTTCTTCTTCTGTGCATTTCTCGGTTGGTGCATATACTTGGATCAGAGAGATATGTGTTCTTTCAAACTGTAGTTGTAGAAGCGCTACTCTTTCTGATATCCCAGTGAATTTGACAATGTTGTTTTTAAGGTATTTTTTTATGATAAACCCTACTCCATAGAGGCCTTTTGTAGTACCAATGTAACAGAATATAAATTGTTGGTGTTCTTCAATCTCATACCCCATTCTCCTTACTTCCGCTATACCAAGGATGTCATATTCAATTTTTTCTAAGGCAAGGTTGAGTTCTATCATTTTTTCATTTGACGACAGGGTTTGTACGTTATAAGTGCCGATTTTTAGTATGTTGCTACTCCGCGTTGAGTTATTATCTATTTTTAATAGTTGAGTTGGAGGGTGGTGGTCTTCGCTCTCCCCACGATGACCAGTCGGCTTGGGGATAGGTATCGTTTTATTTCTATTGTGGTTGTTGCATATTTCTCGGTTCCGGTTGGCCGGCTGTATTTTCTTGTGCCTTGGATGCTGAGTTGGCTCGGGGGCGAAATATTTTGTGAACCTTACTTATCTTTTTGTCTTGTTTCTCATCGGATGGTGACTTAGAAGGCAACCTCTTCCTGTTGTTTTCTCTGTCTTCTTTGCTTTTCACGATAAGTTTGTCATATCTTATATAAGCAATATTTCCTTTCTTCTCTTCTTCTTCTTTTTCCTTCATCAGTTCTTTCCTTTTCAACAGGATTTCTTTTGGGTAATCTGGGGTGACATAGATTCCAGAAGGGAAGTTTTTGTTATTTTTTAGCAGTTCAATTTTTCTCCAGGTAAGAGTGAGTGTCACCATAATTGGTCTAGTTTTGTCAGGAATCCGTTTTCCCAATCTCTTTACGTCACTAACCTCCCATTCATCCCATTCCCGCACTTTTGTATTGTTGCATATCTTGTTAAGGGTTTGAATGACATTTACCCTCAGTTCAGCACTGTTTGTTTCTGTTTCAGTAACACCATGTAGTATTAGGTTGTTTTTGCGTATTTCTTTTTGAAGATTGTACATTTTACTCTGCAAAGTTTCAATTTCGAATTTAAGTTGTTTATTTTCTTCCACCAGAGGTTTTAAACTTTCGTTTATAGCACTTGAAACTTCCAGGGAAAATCTTTTTGCAAGTTCTTCGTTTTCTTTCTTGAAGTCTACCTTCATCTCATTTATTTTATCTAATAATATTTGGAATTGAGGTTCCATCTTTGCCAAAATTTCCCAAATTCAGCCCTCTTTTCTTAACGCTGGTAACACTTTGTTGCTGGCAACACTGTGCTAATTGTCAGTCGATCAGTCAATGTTTTGACTTTTTGATTGACACTTAATTGTCAAATGGCGGAAGTTGACGACTCACGTTGATTTGAGGTTACCTTATAAAGTTGTAGATGTGTTGTTTTTTTGTTTTTCACGGTTTTTGTTTGCGTGATTTTCAGCAAATTTTGCGAGTGTTTCCAGTGTTCCACTTTTAAAACTGTGTACCGTTAGCCACTTTACGTTTTTTGGGGCTCTGAAGTTTAAATAGATCACTTTTTTTCACTTTTTGTTGTTAAAAACGGAGGAGCGCAATCACCTATAGTCATACCATACTTTCTTATCAATCTGATTACCTATCTGTATGTTACAAAAAAATCAGACTTTTGGATGATAGCTTCAATTTCATTCACTAAAAAAACTTTTTCAAATACAACATTATTCTTGTGTATGTCAGAGATTGTCAAGGAAACTTCTTGTCTTACCTTGTTACAAACTATTGTATTATGTTAATGAACATGACCTAGGTATAAATATTAAATATATAAATAGGTCACTCACCTATCTTGAAATTGTCATCTTGGAAATAAAACTTGTTGATCAACCTTGTCAGTATGTAGCCCAGCACTCGGCTGTTGTAGTACGTAATGTATACGACCCACAATATCGCCGATATTAGGGACACAACCAGAAGTACAAAGGTTCTGTCCATTGGTATTTTTGCGAAGTCTATTGATGATGAGTTCCATTCCATCCTTTCCGCCACCCCGTCCATCGTTACATTCTCCCTGGGCGCAAAAACAATGATACAACATATAAATGATATGATAGGGAACTCTAAATACGAAAATAAACATCAGTCAATTACAAAGCTACGCAGAACGCAAATACTTACATGATGACTGTTTATTTAATTCACTGACACTTCTCACATTTTATAAAACTAAACTGTCCTGTAAAATTACACACTATACACATTTCTAATACTATTTTCCTATTTTTCTTATCAGATTCATAAATCACTGCCCATTCGTGGTTCAGAATTTTGACAACTACATTAGATACAATATAACGTTCCATTTCATGGTCGCTTTTAGGTTACAAACTAACGAAAAAAAATATTCGTTTTTACTAAAAAACTATATATTATCGTTTTTTTTATGTAGGAAATTAAGCTTAATGATTAAATTAAATAATAAATTATTCGCTAGTAGCGTAACCGACTAATTGAGAAGGTCAATTATTATATTTTATCATTCACTTCACTACTCAATCAAAAACTATTTATTGGCAGTTGCTGGGCAACCAGATTTGTTTTAGTGAGCGAGAAAACTATTTCTAAGGAAAATAATTATTTTGTGCTAATATCGCACGACATATTATATAGATACACTTCTATTATGACACATGAAGCAGAAAAGAGCAATAAATTCACGGTCACGGTACCATGCCAACGTCCGCAAAAAGTCAGGTGGGTTATATTTTTATTTATACACATACATATTATACACACATATATTTATTTATTACACTATTAATCACGTTTTTGGGTAGGTCCCTATTCATGTACAGTACTTACCTACTAATTATTGTTTTATTCTAAAGCATATGTAGGTATAGTAACACCACTTCACAAAAATAAAAACATTTTAATGTGGTAACTTTGTTTATCTATGTTATGCGGGGCATGCCCGCAGGCTGCATCTGGCTTCACCGTTCGGTCACATCACATCACAGAGTACATTTGTATAAACTGAAAATAATTAATACCTACAGCCAATAGCTGAATGCAACAACCTTTAATAAATAAAGAATATTTAAAGCATAAGTTCCTATCATGTCAGCCATGTGGCGGGTTAAGGCACCTGTCCGACCAACGGCAAGAAAAAGAGTAGCGAGTAGCGATTTATCGCTCAAGAAACGTTCTTACATATTTATGTAGATGCCGTGTAAACAAAAGATACAGATATTAGTAGTTGATCGCTCACGGGTCCCACTGCCGGCGAGAACTCGCTCTATACTGCATCTCTTTTGTTTACACGCACGGGATCTACAAAATTCATCTGCTGTACGTTTCTTGAACGATAAATCGCTACTCGCTTCTCGCTCATCGTCGTTGGTGGGATAGGCTCCTCACGCAATAAATCAATTCAATTCAAAATTCTGTAATCATGTAGGATGCAAAACATCTTTTGTGATACGTCGGCGGTCGTTAAATAGTAATAAATTGACTTAACGTAATTTGTAAACACGTAAGTAGGTATTTAAGTTTAATAAATATAATTCGATTAGGTGCCTAATCGTGCTTTTCTTGTCTCTACATCATTTCGTCTTCGTGTTCCATATTTTTGACGCACGTAAGTGAAAAGGAACACGACTGCTATGTAGGTAGTTAGGTACTTGCTCGTTTTTGGAGCCGGGAGCTTGAAGGTGACTCACAAACACAGTGAGATGAAAAATAACATAAATATCAAACGTAATGCCATATTGTAACACATGGGCGTACCAAGGACGACATTTCGGGAGACATCAGAGATTTCGGGGGGATGGGGGGGGGGGGGGGTTATCTGATACAAGATACAAATACAATCGATTAAACAAATGCCGGCCAAATGTATGAAGTGAACCTACCTTTTTTTGCAATTTTGGGTATTGCAAAACCTTCAAGTCTGGGTACGCTCATGTTGTATTATATGTACTGATACTGCACTTCTACTTAAAAGCTAATGAACTAGGATTTCATTATACAGGGTAGATACGTGCTTTACATACATATATGTACCTAATAGCATAAAGGTATATATAGTATGGACAGTTGGATTTTTGGCTATCAAACAAATAATTATAATAGGTATAATAAATTAATAACCCACTAACATTGTGGGTTATTATACCTATAATTATTTGTTATTATTATAATTATTTGTTTGATAGCCGAAAATCCAACTGTCCATACTATATGTCACATACATACAAATCACGGACACAAAGTACACCCAGACTCGAAACAACAATTTGTGGATCACACAAAGTGGTGTCTCGTGTGGGAATCGAACTCACGACCTCTTGCGTAGCAGTCGAACACACTCCCACTGCGCCACAGAGGCAGTCATTATTAAAACATAGTTAAAGCATATTCTTTTTGTCAAAAATAAATAGTGAAAGGCTTATGGCATAAGAATTATACCTCCCTTGGTACCTATGAAATTCGATTGGATTATAATGGCATAGAGCTTTTTAAGTCATACTTTTTTTTTATTAATAACTTTTTCACTAATAAATACATACACGAAGGATAAAATAAAAAATATTTTTTAAAGGGTACACACCAATTTTGATAAAATTAGGTATGTGTACTCAGTATCATGGGCACATACTATACCAACCCTTGAATATGACCACACCCTTTCTGTTACACCCTGTATACCTACTATCTATCAGTACGGGGTATACATGAAATAGGGGCCAGTTTCAATACGGCAAATTGCCATCATTTTCATACCTAGGTAGGTAAATGACGGACATAATAATATGTATGTATCGTTCTTTTTTTTAAATATTTTATTAAAGAACTGTTTTTCAGATGGGTCTTACCCCATAGCCTGAGCTGCTTGACGTTCATAGGAAAAGAGGTGGTCGCTGTGGTGGAGGATATTTATATTTTATTCCTTAACTTGAAAACTTACGGTGAAATTGTATATGTGGCTGACTGCGTGGAGAGAGGAGATGGGGTGGACGTTATATGCGGTAAGTACCTAATTATATTTCTTATTTGAGCAAAAGTAGAGCTCTAAAGGGCCTTTCATTGGGTGTAACTGGCCTTTTGGTCTAAGGTTAGTGACCATAATCTGCTTAGCCGGAGGTAGTGGGCTCGATCCCCACCCAGGATAAAACTTGGTGTGATGAGGATGGTGGTTTATTCTGTGTCTGGGTGTTATATATCTATAATTTGTATGTACCTATTTAGAAATATATAAGTATGTTTATCAGTTGTCTGGTTGCCATAGTACAAGCTCTGCTTAATTTGGGATCAGATGATGTTGTGTGATTTGTTCCAAAAAATATTACTATTATAGTGTGGCCATTAGTGCTGTGCACTCCCTGAGGTATGCACGGCGAGGTGGGGGGCGAAGAAAAAAGTGCATGAGTTCACATGAGGTCGATACATGTCGGACAGATCTTACGATATCAGTTTGCATTTCTAAGGCAAGACTTGTGGCGGGACGTTGCGTTGGTCGGAGGCTATCTATCTGTAATATATACTTACTTTGTTGATTAAAATGTAACCCAAATATACTCATATTTTATTAAAAATATGCAGGTGATAAATAAGAATTGAAAGTTATAATTCACAACAGGACTTGTTTTATTAAACATTTTTTATATTTACAAACAATTATATATTCTAACGAAAGTTATTCTGACATAGATTCTGTTTCAACTTCATCTTCCATTTCGTCATCATCTTCATCTTCCTCTTCGCCACCGGAACTTGAATCAGAGTCTAGCAAATTTATTATGAATGAATCGATAACATTATCGAACCTACTATCGCGACTCCAGTAATCATTTTCATTTTTCTGGACATGATCGTCGCATTTCTGCCATTTTTCCGCCGTGAATTCCGAAAACAATTTATCCAATAAGATTATCTTTTCGTCTAGAGAAGAATTAATATAGTTTTGGGCTATGTTGTTTTTAATATCAGCCCAGACCAACTCGATTGGATTTAAATCTGGATGGTACGGAGGTAAACGCAGAACAGTGTGTCCACTGGCTTTCAGGAGTTCGTCAATTCTATACACGGGTTCTTTTTGTGTATTTTTGATAAGAAGTAGCAGTTGAGCCTTTGACATGGTTCCTGAAAATTCTACATTATGGCGTAGCAACCAGTTCTGCATTTCACTTTTGAGGCTTGATATAGTTGGTTTCTTCTCAATCTGAACGCTGTGGTAAGACGCGTTGTCCATTACAACCACAGAATTCGGCAGCAACTTATCTTTTAACTTTTCATCTACCCACTTATAAAAAGTAGGTCCGCTCATATCTCCATGATAGTCACCGGTTCTAGCATCGGATTTGAATATAGTCAATGTATCATCCACTAAGCCATTTCGACACCCAGCGTGGAGTATTACTAGTCGCCGTCCTTTCCCAATATCAGCATGAATACCGGGTTCTGACGATGATTGCCAACATTTGCTGGCATGGTGACTGGCGTTGATGTATGTTTCATCAAGAAAATATATGTTTCGGTTTTCCGTTCTGTAATTTCTGATTTGTGTAAGATATTTTTTCCGCCACACTGTAATATTAGGCTGCTCTATAAGGAGATGTCTCTTTGATTTGCATTTTTTGTAACGGTAGCCCATTTTGTGTAAAAGCTGTCTTAAATATTCCCGTCCACAATTCAATATGCCATCCTGTCTCAAACTTGATAGTAACTTACGGACACTTGGTATTTTTTTTTCAACTTCGTAAAACTGATGAATTTTTCTTCTGATAACTCCAAGGTCAAAATCATCCACAACGTGTTTTTTCTTTAGAACTTTTGGTTTTTTTGGCGATTGAAATTTTAATTGGCTTGAATTTTCAATTGATAAATAGCCCGCAGAAATCACATTATGTACGGTTCTTTTGCTGTATCCCGTAGCCTCCGCAACGATTTTAGCAATATTCACGTCATTTTTAAATTCAAAGCTTTCTTTGTCTGCTTTTCTTTTCTTAAAATATTCAGCCACCTTAAAAATGACAGTCTTCATATCACGAGATAACGCACGACCCATCTTTGAATATTTATCTCGTGTGCGTCTGACATAGACAGTCCGATACAAATAACACTACCTGCCGTCACAAGCGTTGACGGCGCACTGACAGCGCAGCAGCCGATTCTAACCCCCCCGTCTCACCGCGCGCATACCTCAGGGAGTGCACAGCACTAATGGTCATACTATAACTAACCTCATTTTATTTCTTCAACAATTCGAAAAAAAAAAATCAAAATTATTAAAACAAAAAAAACCTACGACGTGCGTAAAAAAATAATCAAATAAAGTTTTAAAGCCCCCCGATTAACAGGAGGTAGTTAAGTGACCTAAAAAAACCGTCGGGGTCTACCTCTTTCGTGGGGTCTACCATTGATACCCCGAATTGAACTCAAATATTTTTGGTCAGTGAATGGCAGACCCCGACGGATTTTCTTAGGCTACTTACGGCTACTTACTGTCCTGTTAGTCGGGGCGTTTTTTGAATTTATTTGATTCCTTTTTACGCCCGTCGGGGTTTTTTTCAAAATTTTGAATTTTGTTTTTTATTTCAAACTATTTAGAGATACTTACCTAAATTACAAAATATACGAGATACTTAAGTAGGTACCTACTCATGTTGATAGTAAACATTTAATTGTAACGGAACTAATAACAAGTACCTATAAAACTTTTCTGATTTCTGATGAGCTTGACCCTATTTTCAGAAACAATTGCGTGTACTGTAGCACCTCCTGGCGGTTCGTAACATTAAAATTTAACTAGAACATGCTCAGAAATGACACTTATAGGTACAGAGCAAAAAACTGGTTTCAAGTCGTATAAGCCATCTCCGAAAAAACCCTTACATATCAGAAGGACCTAAAAGCAAAATATCCTACATATTAGAACGACACAAGATCTAAATGACGTAGTAGCAAAACGTGCTATTATCGGAATGACACATGATCAAAATGGCCTGATTGCTTTAATACGACTTACCCACGAATCTAACCAAACTATGATCAATCTCCTATTTGCTAATAACAAACGTATTCAGACCCTTAGGCCAAGACAAGATACGTTTTCGTCTCCCACCAATATTATTATCTAGGTAGCTTGCAGTATTAGATACATTAGACATATTGCCAACTCAACCCATACGGCGCTTATTTAAAAGTGTGATTACAAGTCAATCACTATCAAGTACAATCTATATACCTACATTTCAACGAAAGCACAACATAATTTTGAGATAATATGAGTGGTATCAAACTTAGGTATACCAACTGGTATTTCTCTTTAATCTAAAATCTAAAAAGCGGTAGATATGAAGGGAACTATTTATTGTACCTACTCGTACTTGGATACTGACATTTTGTTGGTATATCATTAATTGATATATCATTCTGTAAATCTGTATCTCTTAAATCACAGTAAGTAGGTAATTCTGTTTTTTTGTGAGTGTTAAATTTATAAATATTGCCGCCGATAAACCAGCAAATTGCAGATGTGGCCAACCGATGGCAGGTCTCGTTATTTGTCTTCATCCTCGGGAGCACTTGTTTCAGCTTGTCCTCGTAATCTGTTGACCTTGGAAACTCAGCCGTACGTTAGTTTCAGTTGAGATTGTGATGCAAGAGATACTAATCTCTTGCATTTCCACGCAGTTGCAGTCGCAAAATGAACTGTCGGTCAAAAGGTACTATTCTAACCGTACACATCCACCCGTTGGTCGATTTTATGTAGCCAGCTAACTACATTGTTGGATCTACTATTTGGACAGAACTTTTGGATCAGTTCAGCATCCAAGGTGTAGCACGACGCCGTTAATTTGAACAACGTAACGGTCAATCTTTCGAAAAAATCGTATGACCGTCTCGTCCGGCCTCGTTGTGTCCATATTTTCGTCTTCACTTGATGAAGACGACTAGACTTTGTTGATGTGTGTATGTTGACTGTAAGTCCTTAACCTGTCAATGTAGCTACCTTGTACTTTCCCCCGAGACATAACATCAAAAAAGACGATAACACTAGGTTTTTAGACCTACTTGGATAGAGATTCATTTTAGAGTTCAAGACTTATTATATTATTTAAGGGAAAGAATTACTTGGAGCCTTAAAAGAGTTCAACTGTGAGCCAATATCAACAGGGAAGCCGACTTACCGGCCTACTGATAGAGATATAGATTGATGATTATATAGATTGAGGTCTAGTAACATAGATAGGTGGTTCGATTCCGGCCCCGGTTTAGCATACGAAAGTCTCGGGTTCGATTCCTGGGTCTGGACTTCAAATTTTTCTATCTTTCAAAAAAGCAATTATTGTAATAATAAAGAATTGGCAAGAAAGGCCTATAAAAATTACTATAATAAAAGTACATAATCACTAGGCTAGATTGTAATTTAAATAAGGTACTGTAACAAAGAACTTTATATAAAAAAACTTCAATGTCGATTACAGTTCTCGGTCATCAAAGTAAGAAACAAATGAAACAAGTGAAATTCTTATCATAATCAACCTCAAAGAAATTATAGAGGTCGTAGGTGAGTAAGTAAGTAGGTATAGTGTAAACATGAAATATCGAGATTGGACGATCTAGAACGAACTGTGATCAACATATACTTATGTGTATGAACCAAGGTACTAATAGGTTGTTAAGCAACAGCTCTCAAGATTCCATAAGAACTTGTTGTAGGTAAGTAGGTACCTATACTTTTATTGTTCATTGATTTTTGTCGTAACCGCGCTTTATCTACTACACATATCTACATAATTAAATAAGTAATCTGTCTTTGTTTCAGGCCAACGGTCTAACTTGTTTGCGTTCGCCGAAAAAGTAAAACATGGAAGAATATTTGTTATGAGATATCCAACGTTTGAAATTATGGCAGAATTGAAAGGTAGAATACCTTTCAACCTTTTACCTTTTACTTTATAGCATGTGCTATAGTTTCACATAGGTCGATGATGATAAGATAGCAGAAATAGACTTTAACTGACCATCATATGTTGAAGGCAAAGCGCTACTTTTCTCTCTCACTTTATAGGCTTGTCCTATATTTCTTCTATTTTCACAGTATCTTCAGTAGAACAACTTAAATACCCTGGTATTCCTCAGATATGGAGGTGAACAGATACAAAGGGCTTTGTATGATGGAGGGCGACTTGATCGCAAGCTTCTCTGGCTTCCCTAACTACATCTGCACGATTTGGAACTGGCGCACCCAGCAGCGCCTGACCTGCGTCGAGACTGGAGTTATTCGACGCCAGCAGATTTTTATGTAACAATATGACAAGTGATGTACCTTTCTGGCTGGCTGAGCAGACTCGTGAATTTTCGCCTAGAGACTAGTGGTTATTGCTCTCGTACTGATGTGATCTATCCAGTCTGCTCGGTCACTCAGTCATGCTTTTTACTCACGGATTAATTCCGAGCACGGCACAGTAAAGTTATTAAGAAGTAATATCTTCCATTCACACGCTTTCTTCTCCATCCGCCGTCTCCCTCGAATCTTATTTTTTTTAAATAATGCAGTTTCCACCTCAATTTATCCGCACCGGACAGGGCTGCAGCTGCAATGAGCCAGAATACACTTTTATTTACTTGAACCAGATCCCTTAGTTTTCAGCCCGTCCATGTTCATTCATGTTCTAGTTATTACATTTTATTTTGCCGGTGACGGAAAAAAATGGTTTAATTCAGGGCCAGTCGCATGCACATGACGGTCTGCCAAAGCTGGGGCGAAGGTCTTATCGTGTGGGAGGTGGGCCAGTGCTACAAAAAGTGCTACCTGCTGCGCCGGGCCAAGGAAGAGGTCACCGGCTGGGAGGTCTTGACACCGCCTCTCGTCAGCGTCTGCTGGACTAACGAGGGAAACCTCTACGCTATTGATCATAACGCCAACCTGTACAGTGTAAGTATTTTTCGATCTATAGTCAGCTGAGCAATTTAGAAAAGCTTTAGTTATGTAGCTGCCGAAGCGGTAAGAAGGAATTTCAAAAATCTTTTCGGACGAAAAGCTAAACATGCTCATTTATGTGAACATGAGTCACATAAATGAGCATGTCAATAAGCAGAATTGAAGATTTTGGAAAAGAGAAAACCCTACATTGTAATATGAAAGACCTTTGCATTCTTAAAAATCACAAGCTGTGCTTTTCTGAAAATGCACGTATGGCAGGCGCGGATCCAGTTCCGCGATCCGTTCTGGGGGGGCAACGTTTGGCTCAACCGGTCAAGTGTGAGTCGCTCGCATGACGGATGACGAAGGGCGGCATTTGATTCAACAACGGTGCACCATCCTCCACTACCGAGGGTGGGGGCAATTGCATGCCTAAACTCTCAAATGTCCGACTCCGATCCAGTGTCAAAACTCTCAAATTTCCCAAAAAAAAAGTAATTCAGTCTGGGGGGGGGGGATGCAATTGCCCCTTTCCCCCCCCCCCTCTTTGTATCCACGCCTGGCATGTGGTGATTCTGTGACTGACAAAAACAGCTTAACAGCCAGGTTTGAGGAATGCTAGCGGCGATATTATTTTTAACAAACAATTTTCCCACTTATATTATTTATTTTTATAAACATTTATGGCTCATTCTGTATTAGATATTGTGTGTGGTACAGTTGGCGTCAGACGGCATCGCCATGGTCTCCGCGGTTGAGTGGACCTCTGAGGTACAGGGGAACAGGTCAACACACATGTGTGCTTTTGGCAATGGCATCCTTATTTACGGACCTGATAAAAATATTCGCGTGAGTACCCAAAGACAAATTATATGATGTTTTAAGGGAAAAGGTGTAGATAGGTTACAAGCGCTCAGCAAGCGACACTTTAAAATTTACACAATTGACCAAGTTTTTATATGTCCGTGTCACATCGCCGGCGTCAACAGATCTCGACATCTCTTTTTCGCTCGAGTTAATTAAATCATGTTTTTCTTTTAAGACTTTCTTTAGTGTGTTATTTAAGTGTGCATTAGTTTGCCGTTTTTAAAGATATACTTAAGTAAGATGATAAATATATATGTGATATTCTGTAATACCTCTTATCTTTCAAACCACTAGACAGATTTATATAAATAACTAGCTGACCCGCGCAACTTCGTCTGCGTAAATTTTCCCTTTTTTCTTTTTCTCCCTTTTTTTTTACAACATTTTTCATTGCTGCTCCGCTCCTATTGGTCGTAGCGTGATGTTTTAACCTATAGCCTTCCTCTATAAATGGACTATCCAACAATAAAATATTTTTTCAATGCGGCCCAGTAGTTCCTGAGATTATCGCGTTCAAACAAACGAACAAACTCTTAGGGGTATGAAAAATAGATGTTGGCTGATTCTCATAGATACCGGATAAGCACAAAAAAAATCATCAAAATCGGTCAAGCCGTTTCGGAGGAGTATGGCAACGAAAACTGTGACACGAGAATTTTATATATTAGATACCTCGTTAGATTTGTCTTGATTGGACAAGTGTTCTTGTGATGTTTAAGCAATGTTTGATATAGATGATTATGTTGCCCCCCCCCCCTGGCATTGATGATGATTGGCGATGATGGTTGTTAATAATTATTGGTGGACGATGATATGATTAAATATTGATGCACCGTCAAGTCTGTATTGGTAAAACTTTATCGCTCAGATCTTAAGAATCACATCTTCTCCAGCGCTGCGGGAAGTGCCAAGGCTTTGTCATTGTTTTGAACATGATTTACTACATACCTACTACTTGTTTTGAATAAGATCTACCCGGTTTATTACTTTACTCAAGCCTTGCTAGATATTATACATAATAACTAGGCAAAGTGATTAATTCGGTCTGCCAATGTCAGACGATTTTATGAACTATCGTATAGTTAATTGCCCTGTTCATTTAGTCTTTGAAAAGAGACGAAGAGAATAGAAGTTGGAAGGTGGTATGGACGCACGAGATCGAAGACAGAGTCGATCGGTTGGTGGGCAATTGCTTCTGCGACATGGCTATCGTGTGGACTGACTTCGGCTACGTGTACCGGCTCGCTGGAGACTCGGAGGAGAAGATTGAAGTGCAACTCATTACTTGCAAGATGAGGTAAACACACCTGACCCAGCAGTCCAATTTGTTCAATTTCTTTTCTAATAAGTAGATAATGGTAAATCGGCACTTGATCTCTTGCAGACATATTTCTAAGATCGAGCTGTTGGCACCAGACTACCAGTACGTGCTCGTCATGAGCAAACTAGGCGTACTTGGAGTGTATGACGCATATACAGCTAAATTAGTAAGTAAATTTTTGTATTACAGTTTTATAAAATTCCTCGTTGCCCCCGCTGTTCCATTATCAGATGCTGTCTTGAGAAAATAAGAGCACCTCGAAAGCACTTTTACCTAAACTAAACATAAAAAATAATTTCCCTAAGTTTAAAAAAAAAACAAACAAATCTATTCCGAGTTCCATTGTTTCAGATGGGAATGAAGTACGTGGATGCCACCGATGTGATATTCAAAACAAGTCCAGTGGAAAGCCTTATAGCTATAGTAGGCGCAGTTACAGGCAACTACGGCATGGGACTATACACTTACGAACCAAAGATGGGGTTGAAGCAAGTGACAAGGGTTTGTCTGACGCACCAGATTGTCTCTCGAGTGATGTTCTCCTCAACGGGAAGAGAGATTGTGGCCGGGGCCATGTCTGCCGGACATATCTTCATTTATAAGGTAAAATAAATCCTAGAAGGTACAGCGTTCCTAACATTTTCAATCATAATAGATAGGTAGTAGATATTCTTAATATCGTAAACTAATTCGACTTTCCTCATTAAGAAATAATTTCCATGTTCAGCTTTCCGAAGACTACAAGTTAACTCTGACAAGATATACAGAGCTGGGCCGAGGACTAGCAGACTTATTCTTAATGAAGGTCGGCGACTCGATGCGCTGTTTCAGTCTCGTACTCTTCTCTGAAAAGTATGCTATTGGTAAGAGTATAATATCACAAATTTATATTGAGCCACAATTATGGCAAGTAAGCAATCAACTTGCACGAAGGTGTGATCATGTGTCTAAGGGCTATTTTCACTGAGGACACCAAGTCAGGGACCAGAGCGACTGAGAATCAGAATCTCGGGAAGCCGAAACGATCCCTGGGGTGGGCACCAGACCATTCTGAAGTGGGCACAGCTCAAATTCTGTCGCCTAAAAGTAAGTCATGATATTTTTTTTAGAAAAACTAGTCGATATAATCCAAATAAAATAAGAACTTTCATACTACCAAATGAAATAAATGTCAAAGAGCCAGGCTGACCGTATAAGCGGTTCAATATTCGAATTATCATTATGGTAATCAATCATATGAACGCGGATACCTAGTTGTTCTACGGAACATCAGGGTTCTGTGGAACCCAGTTTGGAAAACCCTGCGATACTGAAGCCTGAATATTCTAAAGTGATACTATCCTGCAGGCGAGCGTGTTGTATGCATCAATGCGGAGACCGGCAAGGACAATAAGTTCGCAGGCAAGATGCAGGGTCCATACTCGCAGATGTCGCCTTGCGGCACCAAAGATACTTTGGTCGCAGTTCCACACCTCAGCAAGCAATTACATGTGCTCAAATTGACTGGAGATGTAAGTGGGTACCCATTTCATAGCATCAAAGAAAGAAAATGAATGATAATTAAAGACTACAATACCAATATCTACCTTAGTTGTTCATGTCACACCTATTGGTTGGTTTATGTCAAAATTTCGTCGCCATATTTTTGGTTGTGGAATATATCTAGCAGATTTTTACTATTAATTTTTGTCAGAATCAATTACTATGTAGCTACTAATAGTGAGATAACTCGTGCAAGAGCGGAGCGTCCATTTGGCCGCAGTACCTCCAGGCTTACCCGCGTGGTGGTGCGCTGGTACGTTAACATACTTAGTTCGTGCACCCGACATTAATTATTATTGTTTGCATTCCTTTATCCTCACTTGTCTATTAAATTAAAATATGCATACTGCCTGCGTGATATGCTGTCTTTTAACGTCCTAGACTCCTAAAAATTGGAGATATTGTAACTCTTCGTTACTATTATTAGTAACTAGCTGTCCCGCGCAACTTCGTCTGCATAAATTTTCCCCGTTTATGCAACATTTCTCATTGCTGCTCCGCTCCTATTGGTCGCAGCGTGATGTTATATAGCCTATAGACTTCCTCGATAAATGGGCTATTTAACAGTGAAATAATTTTTCAATTCGGACCAGTAGTTCCTGAGATTACCGCGTTCAAACAAACAAACAAACAAACTCTTCAGCTTTGCAATATTAGTAGGTATAGATATAACTAGCTGTCCCGCGCAACTTCGTATGCGTAATTTTTCCCCGTTTTTGAAACATTTCTCGTCGCTTCTCCGCTTCTATTAGTCGTAGCGCAATGTATAGCCTATAGCCTTCCTCGATAAATGGGCTATCCAACAAAAAAAGAATTTTTCAAATCGGATCAGTAGATCCTGAGATTAGCGCGTTTAAACAAACAAACAAACAAACAAACTCTTCCGCTTTATAATATAAGTATAGATTAAAAGTTAAGTTACGATATCACTAGTTTCTAAATAATATGAAACATGGCAAAATGCCAGAATATTGTGTGATAGAAGCTTGAAGGTAGTTTGTTAGGAGTGTGCAAATTTAGTGTTGAAACCGGGTACCCGGCGCGAAGTGTATGGCGATGACGGTAGCTTTCACATGTTCCGGCATCTGTCCGGTCCGGTCGCCATACATACGTCGGATTGGAACCGGAACGTATAAAAAGAACTTTATAGTTTCTCTCTGTCCGTCTGTCTGTCTTCAGGTTAGCTCAGAGACCCTTAGTACTAGAAAGCTATAATTTAGCATCAATATACTCGTACATAATAGTAATGACGACAAAGTATCACAATAAAATCTTAAAAAACATTTTTTTTCGGGTACGAGGAGATAGGGGACCCTACACGTTAAGCGGGAATGTAATATTTTTTCTTACGTTAGACTAGCTGTGCCCGCGACTTCGTTCGCGTGGAAGTTGGGTTTATATTAAGGTAGTTTATGTTACAATTTAACTTCTGTGTGAAACATATTGGAAACATGCTCCACAATGCTCTGTGTGTAAGTAATTGGCGATAGATATTTTCAAGAAACCTGAAATGCCGAATACAATTAAAATTTCAGAAAGGAGTAACAGTGTCAGTGAAAATGGGACCTATCATAGACACAGGGCATGAAATCAAGCAGTTCGAGGTGTTCTTGGGCGAACAGGCGTTCCTGACGTATGGCTACGATGGTACTGCCACAGTTAGGACGGCCGATGTTCCAAAAGACTACGGTAAGTCTAAAACCTCTTCTAAGTTAGGTATGATATGACATATCTTATCCACTTTCTACATGACATTGCAATTCTCATGTTGTAAGTGTGGTAAGATATGTTGATGAAAAATGCTCTCCTGATCAGTAGCTCTGAGTAGCAAAACATCCAACATCGCGAAACGTAGTGTAGTAGAGTGTAGCAAACCGTTTATCAGATGGTCTGTACACTCTGTATAGGTACAGAGGTACAGACCATCTGTGATCGTCAATGTACAGAGCTATAGGTAGCAAAATGTCTATTTAGCAAATCGACATTTTTATTAGGTGTACACTTAAAATAAAAAGTGAAAATCATTTGTAAACTATAAAAAATATACTCTTAATAAAAATGTACTCTTAATAATCTAAATAAAAAAACCAATAATAAAGAGGTTTTTGCAACATTTTTCATTGCTGCTCCGCTCCTATTGATCATAGCGTGATGTAGCATAGCGTATGTATACATATAGCTTTCCACGATAAATGGGCTATCCAACACAAAAAAAAACGATTCGAACCAGTAGTTCCCGTGATCGACAACGCGTTCAAATAAACACAAAAAACAAACTCTTCAGCTTTATATTATAAGTTTAGATTACGCACAAACTCGCCTAAGTTTAATGTATCCATTCTAATATCCTTTTGGTATGGCCAAGGCTTATCAAAATTTCAAAGGAACTTCCTTTTCAGCGAAATCATTTCTTGTCATTACTATGTTAATTTTTTTTTATCGAAATCAGCTTTACAATAATGTTTATTCAACTGACGAATTATCTTGTTTTCGTAAGTATTTGTATTTTGTGTAATACATTACGCTACACCTACACTCATTGCGCTAGGAGCATCTCCATAGAGTTGACCCTGCTTTATTTGTCGTATTTAAATTGTACCTGTGACTAAACGAAGTATTAAATTCTCTTCGCCTGTGACTTTCGATAATAAGTGTCAGTCACCATTAAAAAAATATGGTGGTCAAGGAGCCAGTACATATTATAATGCCATGTCCGTTTCCCTGCCGGTAATGTGTGTGTTGCATTGTGTGCCTAAGTATCCAGACATATTGAGAATTTGACGAACTGCTAAATAGACGTTCTGCTATACAGACCATCTGATAGTTGAATATTTTGCTACATCGACATTCTGCTAATTAGGCTTACTGCTCATTAGACGTTTTGCTACTTAGACATTTTGATCAGGAGCCGAAAAATGTGACATTGCCATTTAAGCAAGTAGCCTATCATGTTTAAAATAAGTAAGTAAGTACAGTGAAATTAGTCTCGAGAAATTTTTGCATATGTAGTGGTGTGTATGTTACTTAGATATTAGAGCGCGTTTCCACTATATCGTTCTGGCCCTTACAAAAATGTTTCAATATCCTAACATTACTATTTAATTTAATACTTATCCCTAGCAACACTCTGATTTTTGTTTTCAATAAAAACAAGTTTTTATTTTAAAGAAAAAGGTTTTGACTTTATTAAAAAAAATATGTCATTCAATTTCACGTCCTTGAGCAAACGACAAGGCGACTACCGTGAAACAATAAAATATCGTGTCGTTCTTTAGATGATAGTAGTTTAGCTATAGGTAAAAAGTTTTGACCATAATAATTACGAAACAAAACAAATAAATAAATCGTCACTTGATAGTGGAAAGTGGAAACACGCACAAAACCAGAATAAACCAGTTTACTCTGTCCGCAGGTGCCACGTGCAGTCTGACGTCAGTCGCTTGATACCGTTAGAACACAAAGCACGCATTTCATTAAAAAATTATAATTATTAGATACGTAGTAGTTTCATTGTGAAATTTTGTATTTGTTGATTGTTGTTATTGTTTGTTATTATTGTTAAAATATTTGTTGAAGTGTTTAATTTCAAGTGTGTAAGTGTTGTAACTTTATATTGATAATTCAAAATGGCTCCAGTGTTAAAACATGGTCGAGGCAAGCCTTTGACTTCTCAAACTAAGGAAGTTTTGTACTGTTTGTACAAATATTTCGAAAATGAGTGTAATAACAACCCGAGCAGTATTATGACCCCCACTCAATTAGTTGCTAAATCAACAGGAATTTCAATAGCATCCGTCAGAAAGGTAGTATCAGAAAGCAAATGTCGTCCTTCAGATCAGGAAGTAACATTTAAATCTCCTAAAAAGAAACCGAATCGTAAACCTACAATAGTAATCGATAATTTTGATCAGCAAGTTATCAGAAGAACAATTCATGACTTCCACATCACAAATAAAGAAGTTCCCACTTTAAAAACTTTGCACTCAAAATTGAAAGAAGATATCGATTATAAAGGTTGTGTCAGCACGTTACGAAAACACGTCATGTCATTAGGTTTTAATTGGAAGCAAACAGAAGATAACCGGAAACTTCTTATGGAAAAACACGAAATTAGATACTTGCGAATTAATTATTTGATGAAAATTGCTGAATATCGTGAACAACGCCGACCAATTGTTTACACCGACGAAACATATATACATACATCACATACCCTCTCGAAATCTTGGTCAGATGGAAGCACTTCAGGTTTGAAGCAACATATATCGAAAGGCAACCGCTTAATCATTGTTCATGCCGGTGGTATCGATGGCTTTATACCAAATGCATTGCTTATGTTTAAAGCCGACCAAAAAAGTGGAGATTACCACAACAATATGAACTATGACAACTATTCAAGGTGGATTCAAACTCAATTAATACCCAACTTACAACCAAATAGTGTTGTTGTTGTTGACAACGCACCATATCATAACTCAATACAAAATCCTGCACCGAATAGTAATTCTAGAAAACAGCAAATGATAGACTGGCTGACATTTCGAAACATTGAGCATTCATCCACGTTGCTTAAGCCTCAATTATATGAACTGATTCTGCAAAACAAGGCGAGATTTATAGAGTACAAGATAGACGAAATATTACGACAGCACGGTCATACTGTGCTGCGTTTACCACCATACCATCCGGAGTTTAATCCTATAGAAAATATATGGGGGATAGTGAAAACATATGTCGCAAAAAAGAATGTCGCAATGAATATGAAGGTTATAATGTCATTAGCTGAAGAAAAAATGAACGCCATAACTGTAGAGGAATGGAGAAAAGTTTGTTTGCATGCTATTGAGGAGGAAAGCAAATATCAGGGTAGAGACGCAGCTTTAGACACAATATCAGAACGAATCATAATTAATTTAAATAATTCATCTGATGAAAGCGAGGATGGGGATGATTGTGATATGCCTGGGGTTGATGAATTATTAGAATAAAACATTTATGGCCGGAGAACACCTAATTTATACACGTCTTCACTGAAGTGAAAACCGGCATTCAATGCTTGTAATGTTTGGAACTGGCTTGTCTGCCTCATACAGTTCCATAGATTACAATGCGGTGGATACACATTTTCACGACCGTATTAGTACGTAGTGCGTATGCGTAGACGTGCACGCATTTGGTGTGCTCCAGCCACAAACGTATATTACCTTTAAAACAATAAAAACTAAAAATAAAATGTTGTTTTTTTTATTTGCTGACCATACACTACTACAAACGCAAAAATTTCTTCAAGCTAATTTACCTGTAGTAATAGTTAGGAATTAGGATTTATGTTGTAGCTAGACCAAATTTTGACGCCTAATTAAGTATCTTGCCCCACTGGGGGTTGGAACATATCAATTTAGCGCCCCTTGATTTGTCTCCCTAGGTTCCTCAGCCGGAGAACGCTTTCGGCGCCCCCTAACCTATGGCGCCTGAAGCAGTCGCTTTGCTCGCCCTATAGGTACACGGGTCGGCCCTGTTGGTATACATAGAGTTTTGTTCGCTGAACAATTTTCACAATTTTATTAGAAGCCAAAAACAAAATCTTCCAAGTGCGTGTTGAGCCGTACCTCTACAATAAGGCATGTTCCGTAGTGAGGCGATATTTAGTTTTTTTTAGTGACGAACCCTGGTTGGATTCGTCAATATATTACAATCTATTCTTCAAGACTAATAAGTAATTCTATTTTAACTTGAGTTCTAAAGGGAGGCTCTACGTAACACTCACTCACTAAACTGACTCGAAAGGTTTAGTCTTTTTGAGTCTTCACACATGTCCGTGGCGTCGAGGAGCTGGATAGCCTCAACATTCACATGTCGAAGAAGTCGTCCGTCATGAGTTTCGGCATACTTTTTTACAATATTGCCAACAAGGTCAACCTTTAGGTCACGATGGAGATCCTCATTTCTTACATACGAGGGAGCGTTTACACATCTGAATATCATATGACTTGTTTGTATATGGTAATTTTGTTTGAAACGGACAATGCTGAATGCTTGCCAAGTAACCTATATTAATCTTACTATAGCGGAGTTCTAACTTAACGCGTTTTTTTTACGTGTGCCTTCCAGCGAAGCTTAACATCTAGGGACATACCCAAGTATTTCGCTGTATTTTCGTACGGTACCATAGTACCGTTTATAAGCACCGGCTGATAATTTAGTCTTTCATTCGTGAAGTCAAAATGAGTCAACTTGGATTAATTCAGCTTTATATGCTACTTTTGTAAACTTAACGATACTTGAATTTACGGTTTACTGCTATTTGAACTTTCCACTGCATATTCGTGAGACAATCCTGTTGCAATGGTGTTTCCTGCTAGTTCTGACATATCACAGGTGTATAACAGGTATGAAGTAGATCCTAAAACACTTCCTTGTGGTACACCAGATTTTATCTGTCTTATTTCTGAGTATGCATCTTCTTGTCTTACTCTAAACACTCTTTCTGTTAGGTGAGATTCCAAAATATCCGCAAATTGTTTTGGTAGCATATTTTGTAGTTTATATACAAGGCCTTTATGCCATACCTTTTTAAAAGCTTGTGCTACATCTAGGAAAACGGTGGAATATACTTTCTTTTCTTCAAGTAATTTTTCTATTACCTATGTTGGTAATTCTATGTTTTTGATATACAGTCGAATGTTTCTTTTTAAAATCTAAATGGTAGTTAGGCATGGCTTTCTTCTATGACAGGTTTCAATCGCCTCAGAAGTTTTTCAAAAGTTTCGATATTATTCGAAGGAGTGATATCGGTCTGTATGAATGTAAACGTTTTATCATCTATGATTCCCCAGACCTGAGACTTGTTCTTACGCACCGATATGAGAGCGGCGGCCACGGCGGAATCAACCAGGTGCTTATCAATCATGACAACTCGTACCTAGTGCATCTCAACTGGAACAAGACTGTCGCCTGCGTGTATTTAAACGGTGACTGGAGTCAAGAAGAGTGTGTCAAACACAAACCCCCCAAGAAAGCTCAATACGATGAAGATCTAAATCAAGTCTTTCTTATACCTGATTTTGAGAGTAAGTATATACAGGCTATACAATACTATAATACTAGAAGCCCAGAAACCAGTAATGCATTACCTACAGACTGTGACAAAGAAGAGTATATTCGCATGGAGATAAGGTTACATAAAGGTCCAACATAAATTACGTTTTAAGGTCAAACGTGTTTATTTGCCATTCATCATTTAAGCCCTTTGTATCCCGATAGATATTTTTAATGGACCTGTTTCAGTAAAAAGTAATTTAATACAAAAAAAATAAACAGATCGTTTTAGTAAATAAAAATAATTTGGTTGATTTCTCTTCCCATATCACTAAATGTAAACTTTCCTTGTCTTTTTCGCGGATTTTTTTTACTAGAACTAACCAAATTGTGAGATATTTTTTTTTAGCTAAACTACGTCTAATTTAATAAAGAAGAAACTTACCGGAGTTTCATTTTCAGAAAACTATTTAGACCTGCAAGAAGATAAAAAGGTCCACGAAGAATCGATGGACTATAGGAAGCAGCGAGATGACGTGTGCAAGTCATTCGCAGTACTGCGCGCCAAGCTGATTGAACTGCTAGAGGAGAATATCGCGGAAGTGCCACTGCACCAGCTCTCACTCTCAGAGTTCAACCTGCATCTTGAAGCGAAGAAGGAAAGAAACAAACAGGTACGTCCATAAACGTGTTAACCTAATTCCCAAAAAAAAAAGTGGTTTTCTTATTTTTTTAGGAATATGGCGTTGTGGTCAGAAAGGCAAATTTTCACAAACGCCCAAACAGCCAAAGGACCTTTGAATTGCACAAATTTACGCTAGCACGGATGAGGGGTGGGGGGATGATGATGAGAGGTGGGGGGATTTATAGTTTTGCTATTCAATTGCCTACCGAGTCATAATTTTCAGGCTGAGAGGGAGAGAGAAATAATTCGTCTGGACACCGAAGCTCGCATTCGAGCCCAGGATAAGGTGACCGCTTGGATCAAGGAGACCTGCTGGGATACCATGAAAACACAGAGGATGAAACTTTTCGCCGTGTTTAGCCATTATCAAGTAAGTAGCGGCTCTGTCTCAATTCATTCATTCACTATTATATAGATACGTACTACCAATGTGTGAACCTGAATTAGACTAGTTAGACACCGTGGGTCATTTGGAAAATCATCTAGGTATCTTCTTGGAAATTTAGGTGGAAAATTTCGCAATACTGCCAACGCAACGTGAGAAGTGGCCGGAACTGATACAAATAGAAGCACTGCGGGCAATACAGATGGAAGGACCGAAAGAGTTCACACCCTGGGAGGAGCCCGTCGTGGTTGAAGATGTCCCTGAAAATGCCGAGTGAGTATCAATAGCTAAGTAAACTTAGCTTAGTTTTAGTTTGGGCGAACAAGAAAACCGCACTCCTGATTGGGCCATTGTGCCTGTTGTACTTATTTTTTCTGTCACTCCAGTCATCGGTTGGCACTCGTCGGGCACTCCCTAAACGCCAACAGCTTGCCCAAGTTACTGCAGGCTTCCTGAAGAGATGTTGGTGATACTAGGAGTCGTCCTCATTGTTCTGTTACACTTTTTCATTTTCATTTCATCCGTCACCCCTATCCTGAAAAGATGCTTGTTTAGGGAATATCATAATGTCTACTCGTTTTGCGCAAATTGTTCTTGGCCAGGCTGATGAGATTGCGAGTGAGTCTTTTGGACATCATTGGAATCACCTCTTTCGTGTCCTGTCGAGTCTTCGGTGTTGTTCAATTCTGCTTGGTGGGGAGTTTCTGTTTTTTCTTGCAGCTAGGATTTTATTTGAAAGGTAGGCAGAACCAATACTCCCCGTATTGGTTCTGGTCCGTATGTGATTAATTTGGATCCCTGCCATGCCAGTTTATATGCTACGTTGTTGCCAGTCGAGTTGCCCTTTGATACCTTGCAGGGTCACAGTGTTGGGTCCAGTGATGTCCTGAAGGGCCATGTGACAGTCCATGACAAGGGCTGAATTGATTGTACGGTTTTGTAGTGCCAGGAGTACTGAGGTGCTATCCGAGACAATTTTTATGTTGAGACCCTTGATATCTCTTGCCGCAACTGCTTGGTCCGCTATGGTGATTTCAATGCATTCTGCCTAGAACATTGTTTTCCTTTTGTCTAAAGTAGTTGATAGTCAGATGTTATGGTCAACCGAGAAGACGCCAGCCCGGTTCCCTTTCTGGTTTTGGACTCGTCTGTGCCTGAGCTGTCTTTCGCTTCTGGCATAAGTTATGAAGGAAATATATTGATGTGGTATATTATCTACGGGGCATCGAGAAGAGGTTGCTCTTTGGTGATGCCCAATAAGTATTCTTTTATTTATTTATTTATTGATACAATAAAAATTTTCCCAGGTATGGAGCATTTTTCCCAGAACAACATAAAATAGCATTAGACCAGTGCACAAAAAAGGGTCGATGACCGATGCGAAAATGTACAGGCCCATTTCCTACTCTCGATTGTTTCGAAGATCTAGGAGAAGCTGACAAAAGATAGGTTACTCAGGCATCTTAACCTAAATAAAGGACTAAGTAGCAGACAGTTTAGATACCGCAAAAATGTTGGAATACGAGATGCAATTAGCACACATATGAGAGACATTGTAAGTAGAATGAACAACAGGCAAAAAGTGGCTGGACTTTTTCTAGACTTAAGTTCTGCATTTGACTCAGTGGATCATAAATGATTGCTAGAGAAACTAGAATATTATGGTGTTAAGGGAAAGCCTTTGAAACATATAACTTCTTAATTAACAAACATAAAAATTTTCGTGGAAATCACAGATATTACAAAACCTAAATGAAAATATATTTTGTAAATATAAAGGTCCACAATGGTACAAATTCATACAAGTGTTCCACACGGTTCCATACTGGGTCCAAAATTCTTTATAACCTTTATAAATGATCTTATACATACATACATTGCCACGCCACGCTTGGCGAGCGGGTTGGCGATCGCAGTAAGGCTTTAAGTACGCAGAGGACGCTGCTGCCCGTCCTCCGGGGTAAAATCCCTTAGTCGCCTTGACGACACCCACGGGTAGAGATGGGGTGGTACTATTCTTACACAACACGTTGTAAAACTTTGAAGCTTTTATCTAGTTAGTGGTATTTGCCGACGATACCAACGCGGTAGTATTGGCCGACAACCGATGACCAATCTAAACGTAGCTGTAAATCACACTTTAAATACCTTTCACAGCTGGCTTACCGTAAATGCTATACTGTTTAAGACTACTTCTAGAAATAATGATAAATTGCATTGTAAAATAAATGATGAAAATGTGGTTCATACATCAGTGGCAAAGTTCTTAGGCGTATATATTGATGATCAATTAAATTGTAAAGAGGAACTAAGACACATAGAGCAATCAATCAGTTCGGCCTGCTATGTGCTCAGAAGTCTGAGCAATGAAGTAAGTATCGAGCATCTAAAAATGGTATATTTTGCATCGGTTGAGTCAAAGTTACGATATAGCATTCGTTTTTGGGGGTATAGCTATAAATAAAACATTCAGATGGCGTTTATCCTACAAAAAAGAGCCATAGTCAGAATTAAACAACAAGAAACATGTAAACCACATTTTTAAGAATCAAAAGTATTGACAGTCCCAAGTTTATATAATACTAGCTATCCCGCGCAACTTCGTCTGCGTAAATTTACCCGTTTTTGCAACATTTCTCATTGCTGCTCCGCTCCTATTGATCGTAGCGTGATTTTATATAGCTTATAGCCTTCCTTGATAAATGGGCTATCAAACAGTGTTTTTTTTTTAATTCGCACCAGTAGTTCCTGAGATTACCGCGTTCAAACAAACAAACAAACTCTTCAGCTTTATAATATTAGTATTAGATATACTATCAGTGCTCACTCACTTGCGTAAATATAAACATGAGTACAAGAGTAAAGAAGAAAGGCAACAAAGGGAGAGCACAAAGAGAAAATATCTACAGGCCAAACTTGCACCCCATCTTAATGTCACAAAGCGTAGCACAAAGTGTTTAATGAACTACCCACAGAAATAAAAACATCACTTTATAACACCAATTTTCAAACAAAACTCAGACTTTTTTTGTTAAAAGAGTGATATACGAGTATATATTAAAATGTAATTATTGTATTGTAAATTAAAATTTATTTTATTGTATTCCTAAATAATAATATTTTTATTGACGGTAATTTAAAATTTATATGTGGATGACATTCGCATACAATTTAAAAATCGATTGTGAATAAATAAATATGAAAAATATGAAATGAGAAAGAATAGAGAGTAAGATATAATGGCAAACGGTATTGAAGGCATTCGAGAAATCCACCAAAGCCAAAACTGTAACCTTGGTCTCGTCCATGCCTGCCCTGATACACAAACATACAAGTCACGGACACACAGTACACCCAGACTCGGAACAACAATTTATGGATCGCAAAGTGGTGTCCCGTGTAGGAATCGAACCCACGACATCTTGCGTAGAAGTCGAACACACTCCCACGTTATTGTTGGTCTGATGACTGCTATGTATAGCCATAGTGTTATTCGGGGATTGAGGCCCCATCTGTTACTATTAGTCTTTTTGTTTCTAAATGACTCGCCCAGATAAGCTTGTTCGACTTTTGTTGCTAGGGTGAGACTACTTTTGAAGAGTTTTGGTAGTTGGCGCTCTGGTAATTTTCTTTTGTTTGTGAAAAGGACGAGTTTTGTCTTCTTTGGGTTTAGTGAGAATTCGTGTTCAGCGCACCATTCTTCTACTAGTTCTAGGGCGGAACGAAGTACCTAGCATAATACGTTTTCTGCTGTCCCATTTATTAACATGGTTAGGTCGTCTGCATTGCCAATGGTTGTATAGCCTCTTTCATTCAGTCTCCTTATCAGATTGTCTACGACTATGTTCCACAGTAACGGTGTGATAGGACTCCCCCTTGTGGGTACTCCTTACTACCCTAGCTCTTATGGTAGAATTCACCGTTACCTCAACTGTCCTGTTGTTTATCAGTTCTGTGATCCAGTTTCTTATGATTGGTTCCACGTTAAATTTCTGTAGGGCGTGCATGGTTTTATCAAAAGCTCCTTCTATGTCAATAAAGGCAGCTAGTGTTAATTCCTTGTTTATGATAGCTGTTTCTATCTTATGTACTACTAGGTGCAGTGCTGACTCCGTGGATCTGCCTTTTCTGTAGGCACGTTTTTGGGGGTGGAGTGGTCTTTCTATCAGCGCTCCATCCCTTATGTGTCCATCACTAGTGTCTCTCGAGTGTTTTTAGTAGGGAAGGAATTAGACTTATATGCCTGAAGGATATGGCTTCTGTGAAGTGTTTTGGCAGAAAGACTACCTACTGCTTTTTTCACAAATTATTTTTAAATAAGTAAGATCTGATCCTGATAGGTAGGCTAAGTTTGGAAAGGCCAAAGGGACTCCCCACTTGAATCCGCGACTGGAGTAGACTCCCCCAAACATTTGAGTCCTTCTGTGTAAGTCTGCTTTTTTGTATCATTGATCGAGTTTTAACTACTTAGTTAGCGTCCAAGTTTGTACAAGTTTGTGGACCCATCTTGAGCACAAAGCCGGCATAAGACTCTGTTGAGACTTCAAGTAGTGCGTCCGCACGTATCTTCCCCTCAAGTTGTCACTCGCGTTCGCGTCTACGCACCCCTGTAAAGCCGATCGTGACATGCGCAGAGCGGCACCGGCGCCGGCGCCGGACGAGGAGGGCGCGGAGGCGGCGGCGGGCGCGACGGACGCGGCGCCGCGCGTGTCGTACGCGCTGTCGGGTTCGAGCGCGCACAATTTCATCACTGTGCCGCCCTTCGTCATCCCGCAGACGAAGGCCTACAGCTTCCTGCACATGAACTGGAGCCATCACATTACCAAGGTATTTGCTGCATTATTAGGGTACCAATTCATGGAATTCAATTGAACCTATAACTACACATCTTTGGGTGCACATGTTCTTTTAATTTAAACATAATCATCTATACCGACATATACAATCATTCATCAATCTTATCATTTATCCTGACTGACTGATTCATTAACGCAAAGCCTAAACCGCTAGGGTTACGGACCTGAAATTTTGGTAGTTGATGCCTTTTATGTTGTAGACATCCACTAAAAATGGATTTTTAAAAATTCGTTCCCTAAGGGGGTGAAATACGAGTTGTAAGTTTGTATGAAACTCACAAACAGTTTTGAAGTTAGATCAGTGAAATTTCGTATAACTATAGCTTTTTCGTATAAAATAAAGTAACACGTCAATCAACCCTCAGGGGGTAAACTAGAGGCTGCAAGTTTTTGTGAAACTTCGTCCTAAGATAGTGTGAAACTCCGTCAGTTTAAAGTTCGATCTGTGAACTGTGCGGGCGACAGCTAGTTTCTTATACTTACCTGTAGTACCTGAGTACCTACAGCCTACAGGTCAACACGAATGTCTCTAAAGTACCGAACGAAAATCTACCTGGTTTATTTATGTAACTTACCGTACCTTTAAATAATATCGATGATAGTGGGCGCGCCTACATAAAATGTTTTGTGTGACATTACAGCTGGTCACACAAAACCTTCGTCTTTGGTTCAATAAGCAATTCGACGAGCTGATGGGTTACAAGGTTCGGGAAGTGGGTCTCGTAAAAGAGAGGAACGCCAGACTCAGGTTCATAGTGGAAGGTAAATATAAATAAATAACCATTTTACTCTAGAAGCTTTCTAATGATTTGATCTGATAGCTGACAGACAGCCAAATATAATCGCAATCACGCGATGCTGACTAAGCATAATTATTACACTTATGTATATTAGATGATTTATATAAGGTCGGGGCAAAAGTATTTTCGTATTTTTCATACAAAGATTTTTTTTTACCCGATAGCAAAAGGTTATAGGTAGTATTACTTAATCTGTGCTCATAGTGGACGATTCCTTTCCAATTCCATTATACATACAGCATCACTTCGTTCCGAGCCAAGTCGGGCTTTGCCACGGTCTGTGGGGTTTGCCCATGCTTCGACCACGATCTTTTTCGGAGATTCTTATCGTAAGTAACCCATTTTTCATCACCCGTAATGTGTGTATGGTGGAATTGGAAAGAATCGCCCACTCGTTAACAGCATTTGCCGCCGGGTATTTTTTTTCTTTTTATGAAAAATACGAAAATAGTTTTGCCCCTACCTATTATTTGTTTTACAGAACTAAACAAGTTGTCAGACTTACGCGGCAGTTTCCACCACCTGATCGTAGAGATCAAAGACCCGCAGTGGCAGCAAGAAGAACACACCCATAAACTGATCAAAGTCGAGCCTGAAGAGGTTTGTGTTAGCCGATGTTCACGTTAATACACAGATGTCAAATTGTAGGTATAAACAATACTGAACTCTAAAGAAATGGAGTACGGCTTAAAGTGCAGGTATATCACGCACGTGAAGGTAATACCCACTGACCACTACACTACTAGTACGCTGGACAAGCTATCTCCAACATAAAAAAACATCCATTAGACGTTGACAATGGAACTCTATACTTGTGTAACAAACATAGCAACAACAGCCATTTGTCATAAATGACAAAATTCCTTACCTTCTATTCGGCAATTCGAATTGCTGTCACTTTATACGGGTTAGCCCGTCCACCGTACTAGAAGGTAGTAGAGGTCAGTTGTAATACCTAATTACTTCACGGTCCTGGGATGTGGTATGGTCTTGTGAGTCTAAACTATACCACGATGTCCAAGTGCCTTCGTTACCAAGTAGAACTTGAGTGGATTAAAGATAGGTGTGACATGAATATGATTTTTTCCGTCCGAATTATGCCCTACCCATTCACGCCTCTTTATGGTGGCAGGGGGAGAATTTAAGAAAGAAGAGGCCCACACCTTGGGTTTGAAACCAGACTTGCCTATAATTAAGTAGGTATTTGTCTTTTTTCTAGTGTTCCATAGAGCCGTATATAAGTCCGAGCCAGATAGTGATCCCAGCCCCGGACCCGGGACCAAAGGACGACTTCAAAGAGCGTGCCCTCATCGAGATGATGGACGGAGTCCTCGAGAAACTGTGGCACGAGGAGATCAAAAAGCCCATACCGATGCCGCAATGCATGGTAAGAAAAATAATAGTTTGCCATATTAAAGACTTATTACGACTTATATATTTTATTATTCATGAGTAGGTATAGGTTCCTCCATAGTTTAATTGTCTGTTTGTGTAATTTCCAATATTAGTTAGATAAAGCTCCGGAGCACTTCACCGAGGAAGATCTCCGGCAAGTGTTCGACTATGAAGCCAAGGTAGCTTTCCGCAACGAAGAGAGGGAGAAGTACCGCAAGATGCTGCACGCAGAGTACGCCAAGCTATCTGCTACGCTCAACGAAGGCATTATCAAGTTCAACAGCAAAGTAAGCAATAAAAAAAATCTTGAGCCATTGCCAAATTTTATTAACATATGGTGATACATATCGATCAATATAGCTATGAATATTGTATTACTCATGGACGTACCCAGGACCAATTTGGAGGGGAAAGGGGTGTCGTTAGTTCGGGGAGGGGAGGGGGGAATAGGTTGTACAATTGACTAAACGCGCCACCGGCCAAACGTGTACGGTGTGTAGTTTTTTTATAATTTCGAGGGTGTTTCAATCCCTAGATCTACGTACGCGTAAGAACTGACTTGTATTCACGTATAATTTGTGCGCGATCTGTCCACGGTCCCTCATTTCTTATGTTTTAGGTAAAGGAGACATGGTTATTAAAACTGAAGATCGACTCTGTGATCGGTCAGGAGAATTTGTGTTTATTGAGACTGCGCAGGACTAATCTGGATCGTATTGAAATGTCCGAGAAAATAGAACATTACAGGTGAACCAAAATTTATTTCAATATTGAGTTACGCCATTTTTCATAATCATACATTGTCTACTTTAAATAAGTAGCTATTCTATTTACACAAAAATATGTTTTAAATATCTATTTTGCTGTTAAGTACGAAATAGGTGCAATCCCAACCATTAACGTACCGGTTATCTTGTTAATATAGAGAGGAAATCGCTATGCTAGAGAAGGCATTAGAAATGCTAAACCACGAGATGCAGTCAATTCAGGAACAGTACAATGACTGCCAGTCCATTTACGATACGTACAACACTAAGGACAAAACCTTGGACAGAAACTTCAGAAGCCACTTCGCGGATCTATCACCCATCATTACTGACCAATGTTATAAATTCTTCAAGTAGGTACCTAAATGTAATTAATGATTTTTCTAAAGGCTAGCAAAATTCGCATCTGTGCGTCGCTATTGGTTATATTAGCATAGGTCGGCTCCCCTATCCTTCTATCTTTAAAAAATCCAATTATTATAATAACCCTTGAAATATCTATTTACTTCCCTCTTGAAGAACCCCATACTGTAGTATTTAACATACCTACATACATATATTGTGTCGTTCAGGAAGAGGCCCAAGTGGCACCAGCGCGCGAGCATGACGCCGGCCGTGCTGTACGAGCTGGCGCAGTGCGTCATCAGCGGCGCGCGCAGCGCCATGCTGCACGCCGACTGTATCGAGTTCTTCAAGGCGTGAGTACACATCTGGCGAATAAGCGTAGAGATGCGCAAACGTATATCTACGCACTTTTATGGGTAGTAGGTTTCAAACGGTGAAAGAGTTCTTAAATAATAAATAGGCAGATCTTCTTTAACGTATATTTTCTATTGACATTTGCATGCCCGATTTAGGCAGAACAAGATGTACCTACACATTTAATTTTCCATCTTTGTAACGTTCTTGCAAATAAAGATTATTACTGCGTCGGTAGCGCAGTAGAAGTGTGTACGACTTCTAGAAAAGGTGGTGGGTTCGATTTCTACACGGTATACTATGTTGTGTGATTCACAAATTTTTGTACCGAATCTGAGTATAATTTGTATCCGTTACTTAATTGTATGTAGGTGCGGAAATCGTTATTGAATTTTATCCTTTGGCATTCGTAATGGTAAAAAGTTATGCTGTAGGTATGCTTGGTAAGGTCTCTGAGACCAAGTTAATGAAATCCCGTAATAGAGTACGAAATAGTTTGATTATTATATTTTATTGACGTAATTCTAAAAAGATCAAACAAAAAACTAAGTATGTCAGAACCAACAAGGTACATTTATTATATTAAACTTTGAATTAAAGAAAATCGATGTTTTTCTCAAAAATACCAAAATGATGCATTTATTTTCACAGATATAACATCTAATAAAGTTTTAAAAATGTTTAAGAAAGTGTAAGGTATTATCATACCCTAGTAATGAACATGGGTGTGTACCCGCCTTTTGGACCCAGGGGTGGGGCTAATTATATTTTTCGCAGGAACTGGCACATGTATCAAAAATATATGGGTTTACGGTCTTTTTTTTAATCACGTAATCAATCCGGAGCGAAATTGTACACTTGTGAACTTTTTTCGAAATCTATGACGCGAATACGAGACATTCGTTTTAGAAATAAATAATTTCTGGATTGTAGTACAATTATATATACCCATAATCATTTTTAGACCATTATAACTTTGGTTTTGTGGTTTATTTTTTTTTTCAAAATAGTAATACCTAATTCAATACTATTTTGAAAAAAATTTAAACCACAAAACCTAACAAATGCTTGCAAAAAAAAGCTACGCCGTAGATATAAAGGGCTCGTCTCAAAGACCCTACCAGGGTAAAGACCCTGGTAGGGTCTTTGAGACGAGCCCTTTATATCTACGGAGACGCGCGCTTTTGAACATGCCGGAGTAAGGTACCAAGTGGTGAGCATCGAGGGATTTGTTACGACCAGCTACAGAAGGCGGATATGCGTCAAATACAAATTTGAGAGAAATACAGCTACTTTTACAGACGGTTAGGAGAGCCTACCAGGCATGCAGAGTGAAAATCTGATCACCTAACGCAACGGCCACGTACCTACGCAGTTCTTTGTTATAAAAACACTACTATCATTGAGCTTACATTTCAGTATGGACCAGTTGGATAACATCACAAACATGCCTGCAGTGATGGACGAACAGCTTTGGGCCTCGATGTGCAAGTTGCGCCGAGCGAAGGTTGAAAATGAGATACGAGTAAGAACTTACAGTTTCTGCATTTTAGAAAAAATATAGATGCCAAACATGATGTGTTTATTAGGTAGGTAAGTTTTCGTATTGACAAAAATCTGTACCTACCTACTAACCTAGGTAGGTAGGTACTTACATAATGTGTTTTGAATGGGATGCCGAAAAAGAATTCTACGGCGGAGGTTTGAAGTTCTCTCTCTCTCCAGCCTTCTTTTTACACTCGTAATGCAATTTACCGGCATTTTCCATAACATAGGTAAGTCGTAGACGGTTTTATCTAATTTTGTTTAGTATTCCTTCCTCTTCCTTACTATCTATACTATATTATAAAGCCGAAGAGTTTGTTTGTTTGTTTGAACGCGGTAATCTCAGGAACTACTGATCCGGATTGAAAAAATCTTTCACTGTTGGATAGCCCATTTATCGAGGAAGGCTATAGACTATACACACGCACATATAACATCACGCTACGACCACTAAAAGCGGAGCAGCAATGAAAAATGTTGCAAAAACGGAAAAAAATTACGCAGACGAAGTTGCGCGGGACAGCTAGTATGCATAATATATCCTAGAGTGGAGACCGCTACTCGGTAAAGGTAAGGTAGGGCGACCCCCAACCGATGGACCGACGACCTTAAGAAGGTCGCTGAGATAAATGGGATGCCGAAGGCGGAGAACCGGGTGTTTGGCGTAAAAAAGAGAGGCCTATGTCCAGCAGTGGACCGATACAGACTGATTGATTGATAATTCATCAATATGTAGGTATTACATAGTATATCCGTTGTGCAGATGCGCGCCGTCGCGCAGGAGGTGACGTACGTGGAGCACGCGCACGGCGTGTGGGCGCGCGCCATCCAGGCGCGGCGCGTGGCGCTGGCCGCCGCGCACGCCAGGATCAACGCGCACCGCGACCTGGAGGAGGTCACCGCCAGGAACAAGACTATACAGGTACAGGACACTACTCACGCAACAAAACAAACAAAAAAATGTGTGGCACTCGGGGACTGCCGCGGTAAAGCTATTGCATAGCATTTTTATCAATTTAAGCAATTAAAAAACAAAATAAAAAAAAACATTTTTAATTTTTTTAATTTTTTTTTATTTGCTTAAGTTGATAAAAATGCTATGCAATAGCTTTACCGCGGCAGTCCTCGAGTGCCACACATTTTTTTTTTTATTATAAAATATTTTTATTTTTATTTTTTTTTTCTTTTTAAATTAAAAAAAAAGTAATTAAAAGTTCTGCTATTCATCGATAGATGGCAAAAAAGTGTCACCGCTGTGCCCGTCGGAGTGGGGAGCGTGAGGTTTTTTCGTTACGGAATTTCTGGATTCGGTCCCCGCGCTCAAGGCCCGCGATAGAAGCTATGCAATAGCTTAACAAGCAACAAAAGACAGAATGACACATTTCACATGATTACAGATTTCTCGCACTAAAAACTTAAATAACTGTATCTAAATAACTGTATCATTCAAGCCATGAAAGAAGATAACATTTTGCTGAGGTAATGTTACCTCAGCAAAATGTAAGCCCAATCTACCGTCCCGGTCACCCCCTGAGTCGTTCTTAGTATCAGGACTGCAAAATCTACGACCGGACCGGTTCTGGAAGCCTTTCCTTATAGTTTCACCATGTTCGTTCGTCTGCCCGCAGGTTAGCTTACGCCACCTGCGGACTGACAAACGAACATGGTTTCACACGGAACTCAAAAAGTGAAACCTGCAATAAAGGAAATTAGTGACAGGTCCCACTCTAGGACCAACTCGAGTTGTAGGCTCCTCCGGACGCTTCCATGAAGTAAACCTACGACACTTGTTTTGCCTCTACAAGAGGCTCCTCTGGACAGTACGGCAGCAACTGAGTTGGTAGAAACAGGGCCAAATCTAGGATAGATCGAGTGGAGTGGCCGTACTAGGCACCAGGTGGCAAGGGGAGCCAGAAAAAGAAATAATAGAAAAAAACTTCAACCAACGGGCGCTGAAATACTCATCGATTTCGCTCTATCCTGATCCGCCTAAAGCCGGTACTGGATGGAAGCCACAGTGCTCAGTCAGGAGTGTTCTCGGTTAAAATTAGAAACCTGCAACAGTGACAGAAATTAGAGACAATGTGTCTGTTGCCAGATTTCCTTTGTTGAAGGTTTATCTTTTTAAGTTTTGTTCGGTCTGTCAATCTATTTTGATTGTTGTGTTGAGGATATGCCCTAATTACTTCAATCGTTGGAATTCACAGATCAGTTATAATAACACACTTTTATTTACGACTGCTTACTACTCAAAGATCTTATGGAAACTCTCATACATTTTTAGTATCTGTATTGTTTTTTTCATCAGCTGGTGCTACCTGCGGGCCAAGTGGAGATAGTTACTACGGGCCACTTCGAAGACTTCGAAGATGCAACACTCATTCCCCGAGAAGATATCGAGAAAATCAACAACCTCATTTTGGTAAACCTAATCCACAAGTTACACTGTAAATACACGAATTTTATCGGTTTGCTCTTTTTTCTAGCATAATAAGTAGATATATAATAACTTTTGGCAATTATTTTGGATATGGAAATAGGTTTGGTGTTTGGGTATAGGAGTCCTGCAAACAGGTTTTTGCAGAGTCACCTATTTCTAATTTTTTATTATTAAGGATATTTGAATATGCTAATAACATAAGAAAAAAAATGTTGTTTCAGCAAACACAAAATACATGATATAACTCTCTTGACCCCTCAACAGTATTCTAAGCGCGATAAAGTTTTCCAAATACCTAAAAACAATCCAACCGTTTGATGTTATCAGAAAGTAGGTGACATGAAATTGAAGATGATGCGCAAACAGATGGACTTTCGCAAGGGTATCCTGTCAAAGGAGTGGGAACACGCAGAGATGAAGATGAAACTGCGCCACATGGAACAAGACCTGTACACCTACAAAAGACTCAAGGTAAAGTGGTTTTTGGTAATGATTATGATGTCGATGATAATGGTGACATCATCACCGTTATCATCGACATCACCTTCGATCGATTTTAATCGATTTTAATGTTGATAGGGATAATGATTGTGACCCAACTCTAAATCTGAGGGCGGCAGCTGATAACGTTGGTTAACTCTGATGATCTCTCGATACTAACAAAACTAAATCTAGAACTAAACAAAAAAAAACTTCCAATCTGTGTATTGACCCTAAAATGTGCCGTATAAAACTGGCAGATACCAAAAGAGCTGCAGAGGTACTTGAAGAACAAGGAACAGGGCTACACTGACGAGATGGACTATATGACTCTGGAAAAGGAGATGGAGAGTAATAAAGCGTCTGTCGACAAAGCGTTGCAGGCCGCGATACATCGAGTCGAAGAGATTGAGGTACGTGCTGTTTTCAGTGGATCCCCAATTTATTTATATTCTTTGCAAGGAAAATTTAAAGCTTGAAGAGGGAAACCGGACCACTGCAGAATATTCTTAAATTATTTTGCAGTATGAAATCCATGGGGGGCGCTTAGAAGTCAAGTCGCCTCCTGAAAAGTATCTAAAGGCCCGTTCCCACTTGTCGTGTTAAGTTAAACTTTTTTTAAGTACAAAAAGAATGTAACAGATTTCAAACACGCTTGATTTGCTAATTGAGGAGTTCCATTGTGTCTCCGAAACTCAACATCTTCAGATCTTTACGAATTTTAAATGGGACCATTTCGCAATTAACCTCTTTCAAACAAATAAAGAATTTTACAAATCCGTCTATAAATGACGGAGTTATGCTCGAACATACATAAAAAAAATAAACATCCGAATTGGGTTCCGTAGCCAAAATGGCAATACGGAACCCTTATAGTTTCGCCATGTTCGTCCGTCTGTCCATCCGAAGCTTAGCTTAGTGAATGTTAGTGATTGAAAGCTGTAATTATGCATGTATACACATATTGCGCCGACAAAGTGAAAACGAGACTCACTCACCTACAGGTATCATTAAACACGTTGTGAAGACCATTTTTAGATTCAGGGATCCGTTTGTGAAATAGTAAGCTTTAAAGTGCAAATTTTTGTTAGAGTCGTGTCACCAAGCCAAGTGCCAACTGAGTGGTTGATAATGGATATGTGAAAAATAAACATGGTAAAAGTATACAACGGGGTCTGATATGTAGATATGTAGATTCGAATGACGTTATTGAGACTTGATATATACTACGGGTCTTAATCTCATGAATAATTTAAGGTAAAATACCTTGTTTATTACTATTATTTATGTAAAGTACCGTTTCGACCGTATTGCAACGGCCGTGGTCATCTTCATCTACCAGGGACAACACTACCTCCAGATCGACGGAGTGGCCATGGGCAGCCCCGTGGCGACTGTGATGGCCAACATCTAGATAAAAAAAATCGAGCTACTACTTCTTCCTATCTTCGCTTCTTTCGTAGTGTAGGTTAAGTTAGGGTCCGAGGACAATACCCAGACAAATTCAGATTAGAATATATGCTATTCTCAACAGTTGATTTTGATACTAACACTTTCGTACTAGCGTACCACTCAAAAAGATTTTCGAAATAGCATGCGTCGGCACAACGACATTCGATATAGCGGCTTTCGATTTAATGTATTTTCGAACTGGCGTACCACTCGTGAAGATTTTCGAAATAGCGTGCGTCCCAATAACGTCATTCGAATCTACATGAGACCCTATACAACGTTATTCTTGGTATAATGCAAACCTGAAAGTAGTTTGCTCATAATCAGTAACACATTCCAATGAGCTAGTTTTGGACCATATTATCTTCTTCGATTAATTAATTTATCAATCATTAATTAATTCATTAATCATTCTGACAGCCCAAATCCTGTTCACAATTTGACGTGAAATGCAATCATCACTTATTTTGCAATAATAACCATGGATCATGACCACGGGACGCAATGAGCACGTTAACGATAGCGCGAAGAACACACAACTTTAATGGCTTTTAACTCTGCAAGTTTTCAATATTTTCATTATCTTTTTTTATGTGATTTCTTGAAGTAAAAATCTTTTTGGGGCGTCTGAGCTTTGCACTATACCAAAAATAACCTTGTATATTATATATAGTAAAATTAAAAGGAAAACTATCACAGCTGAATAGGCTTTACAAGTTTAGAGGTGATGAAATGAAAAGTAATTCGTACACACACCATAGAATGTTTTTATTACGTAGGTATAACCACAGTACAAATATGTATACTTTATTTTTATTGTGGTAAGTATAACGTTGTAAGTATGAAACAAAATCAGAAAACCCACGTCTTAAATCGGGTTTTTTGTTGTTTTTTTGTGCATTATTTGGATGGAGGGGGGCTATGCCACCCTACATTGAGCGTATCCCGACATGCGCTTGCCCGGTTTACCACTGTTACAGCAAACGGGATAACCTATATACGAGTAGGTACCAAACCAATACACAAGACCTTAATATTTCAACCGAAGATGACGCCTTTTATTAACTGCCATGGCTAGAAAATTTGCTTATTCTCAACACATTTTAGGTGGACATAGTGGGTCTGGACCAGCAGCTGGATTCAGTGGACGCACTGATAATGAATCTTCGCTTAAAGGTCTCCGAGAAGCGACTTAACGAAGACGCGCTCGCACCCATCAGGATACGCAGGATCATCAAATCGAGGTACTTTTACTCCTAACTGGATTTGTATTTGTTGCACATAATTATGTAAGTAGTTGTCTTTCCCCCTCAGGTCCGTTAAGTCTTATTTCCTGAACGTCCACTCGATCTGTAACATATTTTTGGCGGAACGTTCGGAAATTAGATGTGCCGGGAAGTAGACTCAATGAAATAGACTTCGGGGAAATATACATTCAACGATGATGCTGACGTTCGAGTAAAACATACCAGACCGAGTGGACATTCAGGAATTAATCCCCTGACGTAATCATGCTGCTTCGAAGCGTCTATGTTAGGTGGACAGACTTTGATGCTGTTTATTTTTTTAATAGAAAGGTTCCATTTTTTATTTTACCTGAAATCCTTTCTCTACCTTGTCAACATGTCAAAATAAACCACTCTGCAACATTTCACATTTCTAGGTCCAAGGCTTTTTTCGGCCATTGATGAGTGCATGAATAAATAACGACTTATTTTTCTAAGTTCTAACGGGTTTTTGTCCTCAGGATGGAGACGGTAGTAGCCCGCAGCCAGCTTATCCGCGAGGTGCAGGCGAACCACTCCATCATCGTGATGCTGCAGACGGAGCTGGAACTGCTGCGGCTCAAGACCTACCCCACGCTCGCCAGTTTCCGCGAACTTATGTGATTTATGTTTAGTCTACTTTTGTAAGGCATTATACTTAGTTACGTTATGTGAATGGTGGTGACTTTTATTAATCACCCTTCTTTTAATTTCGTCGTAGTCGGGAAAATACCTGATTATAAATATTGTTGCGTTAAAATCGGCTTAAAACATTGTGGTATTTTTTTTTGGAAATCGGAAAGCATGCAAAGATTTCAGTGTTGTGCTAATGCTGCTAATAAAAAATAAACACAATTTGGTTACAAAATTTTTATTTCCATAAACAAATCTACAATTATTGATAAAATACACTCAATTAATAGTTTGATACAGCTCAACATTTATAGAAAAACTAAGGTAAAATTCGCCTAGTAGTCGTGCCCGTCTACACGCGTGCACTGTAACCATTTCTAGGACAAAATGGTTGTGGCACTGCAGGTTGGGCCACGAACTTAATTTGCTAGAAAACATACGCACTTGAAAAGAGTCAATAGTACAATCGCGAACAAACTTCTACTTACTTTATTTATCTAGCTGTGTGGTTGATTGTACAAAATCTACAGATATGCAAAAGCTATGGTATCGCTATTTTGTAATACTTAGGTATATTAAACATGCGCTATCTGTCCGCGACTGTACATAAGATATTTATTATAAAAAGTTTGAATTAGGCCACATTTTCGTTTTAAATTATCACACGATTTGCAATCACAATTCCGCCAATAAATTGTTTAAAATATATATTTCTTTGTTTTTGATTCTGAGCAACAAATTTTGATTTAAGAATGACAGTAGGTACCTTTTCATTTACTTAATTATATTGAAACAGTAAGAACAACATGTTCGATGTACTACTGCGTGCGCCTTATGTACCTAGTCAGGCAATTAAGGAGAACAGTCAATGAAAATCCCCAAAACCTAAATGGAAATGTTATTTTCTCTTGAATCAAAACCTAACAAGGTATCATGTTGCCAATTGTCACATGTTTTTTAGAAATTAAACCAATTTAAATATAAGCTAAGTAGATATTTTTTGAACAACATATATTGGTATTGATACTTTAAACTGTTAAATCTAAGTAAGTAGGTGTGCGCATTAATTTGTTACGAATATTTATAAAATTAGACATTATTCTACTGTATGTAATGTATATGTAGATAGGTACAGCTATTAGGTACATTATTTAGATATGTCACGGAGAGTTACGGACTAAATTAATACTTGACCTCGCTCCAAAATCACCAGATTCTATGTTTTGACATCATCAGAGATTTTCGATTTGATTCAAATATTAATTTCGTACGTAAAGGGAAGCCTACATTAACAATAATTATATATTGAAACTTCATACTTTTTATTTTGATAACAATAACACTGAGGCTACATCAAAATAGCCCCAAATATCAAAGCTACCTCAACTAACTGACAGTTTTTTAACGGCCGGTCTCAATAATTTTATCTATCGATGGATTTGGCTACTAGAGGTAGAATTTTGATATATTTTGTATTGAGCTTATGTCAAATACATACCTGTAGTAGCCAAATCCATCGATAGATAGATTAATGAAACCGGCTGTTAGTTTATATTTTTGTCATATCCAGGTTTGAAAATGTATTCAAAGTATTGTGATGGATGACAGTGTATTGCCAAGCGTTGTAGTTAAGTAGATAACATTTTCAATAACGACTTTGAAGTATAAAATTTATTGTCTCCCAAATTCTTTAATTTGTTTCATGAAGTCCACTTGAAAACGAGTAGGTGTTTGGGACTAATATAAGAGTCTGATCTTTTTAATTAAGTCACGTGTGTGTTGTCCTAAGATATCTAGGTATTTTTTCCCAGCAGAAGATTGCCTCTCCCAGGATCTTGGTAACAATCGCATTTGTGTTCTTTGTTTTTTTTTAATTGGTAATGAATCTACCATGTCCATCACCACTTTATTTTGTAGGTAGTTATTACTTTAAGTACAAAAGGGAGGATTAAGACCCTACCCCCTGAAATTGCAAAAGGTCTACTAGGTCGTGGTTTCGATTCCCACACGGGACACTACTTTGTGTGAGCCACAAATTGTTGTTCCGGGTGTGGGTGTGGATGTTTGTAAAGTCCTTCGCGACACAGGGCTTGTAACATACTGCGGGAGTTGTCTTTAAAAAAAAAAGTATTTAGTCAATTGGGTGTTTGACTATACTATTAAAATAAAATATTTTATATTAACCATGCAATATTATGTCAAAGTGTTCCGAAATATTTTCATCTATAATTTTACGTGTTTATTAATCATCAAAAGAAATACTGTTACGGAGTGGCCGTTTTTGACAAACTTGTACGTAGTGGCCGTTTTTGACGTTTCACAAAAATATGCTGATTTGAATACAGTCAAATACCCTATTGAACCACCTTATACCCACCCAGTTGTTCAGGCATTTGTTCTGTTTATTATAGAGTACCGGACAAATGGTGTATTAATCTCTCTGAGAGAGGGCTTACTACCCTTAATTTTTTCACTTGTCTGTGTCACAAAAAGGTTGATTAAAATACTTAGTTTAACATATTTCTTGACTACTATTCTTGATGTCAAGGTACCTATGTTGTTCAAGGCAGTCTCGTTTACGTAGTACATTACTAATCTGTGGTCTCGTTGTTAATACCGTTGTTAAATGGACGTTTTTTCGTTGTCATATGTCTATAGTGCAGTCCGCTGGTCGTACACGATGACAGCGTCTGCATCAAAGAACTGGCTGTGCGACTTACTGAGTGCTATGATGGCGGCGTGCTCGCTGCGCATGCGGTTCTTGTACTTCTTGCTTAGATTCACCTGGAATAGTCAAATTAGATACTTGCAGTGGCGGTTCCAGAGAAAGGGGCTATGGGTGCGTTTCCACTGCCGCAAAATGGGGCGGAGTGGAGCGAATCCGGAATTGACTAATGATAGTGCTCGAAATTATCCATTCCATCCAGTCGTTTTAAGTTCGAAACCCAGGCAGTGATTGAAAAATTCATCCCTGCCTCCACAGAGGTGATCAATAAAAATCTAGAGACGAAATCAGCTTATCCTAAGTCCTAGACATTAACCAATCCGCAGTAGGTCATGGTACAGTGAGATCCTTCCAAGGTTCTATCAAAATATGAATCACCAAAACATAATCTAATTGATTTCTCAAATATAAAGTAAAGTTCCAATACATTGAATTCGCTCAATCGCTTTTCCTTCCAGTTGGACGATTTGAACTTTTTTCTTTTATTATAGAGTTAGAGCCCACGATAGGTACGAGAGCCAGACATACCTTATTTTATAAAAGCTGAAAATATAGTTAACTTATTTCTTTAAATTTTTAAATCATTGTATTTATAGACAACCTTGGATTTTATAGGTCAAATCCTAGGGCTTTTTTATTGTCTAGTTAGCGGATGGTTTTTCTCAGTTCTCCTGGTGTCGCTCCTTAACAAGGCAAATCAATTTGGAAGTCTTGTTGGAGAACGTTGTCTATGGCAGCTTCATTAGAGCCGGGTGCCTTGCTTAATGGCAAGGTGAACAGGAAAAGTATTTGACTTTTCCAGTTAAGTTAGTAAAAATCATTTCCATGGATTGTCAGTCAACTTCTACGGTTACATGTTTCGATTCGTTAATTTAGCCGCTATACCCTGTCGAAGGTAAGTCCAGGGTCTCCTCATCTGTTCGTTTTCGAGACACCAATTCTTTTTTAGGGTCAAAACTAATTTTCGCCCATTGTATTTCCTGTGAGTAGGTCATAATTATTTATTTCCTTAAATCTCATTTCCTTGTTTTCCATTACATTTTATAATTTCTGTGTCATGGAAATGCTTACTAACGCTGCTGGCTTAAAAATAGGACCACCCCATCTCTTCATTTGGGTGTCTTCAAGGCGACTAAGGGATTTCAGACCGGAGGACGGGTAACAGCATTCTCTGGGTATTTTAAAGCATAACTACGATCGCCAACCCGTCCGCCAAGCGTGGCGTTTATGGCAATTACCTACCCCTAAGATCTACAATAAGTAGGCTCTACTGTAAAGACACCATAAAGGTTGATATGTTTAAGGAAATTAGAATATTATTTTGGTAGAAACTCAATAATGGGCTGAACGCAAAACGAGTAAACTAGTTTATCAATATTAAACCACTTTGGGCTATTTACTCTTACTATATTATTTGTTCTTTGTTTTATTACAACTTATCTTTAAGCAAATTTGACGCGTTGTTGATTTTTGTTGCTCTGGAGGCGGGTTGCATTAGCTTTATCTTATTCAAGTAGTCAACAATATACAGAGTACTCCACTTCACTGACTGCCTAAAACTACTCACTCAGTAGAGGGCAGATGTCGTCATCACATCACATTAAACGCGGGGTCTCATTAGTGATTTGCAGACCACGTTTCTCATCCTTCGCGGCCGCAACTGAGTTAGTTTTTAAACTAGCTACTAGCAGCATCTGTTAGGTACTAATACATAGATCTATGCTCGAGGGATGGGTGAGCTGGGCACATCTATTACTTGTATTAATCATAAGATAACTGATTCGGCGTTAACATTGGCAAACTGGTTGGTTCTGGCAGAGGTTTGGAACTGTATTAAGTGCCTGGCAATGGACAAAAGAAAAAAGAAAATCGGGCACGTACTCCGTGAACAACCCCCCTCCCTGGATCAACTTATGTTCGTTCTTACCCATACTGAGGGCATGCGCACAGAAATTTTCAGATTTTATAAAATGAGAACATTAGGTAGGTACTTTTAAAATCGTCATTTTTTTTCAAGCAAGAAAGAATTTCAGTTTTTCCTTACAATATTAAAGCGACATACCTTAGCATAGAGTTGTTGTAGGTCGTCTTCAGTAGAGAGCGGTCGCGGCTTGGGTCTGAGGAAGGCAGGCAGTGATCTGGTTTTCAGTGCGTCTATGTTCGCTGCGTTGTCTATCTCATCGAGCACTACAACACAAATAATTAAAATCAATCATACAACAATCAACGATTGCTGAAGGAACTGAAGATCAGGTTCTGAATGTGCATTCCATGCATGGAAGCGATGATTTTTAAAAATAGGTAGATAGAATAACTATTCCAAATTGAAGTTACAAATTTTAAAATATCACTCTTATTAACATCTCTAGTTTACATTGTGTCTTTAAAATTTGTCTTTATTGAAATACTAGCACACTAAATAAACCTTCCTCTTAAATTATTCTATCTATTGCTGAAAACTGCATTAAAATCTGTTGCGTAGTTCAAAAGATCGAAGCGCACAGACAGCGAGGGCAACTTTATTTTATACGAGCTGCCCCGCGCAACTTCGTATGTGTCATGCTGACATGGCGGAACCTCCTTTGCTTTAACAAGTTACATGAAAAAATCTATGAAATGTCTATAAAATTCTAGTCCTAATAAAAAAAGTCTATACTTCTAGTTTCAACATATACTTCTATTTAAAGTGGTTGCGCTGCGAAGCATTCTTCCCGGCGAAACTACCATGATATATCTATTAATATACGTAGTTTTTGCAAATATATAGTATCAAATAATTCTATAACAATTCTATACTGTGCTAGTACCCCTAAATCAATATAATTTAAATATACGAACAAAACTTTTGCGCCTCAAAAGTTCTTAACAAATAACGTTTACGTAAAATATCACGCAATAATATATTTTCTTGTGTAATATGATTAATTTTTATAAAATTATATTTTAGAATATAATTGTTATTGACATTTTCTATATACGAGGGTGGATTGAAAAGTTCGCGGCCTCAGCAAGAAAACAATATAAAATATAAACAAAAGTAATTTTATTTTTCCACGTAATCTCCACTTAACTCAATGCACTTCTTCCATCTGGTTTCCAACGCCTGTATGCCGGTCATAAAAAAAGTTTCTTCAAGGCCTTCAAAAAAGTCACCCACCGCGGTTTCAACCTCCTCATTTGATGAAAATTTTTGACCTCCAAGGTGTTTTTTAAGGTTTGGGAATAAATGAAAGTCCGAAGGTGCCAAATCAGGGGAATAGGCGGGATGGGGCAGTAATTCAAAGCCACAATCACGAATTTGAGCCATTGATTCAACAGACGTGTGAACGCGTGCATTATCCTGATGGAACAACACTTTCTTGCTGAGTAGTCCTGGCCTTTTCTCTTTGATCGTTTCACGCAAATGACGTAAAAGGGTGCAGTAATAAGCAGAGTTTATAGTCTCACCTTTTGCAAGGTAGTCCACCATGATGACACCCTTAGCATCCCAAAAAACTGACGCCATCACCTTGCCAGCTGACAAAATTGTTTTGGCTTTTTTTGGAGTCGGTTCATCAGGTTTTTTCCACTGCTTGGATTGCTGTTTTGACTCTGGGGTGTAGTGGTGTACCCAGGTTTCATCCATTGTAACAAATCTGTCCAAAAAATCTTGTGGATCAGTCTCAAACATTTCCAAACTGTCGCGAGAAATCGTGAGCCGTATTCGTTTTTGTTCAACTGAAAGCAATCTGGGGACCCACCGCGCAGAAACCTTAGAAAATCCAAGTTCATTGACTATGATGTTTTGTGTTCGTTCATATGAGATGCCAATAGTGTCAGCAATCTCCCTGATGGTCAATCTCCGATCTGCCAATATCAGATCACAGATTTTCCCAATGTTTTCTTCAGTCGTAGACGTCGTAGGCCGGCCGGAGCGAGGGTCATCTTCAATACTCTCTCGTCCGCGTTTAAATTCTGCAACCCACTTTTTCACAGTCGTATACGATGGAGCAGATTCCCCCAATGTTGTTGACATATCTTCGTGAATCTCTTTTGGAGTCAGTTTTTTTTTAAACAGGTATTTGATGACCGCACGTTGCTCAATTTTCTCCATTCTTTAAAAACGCTGCACTTAGGCTCACAAAATTCAGTCTAATTTATAAACAGATAATGCTATTGTGACAGAATTTTACAATGTGACAACCAGAGAGTAAACAAATCGAATGAGGTCAGTTACATTAAAATAAGTCAAGTATTTATGTGGTAGGCCGCGAATATTTCGATCCACCCTCGTATAATATCTTGGGACAACTCATACAACGCTATCTGGTCCCAAACTAAGCAAAGCTTGTACTGTGGAAACCAGACAACTGTTAAACAGACTTATTCTGAATACATACATATTATAGACAAATAACACCCAGACACAGAATAAACCATCGTACTCATCACCCAAAATTTTATCCTGGGTTGGGATCGAACCCACCGCGTCACAGAGGCAGTCTAAGTAAGTCTTTTTAAACTAATAAAATTACAAGAATACAGATACTAACTGCTACTAGAAGCATACTGCACACAAGAGTCCCGCGGCTCAGGCACGCGGTTCACGTAGCCGTGCGCAGCGTGTCTCGACTCGCGCGCCTCCCGTGCGCCGCGGCACTCCGCGTCGCCCGCGTAGCTCACCGGCCGCGTGTGCCTCTGTACCTGGACCTACGAGGGAACACGATGTCTGGTCAAAGGCAATCGGAGTGCGTACGACTGCTATGAAAGAGGGTCTAATTTCGGTGTCTACACGGGACAGAGCCAGTTGTTCCCTATACCTACTCCAAAAAATCCACTTTAGGGTAGGGTACACGAAAACATATGTCTCGAAGTCCACCTTAAGCCTGAGTGACTATTTATCCTAGCGTGGATGTAGGTACTTTGGGTTCAGCCACATAGTGCACTTTTAATATGACACCTTGTGTCACTTTTAAAGTGCAATTGGATGATGGAGACTACTAGGCAAGTATTAATAGGATCGTATGGATCTAACTATTTAACCGATATACTTAATCTTAATGGTAGGGGAGCCCAAGGTGAAATTTACTCGAGCGAGCGTGCGAACAAATGGAATGATATCATCCTGCATCCTTTTTGTTAAGTACCTCCATCATATATGAGCTCTATATAGGTGGAGGGTTCTAGGGCAGTCAGAAATGAATGAAAGAAAGGGTGAATTAATTAATGCCCCAAGGATGGTGGTAAGACGGACGGTGCCGAGACGTGTTTACACCTCCGGCACCGTTCACGTACCGCGGCTAAACTCTCACCAGTCGTCAATTCGTGGTATAGCAAACTATAATATCTATCTATACTCTCGATCGGAATATGCAAACGGCATAATTGTCGATGACGATTTTAAATGCTTCGACGATGCAATAATTACACTGCAATAGTGTAGGATTTTCATTTAAATTGCATGTTGTCACTGCGCAGCGTCATACATTTACTGCGAGGATTCGTTTGCGCTAATTTGAAGCACTCGCTTTACCTCTAAACCTCTATTTATCTCTTTCTTACAGTAGGTACAGCCTTTATTGCGTTGATATTCCTTCACTTAGATTATTCTAAGTTCCTTCCCTTTCAATTCGTAGTATGTAATTGTGTGTTATAATAAGTAACCATTTTTTCTTACAGTTTTGTACGAAAAAATGGTTACACCTCTGTATATAAAACCTCATTGATTTATTGTTCGTTTTTTTTTTACAGCACAAGTACGCGAGCCAAACCTGCGAACTACAAAAAAAAACGAGAACGGCCCACCCTTCCCGCACGACAGATATCGGACGACTGACGGGTTCGTGGCGGGACGGGAGAGTTAGCGTACAGTACGATCAACGTAACTTGACCGGATTGAAGATAAGTTTTTATCACTTTCGCGCATGTCATAGGGATGCGACTCTAAAATTACTCACGAAAACGACTAAATAAGTTTAATCGATTAAAAATACTAACAACATTTTAATTCAACAATATAAAAACACTATTTAAATGAGTTCATAAAAGTTTAAATTTAGAACAGTTACAGTAAATACTAAAGAAACTTTAAAAAACAATTTCTTTACGAAAATAATCACAAAAAAACATGAGTTAGTAATACTAATTATGACAATGTAATGCGTAATCGCATCTCTAATTCTCTTGGTTTAGTTACCGCCCCCGCACCCCGCTTCCTACCACCATTTACTTCCAAAAAATGCATCTGCGCAACCACTTGTCGCCTACCTCCGGCCTAGTTACGTTGATCCAACTGTAGCAACTATTTTTTATGCTCTTTGGTAGCAACCGCGCCATTAATTACGGCACGAGAGCCCCGAACAAATATGGTACAGATGGTGGAGCTCACAGCTCAACATTAAATATAAATCTACGCGTGTATTATTTGACACAGACGCGCATGTACGGAACTCTAAACCTGGGCCTCGATAGACGATTGGAGCGAGTTCGACCGAGATCTGTTTTCGCTTGTTTTAGAATGCCGGCCATCTGTATTAACTAATTTATGACGAGAGTCACGATGCGATGCAGTCCGGGGAATCAGCGCAGCCCCGCGAACAGTGAACTTATCAATATTATGCACACGATTTTTTTTTTATGGCGATAATTCTTTGCATTTTCAAAATTTCGCTACGAACTTTCGTCACTTACAAATCGTCAGTCTTTAGAATAAGACCATTTTTAGAGCATATTTTTTTTCTTTTAATTTCTTCTAATTTCTTCTTTCTTTCTGATGGCCATCTCCACCACGCAAATCGGCAGTTGAACATACCTATGGTATACAGAAGTGTTGGAGCATCTAATCTATCAATATCCGACGCGATTGAGTATTTCCATGTAGTTTATTTTAACATTTAAAAAAAAAAATCTATACCTTACCCCACCATTGGAAGCAGAAACATTATTAACATTTATCCTTCCTATTATCTAATCTACAAAATAGGACGCCACACAAGCTACGCTCGAGTAAATCCCCATTTAGCATCATGGACTCCCTTAGTATAATAGGGTTTCCTTTTTTTTTTAATAATAAAAATGATTTATCCACTTAGGAAGCAAAATACTACACTAGTGAAAAGTCGATTCTACATTTACTGGTAATGCCTGTTCGCAAACAATAGGTAAAGCCCGAGAAAAGAACAGGCAATAAAAACTCATGGCCACTCTTTTCAAATTGCCAATGTTTACAATGTCTCTCTGTTTATAAACTGTATATGCAGGTAAGGTGCTGCCACCATTATATTATACACCATATACTGGACTAGGACTGATGCAAAAAAGAGGTCAATAATATTAGAAGAGTACACGAGATCGGATACATCAGCCTCAATGGGCACAACATAGTAGGAGCATCCACTTACGATGTAAAAACTTTATGTGCTTAAATATTGGCTAATTTACTGCTACTTAATGAATAAGTATACATGTTTTTCAAAGGAAAGAAAAGAATGGCCGTAATTTATCACGCAGAATCTTTACTTACAAAAGTAAATCGTTTTCTTTATTACATGTCGCAATAGCTTGACGCACTAAAGAAAAAAGTTCTAAGCAAAGAAGACAACTGATACCTATTCAACTAGTCCCCAAAACAACAACAAAATATTTAATCATTGATTAAATAAAAAAATAAAGCTATAGCTTATAGTAGTATTATGTACTATTGTTGAGATCACCCTTGCCCTTGTGCTGTTCAAAGGCATCGGCGCTGACCTACACTAATACACCCAACGTTGAAGAATGAAACATATGTTTGGTAAATGTCACTCACCTCGGTGTGTTTGACCCTATAATTATCCTGACTGGAATAAGCGTGGTTCTCTTTGATGGCATAGTTCTCTTTGAGATATTGCTCATCTGTAATAATAACACAATAAAATAACTTTGTTTTTATGGTAGTGTAGTTACATTATATTGTTTTAATATAAAACTTACCAAACGATTTCTGATGGCGCGGCATTAGGCGGCAGTAACAAATTATAACTAACAAAATAACAACTCCGCAAATTCCTCCTATAAGCCAAGATAACCAAACAATTATAACACGACCCTGCAAATAAACATTATGATTTATATCTATACAATCATAAATAAATTATTGATTTTATGTTTGTAAGATACCTACCTGCAGAAACATTTCAGTTATTAACACGAAAGCGAAATACGCTTGTTTTTGTTCCCTTACAATAGCTTTTTCCTAACATTTTTAATACTTATATTATACAATTCCTACTTAAAACTATTAAAACTATGTTAGAATACTATGGTAAAATTAAAACATGAAAATGTCCATTTTTGAAATGTGCGCGCCTGCGCGTTGCTGTTCCTATAGGTGCGTCTAGAAATAATTTCTTGTTGCACCTAAACAAATATTAAAAGCATTTATTTCACTTTCCAGTCCTAGTCACTATTAATTGTTTATTATTATTAGGTACAGCTGTTTATACTGAAATCTAGATAAAAAAGCTAAGTGTGTTATATATTCTGTTTCGTAAACTCTTGATAGCATGGTGCTTTCAGAACGCTTAATATAATATCAAATTGATGACGTTACGTACATTTGACGTTTTGCAAGACTACGTTCCATTTTTTAGTCCTCCCTTCTAAAAGCTACGTGTATTATTATTTTTTTTTTTCAAAATTGATTTTTTTTTCAGTACAATAGTATCTCAATAAATAACTCTAAAGTAAAGTTATATTTTTTTATATAAAATGCTTTTATTAACTTTAGTTTTTGTTTAGAGTGAAATAAATATTCCAACATTAACATTACTTGAAATGGAACATGTGAATTATTAAATTAAAAAAAAATATACCAGTACCAATTTTGGCATTGGTGGAACACATCTTTAAGTCTGCAATTCCGACCAATATCAATCAAAACAAAGCTGTTGCCGTTGACACAAACAGTGACCAACTGCTTAGTGCTTACATGCCTATATTCGTCGGTACGGGACGCCGACCGATTTATTGTTATCACTATCAGTCATACTCATTTATACCCCCGCCAATTTCAATCCATCGTACGATTTATTTTCCTACGTCATTGCACCTCTGAACTCTACTGTAGCACTGTAGTGCCACAGAGTACTTTTGTGTAGTGCTATAGTACTGTATTGCAGTGAAATTATTTACTAGTGAGCGCCGACAGCGGTCGGACTGCAATAATATTGCGTAAAACAGTAGTGTTTACGTTACGTGTTTGTGTTGAGACAGTTGGTTGTAGGGGAAATGACGAGTGTAAAACTAAGTTTTCTTATATTATTTATTTACGGTCTACTTGCGCAGAATTCCCTGGGTCTCTCACCCGTAATACTCAGTAAGTATCACTTTTGAATTAGGTTCTTTTCCAGAAAATTCTTGATGAGTCTCTGTCCTATGTCTAGGTAATTTGTGTATGTCCTCTTAATGGTGTACAATAAAGAGTATCTATCTATTTAATAATACATAAATAATAATAATAATCTGTAGTTAAACAACTCATAATTTAATTATAGTTTTATTATATCATAACTATTTATTTTTTGTTTTTGTTAACCCATTTAGTTTGTTCTTTTGCCATGCAGTAAAAAATGTAGGTAGATTTGTCTAGTTCTTAACATCAAAAACACTTTATTTTGTGTTTACTTTCATAATAAATTGCTAATTGTTTTAATGAATTAGCTTTTTATTGATTACATTTTTTCTTCCTAACAGTCCCAGGCGATGGAGGTTCACAATTAGAAGCAAGGCTAAACAGAACTAATGTAGTACATTACATTTGCGCTAAAACATCAAATACATTTTTCAACATTTGGCTGAACTTGGAGCTTCTCGTTCCATTTGTGATTGACTGCTGGGTGGATAACCTGAGGCTAGAGTACAACAATGTCACAAGAACCACTTCAAATCCGCCTGGAGTTGAAATTCAGATACCGGGATGGGGGATTTCGGAACCAGTGGAGTGGCTGGACCCATCCCATGACAGTACTGGAGCATACTTCAACACTATAGTAGATGCGCTGGTCAAGATAGGTTATCAGAGAAATGTATCCATCATCGGAGCTCCATATGACTTTAGGAAGGCACCAAGTAGGTGTTATTTACTTTGGTTATTTTTTTTTACTTTTCATGTTAACAGCTTTATAGACTTGGTAGTTTCTTCCATGTCTCAACTATAATTACAGTGTTGGTAAAGTCATAATGTTATTATTTACATTTACAAACTTAAGTGCATTTAAATAAAGTTTTGATTAAATTGCATCATCCTCCTGCAAGTCCTAATAAAGATAATAAATATTACATTGCTGCATATATGCAATAAATGTTGCATTGCATTGACTGCCTCTGTGGGGCAGTGGGAGTGTTTCTGACTACTACGCAAGAGGTTGTGGGTTCGAAACCCACACGGGACACCATTTTCTGTGATCCACAAATTGTTGTTCCGAGTCTGGGTGTACTTTGTGTCTGTGACTTGTATGTTTGTAAAGTTCCCATGATACAGGGTTTGTACCCTACTGCGGGAGTTGTATCTTTTAAATAAAATAAAAAAATCCTATTGTGGCCACATAGGTTCTCCCCTATCTCTTGTAAATTAACATATGATTATGAATAAATATCAATATACGATAAATTGTTGCTCAAACAACCTCTTCAACTTTATTATATTACTATAGAATAATAGTACTTAATAAACCATGAACTTCCACAGATGAAAATGCAGAATTTTTCACAAACATGAAGACCTTGGTAGAAAACACATACAACCTGAACAACAAGACTGCTGTGACATTGCTAGTGCACAGCATGGGAGGACTCATGGCGATGCACTTCCTTCGCCTGCAGCCTCAGAAGTGGAAAGACCAGTACATCAAACGACTGGTGTCACTCTCCACTCCTTGGGCTGGATCTATGAAAGCTGTGAAGGTGTTTGCTATAGGTAAGACCATTATTAATATATATTTTATAAGTAAATATTGTTATTTAAGGATTATCATAGGTGGATTCAGAGTGAGCAGGGGCACATGCACCCGAAGATGGTTGTTTTGTGTGCAAAATTTTTTATATTGTATTGAATTTCTTTGCCAATTTGGCTCTTCTGATTTTTTGCCCATTTGCCTCTCGTGCCTAAGAATAAAATCCTAGTTATAATCCTAGCCCACGAGGGGGATTAATGTGTATCAACAAAGGCAGTGATATTCAAGATTTTACTTAACTCTCAAATCTTGGAAATATGTGTCAGGGAAAAGTTCAAAAGTCATTCACATTTGTGTGACATAATTTGTAACCAACAACAATTTCAGTGATTAAACAAATAACTTTATTGATTCTAATTAAAACAATGGGCTAGTTTCCAACTAGTCAAAAATCAAAACAATAATGCTATAAGAAACGTCAAAACGTAGATTTTATATGGAGATCTCATATAAATACCGGTCTATCACGTCACTATTTCTTTCTCATCAAATCACTTCTTTTTATGATATGACTAGCTGACCCGAGCAACTTCGTCTGCGTTAATTTTTCCCGTTTTTTTAACATTTTTCATTGCTGCTCCGCTCCTATTGGTCGTAGCGTGATGTTATATAGCCTATATCCTTCCTTGATGAATGGGCTATCCAACACTAAAATATTTTTTCAATTCGAACCAGCAGTTCCTGAGATTATTGCGATCAAACAAACAAACTTCAGCTTTATAATATAGATTAATGGTAAAAAATTCAATTTAATACAAAATTTAACCGGGACTTTTTCTTTTGGTTTTTTTGATTACTTAAGAAACTAGCCTATTCCTAGAGAAAGATTCAATCATCAGACCGCAACACTTTTGCTTCAGCATTTCGTTTACATTTGGGTCATTGATTAGTTTCCTTTTAAATGAGCTAGTTATGTACGTTTCTATCATGTTTTCTTTTAATGGTAAGTAATTACGTATGCTGACTCAAAGAATACAATGATTTCATAGCCACTGACCACATTTTTTTTAAAAGAAGACTCTTGCACTAGTTTACTTCATGGAGTATTTTACAAATATACAATTAAAGGACACAAAGTGCACTTAAACTGATCAACAGCCATAAATTGTGAACCAAACCCTCTTCACACACAGCCGTCGCACAGTAACCTAATCAATTTTAATTTTTTAGGTGGACGAAAATATTTAAATTAAAGTTTTAAATATCAATCGCATAAATTAGCTTGTATTTAAAACGTTATGTTACATTTTCAAAAAATAATAATAAAAAAAATATTATAATTAATATTTTATTTTAAGGCTTAATATTTTTGCTTTATTGCCCGACGTTTCGACCGTATTGCAACGGCCGTGGACACGGGTAGACGTCACGGGTACAAATCGCGAAAGTTTACGAACATATAATTTTTTTTTAATACGTATATAACTCTTATTTATCATTTATTCTTACATTTTCAAAAAATAAATTATAAAAATATAAATATTCATTATATCAAACTAGCTTATTTTTTCTAACAGCGCTTTTCCTTCTCTACGGTAGTAGCTGCAGATACTAGTATAGTATTATATTATCTGTGCTGCAGACTAGGGTCTAATGTTACAAGTCGTATTTAAAATAAGTCCTTGTTGGTTTGCTTTGAGATAACAAAATTTAAACCAGTGACCTTGTGGGATATATTAGAATTATCAACAGCAGTGTTGGGAACGAGGATAGTATTTCTTTCTTTTCTTCAGAAGATAGCGAAATATTATATAAAGTAAGAAGCAGCCCTAAGGTCTCCCATCTTATATAGCTTCATTTCCGCTGTTTATTTTTTTCCGTACTTCTAGTATTCACATTCATTCATTCAACCATCTGTGTTTTGTTCAATAGCAAAGGGCTGTTGAGGTCTTCCACTACTCGTGTTTTGTGATGTAGAAGGTTCATTTGTTTGCACTCCAAAGATGATAACACATTAATAAATCAGTTGTAAAACTTTTTCTCATATATTTGAGTAAGTTTATACTGAAATGTATGCCAGTTGCCGACCAATATATATTTTTTTATAGTCAATGTCAAAAAACGTTTTATTTTAGAATGTTTCCTAAGCACATCGAATAAATCTTAATTTTTATTTAACTGCGACTACGTTACTTAAAATAGTAGTAACTTTGTTCAAGCAGGGCAAACAGGAGTAAAAAAATCCGAAATAAACCAATAATACCGTCTTCTAAGTTATTTCTCAGGGTCTAATGTTACAAGTCGTATTTAAAATAAGTCCTTGTTGGTTTGCTTTGAGATAACAAAATTTAAACCAGTGACCTTGTGGGATATATTAGAATTATCAACAGCAGTGTTGGGAACGAGGATAGTATTTCTTTTTTTTCTTCAGAAGATAGCGAAATATTATATAAAGTAAAGTAAGAAGCAGCCCTAAGGTCTCCCATCTTATATAGCTTCATTTCCGCTGTTTATTTTTTTCCGTACTTCTAGTATTCACATTCATTCATTCAACCATCTGTGTTTTGTTCAATAGCAAAGGGCTGTTGAGGTCTTCCACTACTCGTGTTTTGTGATGTAGAAGGTTCATTTGTTTGCACTCCAAAGATGATAACACATTAATAAATCAGTTGTAAAACTTTTTCTCATATATTTGAGTAAGTTTATACTGAAATGTATGCCAGTTGCCGACCAATATATATTTTTTTATAGTCAATGTCAAAAAACGTTTTATTTTAGAATGTTTCCTAAGCACATCGAATAAATCTTAATTTTTATTTAACTGCGACTACGTTACTTAAAATAGTAGTAACTTTGTTCAAGCAGGGCAAACAGGAGTAAAAAAATCCGAAATAAACCAATAATACCGTCTTCTAAGTTATTTCTCAAAGGCTATGGTTTGTATTTGTGCAAATGAAACAAATAGGATAAAAATAGTGTACCTACATTTTTTTTCTAATAAATTATAAAGACTCTGTGTTAACGAATAGGTACTTAAAATATATAATATACATAAGAATGTACACCATTTTTCGTAAATCCAACAGTCAACAACTTACGCAGTACATTAATTTACATGATAAATTCTTCGTATACGGTAATAACGCAATAATCAGATGACGCGGTGACTTTAAACCTTGATATCTCGCAACACAAAAAGGATAGAATGTAGTTAAGATCCCTATGTGCACATAAGTATTTTTTTCTTATAACGTGGGTTATAAGAAAAATATGTGCACTTAGAAGAACGTGCACGAAGAATTTCTTTGAGAAAATTGAATTCCGTCCACCTAATATTGAAAAATTAATCACTGTACGTCGTCAATTTAAATATATTTATGTAGGTACCTATTTGCGTTTTAAGTCGCCTCTAGGTAACCTTAATATGACACAATTATTACTATGCACCAACATTTGCAGTGGTTGCCCTTGAAAATCCTTAATGTGCAAACATTCTTATTGTTAAGTAATAATTATTCGTATAGTTTGAAGCAGAATACATACCTAGTTCATCTAAATAAAAACTAACACATTCGAGGGCAACTCTAGATCATCCGCATATTTTTAGTCACATTTTAAAAATAAAACTTAGGTACTTGACACTTCTCTTTAGACGAAGACGCAGTAATAAGAATATCAATACTTTTTGTAATCTATGAAATTATTTCGCGTTACGTTAACCTTGGCCGCGGGGAACTCCCGTTTGGTTTACAATTTTATTAATCGTTATATGACGCAAAAGCCGTAATTATATTAAGCGGACTGTCTCATACAAATTTAGATGCACCCATAATCTAAAGACCACAACCACAATTGAAGAAATAATTGCGTAAATAATACTGTAAAATACTGAGCAGTATTTTGTGATAATACTCCATTGAAATAAACAAGCTACTACTTACTTAAATTCTTACGCTATTATTTGTATCTACGTAGATAATGAATAAAAATATGCTTAGATTGCGTAGACAGTGATAGCGTACAATAATATCAATATTATGTACCTATTATAGTAAGGAAATAATGGTCATTCGTCTTGACCCAGTTCAGTTGCTGACGTCAAATGCGAATAGTACGGACATATCATTGAAGCGCACTTGTAGGTAAAAGGTCGACTCCGCTCGTTGGGGAGAATGTTCAACTACTCTGCTCCCAGCTATGTATGAAATTAATTCACAGCATGCTTTTATATATCTTTATTTTATATTAAACTAGCTTTCGCTCGCGGCTTCGCCCGCGTGGATGTCGGTTATAGCAATAAAAGCTATCCTATGTCCTTCCCCGTGATTCAAACTATCTCCATACCAAATTTCATCTAAATTGGTTTAGCTGTTTGAACGTGAAAGCGTAACAGACAGACAGAGTTACTTTCACATTTATAATATTAGTATGGATTTTACTTATTGTGTTATCATTTGTTATTTATTTTTAGATTGCTTGAAATTTCGACCATGTTGCACAATAGACATTCACTGTAAGTAGCTTAATTCATCAATGTCATTAGATCAAAACGTCAAACATACTGGAGGATCCAGAGGGCGGCTAAGGGGCTCCCCCCTTCCCCCTCACAATGTATCGGACTCCGCCCGAGTATGTGTACTTTCAAAATTCAAAATTCTTTATTCACTTATGGTGCAAAACAACTCTTGTGATACGTCGGGATTCTACATGTACATGTAATCCCAAGTTCGCAAACAATAGGTAAAGCCGGAGAAAATATACCGGCAATAAAAACTCGCGGCCACTCTTTTCAAATTGCCAATTTTACAATGTTAGAATGTTTATAAACTTGATATGGGGGTAAGGTGCTGCGACTAATATACTATACACCATGTTAAAGGACTGATGCAAATTGTATTATCAAAAAGTTGAAACATGAGATATAGCAAAATCAGCCTTAGTGGGTACAATATAGTAGGAGCATCTACTTACAACAAAGGTAAAAACTATATGTCCTTAAATATTGGCCAAAGTACTTGTTGTACTTTCCTTGATAAAACGTACCCCTCGTGGTCAGGCCGCCTCCCAACCAAAATCTTGAGTTCCTAAGCGGAGTCAAGCTCATCGCCTAAAACATAATCATAGATCCGCCGCCTCGCAAGCAAATAAAGATAAATAATTCATGTTCGTGTTAACCGACGTAGATATTTGTGCATTGTAATTCCTATCGCGCACATACCTACTACGTTATTCTAGCAGTTAGACATGACATGCAATGGGCCACCATCTTTTATCTTTTATTCTTTTATTTTATATTATAAATGGGAAAGTAACTCTGTCTGTCTATCTGTTACGCTTTCACACTCAAACAGCTAAAACGATTTAGATGAAATTTGGTATGGAGATAGTTTGAGTCCCGGGGAAGGACATAGGATAGTTTTTATCGCGAAACCGACACACACGCGGGCGGTGCCGCGGTCGAAAGCTAGTACCTTCATAAATGCCCATTTTGCTGATTTACCATTTAGCATTTGAGCAATATTTATACCTGGTATTCTAAAGTTACAAGAAGTACAAAATGAGTAATGTACCTATGTCAGCACATTTGACTCACATTGTTTATAAACATCACGTATCGGATATGATCAATGTACTTAATAATGTTGTCAAGAGCACTTTCCTGCCATACGCCCCCCCCCTCTCCCACTGTCCTTACTGTCTCTCTGATTCATCGACTACTGTGAAATGTAGCCACTTAAATAGTTTTTCCTATTTATTCGAACACTAGCGGCCTGCTCTGGCTTCGCACGGACTTTTCTACACCATCTATTATCTACATAATATGCTATTAAAAACCTAAGATAGACCTTAGAAAAAGATAACTAGCAAAGTGAGATTGTGGTCCCACGTTACTAGCAATCCTGTTAATCCCTCCAACATACTCCCTCTAACTTGTGTTAGGGGGTTTACGACGGAAATATAATGGGTAGGATTCGAACGAGACCGATGCCTTAGCCATTAGGCTACCGCCTTTATAACCAATGTTTACCAACATAATCTAAGCGTATAACTTAATTTAGGTAAACACCACATGCATTATTAATTGGTTAGATTAATTCGAAAATAAATATAAATAATATAATAATGCCTAAAGCTATTATACTCTGCAATTATTATAAACAGTTGCTTATTCTATGATAAGATGACGAAATTAACTGACTGATAGGGAAAACTGCACCACAATCCGTTGCGTAGTTTAGAAGATCTTAACGCACAGACAGCAAGACCAATTTTATACTATGTAGATAAAGAAGAAAAAGAATATTAGCACTACTAAGTACTACCGTTGAGGTTGACCATTTGTTGAGTGGAGGCCGCGTCTCGGCAAACGTAGTGTAGGACGCCCTCAGGCCAGGTGGAGTGATGATTTACGCAAAACGGCTGGCAGGAGCTGGATGCGAGAAGCCGAAGATAGAACAAAGTGGCGTGCAATTGGAGAGGTTTATGTCCAGCAGTGGACTGCGATAGGCTGATGTTGTTGTTGTTAGTACCTTGTATATACTTATTTTCTGCAATGCCGTCCGTGATTTCGTCAACGTCAACGTCGTGAAGTGTTGAAGAGTTTTTATGTTTTTACAAATGGCACTATTGTTTTTTTTTTTGAGAGTTGAGTTGTCTGAATAAATAAAATGAACTAGTGATCAAACAGACATTTAAATTTTATTAGTGTTCGTATAGCCCCATTCTCACTACAACGAATATTGTTCAACTTAAGGCTCCTAGCATACAGATGCTCTAATATTCATATACCTTTGTTGTAAATTTGTTTGCGCAGATGCAATTTTAAGAACAGCTCATTATTTCTTTCCTATTATTAATCCAATCTCTTGTTTGTATGCTGTTAGTCATCACAATCGACAATTCATTGACCTTATTCATTACATGTTTGTTCGGACAAACGAATAAACCACAAAACCACAGGGGTTTTTGTATAAATAAATAAATATCATGGGGATAACTTAAACACCATCTCGTCACAAACTAGAATGGGCCTGTGTGTATACCTACTATACCAGATCGAATAGAAAAGAATGGATAAAAGTAATTCATATTTCTAATTACATATATACATTACATATCCATGTGAAAGTAACTCTGTTGTTACACTTTTACGCTTAAACAGCTAAACCGATTTAGATGAAATTTGGTATGGAGACAGTTTGACTCCCGGGGAAGGACATAGGATAGTTTTTATCGCGATAACCGACATCCACGCGGGCGGAGTCGCGGGCGAAAGCTAGTTATAAATAAATTACACCCAGAAACAGAACAAACCATCGTGCTCATCACACAATAATGTAGGTATCCTACGTGAGGACCGAACCCACGACCTCTGGCTTATAAGTCAATGTCGCTAACCATTCTGCCAACAGGCCAGTGTACCCTTCAATGGTGTCATTCCAGTAGATCTGTGTGAAGAAGGACTTTAGAGACAAACAATAGGAAGATTAGACACAGTATTATCTGTTGATTGGATTGAGCAATGTTTAATTGGCACTTAAGTATAAAGCATTGCGTTGCGTACTTTGTATAGGTAAACTATTAATCATCATAATCTTTTACCCGTAAGAGTCATAGTACCTAAAGGTTCTAATATGTTAGTAGTGGCTTGTCTCTGTGATCGCGGCGGCTGTTACTGCAAGCAATGCTGCTTTATGACCTCATTCATAAAAAATCGATTGTTCGGAATTATTTAATAATATATGTTATGTTGTACCCAGAACTATTATAAGACGGGAGGTGCGCGCGGTCTTAAAATCTAAATTGTATTGTAATGTATACAAACTGTACTCTAATTGTAATACGTGGAAACGCTGTGGATTGTACATAGATTTAATTTGTAAGATAGAATTAAGGCTTAATTTACAATTGTTTGTTTTCCCAAATAAAAATAAAATAAAAATCACCGTGTTTGAGTAGGTACTCCGCGACACGGGCTTTGTACCCTAGTGTGATGTAGTTGAAGTGACTTAATTTCAGTACTATGGCTATTTGACATGGACATCTGTATGTCTGTCTGTGGCCAAACTTCCAAAACGAGATTTTAATAAGCCAAAATGTCGTTTACTGTGCGAATTTCTAAACCTAGATACGTAGACTACTGGTACAATCTATATATCTATATAAACCGCAACACACGAGTCGCGGTGTATTGGCTGTAGACAAGGTGACTTTCCCAGTCCACCAACCGTGTACAGTAATTATTTTCAAGAAAATAGCTCTGCTTTTAGCTGGCTAGTTCTTTTAATTGGCACTTAATTTAACAATAATATGTACGAGGGAATGTTGGATCCTATGAAGAGTAAAGTAAAGATAAAGCTGTAATTAAGTTATTGGTTATCGATAGGTATTCGGTTCGGATCTATACATTTACTATTGAAGTGCCGCGTACACATTTAGTGAAATTCTTATGTGTACGGGGCTCAATATCATGCTTGAAATTTGTGATTTTTTATTTCTAATCAACATGCGGAACATTTAAGTATTATGTTTTTATTTAAATGTCTGTAGGTATGTATTCTTTTTAATTAGCAGTATTTATACTTATATAGAAATTTGTTCGTTGACATCCGCGGTGCGTAGTCACTGCGCCAATTTTTGCACCACAACTTGTTAAAAAAAATCTTGCTTGTGCTAAGAATGGGTTAACGCCCAAAATAGAAGAAATACTTTTGTTCTAAGGGTTCACGTCTGTAGTTTAATGAGTGGGATTCGCCCGCCACCTTTTGATTGCGAATTCGATTCCTTAATCACTACGCTTAATATGTGGCGGTCTATTTGTTAGTTTTTAGATGGCAAAGTAAATAATATAATCTAGTTAAATCCTGTTGTAATTGTTCATATCACATTAGTGGTGTGACAATAGATACGGCATCATTATGTATCGTACGGTATCACGCCACACATGAACCTACTTAATAGATAGATAGAGAGTAGGTATTATCACTTTATTGTATGACTTTATTATTATCTATCTCTTGTTTTTTACTTGTTTTGTTTTTTAATTCATGTTTGCTTCACTAATTCGTCGAACTTTTAGTCTACGGATCTAAAAGCAGACTTAAAAACGTTGTGTTACAATTTGATAGTCTTTCAGGCAAATACTTTAAAAAATAGATAGATAGCCAATAAGAAACATACTTATGGAAACCGTCTCTGGATTTTTTTACGGAGGAGTGAAGCTACATGTTACCTGATAGGTACAAATAAACTAATCACGTCGCTTTTCTCCATTTCTGCTTTCCTGTTGAAGGCGCTTACCGCACGATGTATGGTTTAAGGGGAAGGCAAACACAATGGTGGACATCAAACGTTTTGTAATAATTTAGTTTACTAATTTCCTAAATTTTAATTGTCAGAAGTTAAAACGGTTTGGGGAGACCTTTGCTAAACAATAGCCGTCTGTAGGCGGAAATTTAAAAAAAAACTCATGTTGTTTCTAGGTGATGATCTCGGCAGTTTAATGCTGCGCGAGAGCATAATGCGCACGCAGCAGATCACGTGCCCGTCGCTGGCGTGGCTGCTGCCCTCGCCGCTGTTCTGGAAGCCCGACGAGGTGCTCGTGCAGACTGACAAGTTCAACTACACTGTCAAGGACTTTCAGAAACTCTTCACGTGAGTATCTACAGCTTGGTGGCTATTGAAATAAAATGAAATTCACACTAGGGAATTGTCTGAGACAAACGACAAACCTGGCCGAGAAAGTGCAACTTCAACAACTTCAATTTTCTTTTCTAATGCAATTATTATATAGATAACATAATTGGTATGAAACGCCCTATGAAATGCTACCCCGCTACTCCTGCCCCTTTAAAAATGACTCAAATTTCATTGCGCGCACCACTTTAGGAATCACTACGCAATCTTCCCGTGTTTGCGTTCGAACTCAGAAACCTAAAAAAACCGTAATGAGAGATTATATACAGGCAGACCAACCCAATGCCCCTTGGAGGGAAAGTACCCGTAAATATTTAAGTTAGCTAATTTTTATGAAAGAAAAATTCTTTTTTTTTTAGGAATAATAATAACTGTTATTTGCCAGAGCCGGGAATCAAACCCGCTAAAGGCAGATAACAAAATTCTTTGTTTTTATAAGGCAGATTAAAAAGGTCAATTATAAGGAACAAATCTCTCTAATAAACATTGCATATACAATCTAAAAAAGATAAAGTAATAGCCACACTACGAGTAAATACAGGTTAGCATAGTTTTTTAACAGTACAGCCTACATAAGTAGATATAAATTTGAATAAATTAATTTAATACAATTAACTTAAATGCAACCCACAATACAAAGGTTGAATATTTTTATAAATCAATTGCCATAACTTTGCTTAATTTACTTTAAGCAAAGTTATGGCAATTAATTTATAGGTATGATAATTATTTATTTAAAAGCACATCTCGATCTATTTGACTATTTTCAGTAGTGTTTCTGCTTCGTCTAGCCCTTGTACATTTGTAAATTTATTATTAAACTTCATGGTCTTCCTCAAATTTTAAAAGCAATATTTATTAGAGAGATTTGTTCCTCATAATTGACCCTTTCGATCTTAAAGACACAAGATGTTTTTTTTTAATTTAAGGCAGGTCCGATTCCCAGCTTATGCAAGTCACTTTTAGAAAATGTTAGAATCCACTTCTTTTTATTTGTAAAAATAAAATAATGTTTCCTTTGACTAAAATTTGTTAAGTCAAATATTTAGGGTACTTTCCCTCCAGGCATTGTTTTGGTTCACTCTGTATATGTCACACGTGGTTTCCAATCCTTTAAATCCGCGACATATATATTTTTTTTGCTTTAAAATTATGCGTAGGTATGTAAATTTTAACTTTTTATTGGTTTTATTAAAAAACCCAAATAAACCAGTGCGACATTTCTATTTATAATATCTTGGGACAACTCATACAACACAACGCTATTTGATCCCAAATTAAGCAGAGGTTGTACTATGGAAACCAGACAACTAATAAACATACTTACTTATATATTTCTAAATCAAATATTTATTTGTATCAAAAATTTCACAGTACATTTATATTGCGCACGAAAATTTCTAAATACATATTATATATAAATATCACCCAGACATAGAACAAACCATCGTGCTCATCACACAAAGTTTTATCCAGGGTAGGGATCGAATCCACGACTTCTTGCGTAGCAGTCGGATACACTCCCACCGCGCCACAGAGGCAGTATATTATGTTCTTAAATAAGTACGTAGTGAATCAATAACTGCTGAAATTGCGTAATATATATAATAATATTGTAACAATAATTAATTATCGTTACAAAACAACACATAAACAACTGTATTCCTATTATACATATTGATACCAAAGAAATTATTTCTAGCTACATTTTCCTCCTCACAATACAAACATACATCAGCTGCGACAACTCATAACAGTAGTAACAGCTGATGTTGACTGATGACTTGCAAATATACAAACATTTTTCTTTGTGTTTTCCCTAACATTTCAATTGAGAAAATCCCACGCTTTGAATGATTTAAATTGCTTTCCTTGTTATGTCCATCAAGGAATAGTCAAGAACTTCTACTATTGAGCTTACTGGGACTTAGTCCAATATAAGCTTAGGTAAAACTTGCAAGACATTTAACAAAGCATGTGCCAAAAGTTGACTTCCATCTTAGATGGTTCCACCACCGTCTATAAAACTTCTATAAAAATGTTGATTTGGAGAGTTTTCCCCTGTTGAGGACAACGAGAGAGGGGCTTGACCTCGCTGAGGGTACGTTTTATCAAGGTAAAACTTAACACAGGGCGACTCTGATACTTCTGGGGCGGGTTTCGCTCCCTTATCGCTGAGAGCATGGCTGTCGTGGGTTTTGCTACGAGTAGATGATAGTATCTAACCTAAAACGTATAATACAAACTCAACAGCGTTTACGTGTATTTTTTTATTATAGTTGAGCTATCTCTACATAAAATTCTATGACAGCGTAATAATTATTTTAATATTATTTTTTATTTATTTTTAAAAACCATTTACAATACCATTACAGGATTCCCAATGCGGTATTATAAGCTACATAAATTTAGTACATAATAAATAGATCTAGTTGAATATATTTATATTTGACTCAATACATATAAAAGCAATTTCTGTGAATTTCAACAGGTTACAGTGATAAATATCTACGTGTATAGCAATTAAATGAATTAGTCGTATAACTCGCGACGGTGGGGCATATTTCAGCATTAGTTCTCATGACCGGGACGCAAAGCGTGAGAGGTCATCGGCGCGTACCTACGCAACCATTGGGCGCACAGCTTCAGTTCCGCGACGGAACGGCCGGGTGATGCCCGCAGTCCGATAAACACCCGCCATACGTAGCTCGCTAGCGATACGATTATAAATCTTATGTACACAGGCTACACTTAATCATTACACAACCAACACCGTTACCGTAACTATTCACAATTGCGAGTGCGTACAATTTTATTTAATTCATTTATTTAGGTTTAACCACAGCTATAATAATAATAATAATAATAATAATAATATTTTATTTCAGACAAAATCCATAGAAGTGTTAGTAACAATATTCTTAATAACTATGTTAGTAATAATTAGGTACAATAAGTATTTACATATTTCCCATTACAATTCCCACCCAGTGCGCCTGTATGGGACAATCGCTACGGGATGCAATCATTTTCAAAATACTGTTGGTACTGCCGCGTAATCGGTCAAATATTGACGCCACTTTCTTGCGCATAATGGCTTGAAAGCCGTCAACGTGCGCATTTGCGAACATTTGCGACGCACTGCAGTATCGCGGCAATCCCAACAGCATTCTGAATGCATTATTATATTGTACTCGCAGGACGTTATAGGCTCGCTGCGTATACCGAATCCACAGGCTGCTCGAGTAAAAAGACTGGCAGTATGCCCTGAAAAGGGTTATTTTTACTTCGGTGGTACACCGAGCAAACCTGCGGTTCAGCATGTTGCTTCTTACCGCCAACGCCCTGCGCTCCCTCTCTATATCTAGGTCATCCCTTAGGTCGTCCGTGACAACATGACCCAGATATTTAAAGTTTTGTACAATCTTCAGTGTACTGTCATCAAGCATGATCGGAGGGACTGCATTAGGTCTTTGTTTACCTGCCTTAAAAATAAGTACCTCACTTTTTAGGGAATTATATCTGAGGCCATGCTTGAGGGCGTATCGTTCACAAATGTGAACTAAAGTTCTCAAGGCGTTGACCGAGGGGGCCAGCAGAACCTGTGTTGAATCAATGTGGCTATGTAGTGTACATACATTTACATGTTAAGACATACATTTATTATCCTCGTTCAGTCGCCAATTACGGCTATACCAACATTTTTAGTACATATATGAGAGACAATATTTTTAAAAGTTTAAAAACTTAAAAACTTAAAAAAAAAAACTATTATACATTACGATAGCAATAAATTTAAACAGTGTATTTATATTTACTTAATATTACTTATATTTCTCTAAAATATATTTTTTAAATTGAGTTTGTGGCAAATTGAACAGATCGATGTCAGTAAAATTATCGTTGTAAGATTTCCTTATCCGTTTAAGGGAGCCATGTTAGTGTACCCGTTGCGAATGCGTACCTATTGCACGACTAGGGATACGAATATGTGCTATCAGCTCCTGATTGCAATCAAAAAAATTATTACAGATTTTATTCAAAAATACTTTGTCGTCAACAAGAGTTTAACTTTTAGGGTGGAAATTGAGAACTTCTGTAAAAGACTATTATTATGAAGAATGAACGTTTATGGAAACATTTGTATTATGTGTGAGTGAAACAGTTATTTGTAAACTGCTTAACGTAAACAGGGTATGTGTAACAGAGGTGAAGGGTTAAAATTTCCTAGGGTAACCCGATACAACAGTATGTCTACCTGGACACGATTTTTGTACCTTTAATATTATGTCACTAGGATCCATAGGGAAACCGAAAATAATGGTGTACCTAGGACCCTCCGCCACTGATGTGTAATATAAACTGGCGCACTAGAGGTATGAATATATTAGCAAAAATATTGTATTTTTTATTGTGTTAGTTTATTTAGAATTTCAACTGACTGCAGATCTAGCAGTTTTCATCAAACTAATTCGGGTGACTTCTTTTCGGTATTCCCTTCACTCGCAAGTAAAAAAATCTGTAGGTACTACTTTGTCTGGTCTCTCGCTTCTAGCCTGTCGGTCTAGTGGTTAGTGTCCCTGACTGATAAGCTAGAGGTCGTGGGTTCGATTGCCACTCAGAATAAATATTTGTGTGACGAGCACGATTGTTTATTGTGTCTGGATGTAAATGTATATCTACTCGTATATGTACAAGTAGAAATACATTTACAACCAGACAACTTATAAACATACATATACATATAAGTATATATATATCTCTAAATACATCCATTAACATATTAATATTCGAGATATATATGAATGTTTATCAGTTGTCTGGTTGTCATAGTACAGACTCCGTGAGACACCGTGTAGTTTAAGATTAAATAATCGTGTGCTAATTTGTCCTAAGATTTATATATGAAACTATAATGTTACAGTGACATGGAGCTCCCGAACGCGTGGGAGATGCGTAAGGACACAGAGAAGTTCACGCAGGACTTCAGCGCGCCCGGCGTCGAGCTGCACTGCATATATGGATACAATATGTCTACTGTTGACAGGTAATACACGTTTAATGTCTTGTGTTCATTCGTGGGGGGGGGGGGATTAGTGGGTTAACTGACAGTCCCTCCCTCCGAAATTGCAACAAGGTAGGAACATGGCCTGTGTTGAATCAATACGTTATGTTAGGTTGGAAGATGGTGTTTTGGCTGCCTCGGTGGCGCAGTGGGGTTGGGTAAGTGCAAGAGGTTAGGGGTTTGATTTCCAGGACAGAGCTTTGGGTGTACTTGGTGTTCGTTTATTGTAAATTTGTTGTCCTCTGCGGTACAAACAATCATATCATATCAACCCATATGATGGCCCACTGCTGGGCACGGGTCTCCCCAGTAGAACCTACTAGTATGTAGATCCTGGGGGTAATTGCCATAATCACCACGCTTGGCGAGCGGGTTGGTGATCGCAGTAAGGCTTTAAGTACGCAGAGGACGCTGCTGCCCGTCCTCCGGTGTGAAATCCCTTAGTCGCCTTGACGACACCCACGGGAAGAGATGGGGTGGTACTATTCGTAAGCCGGCACCACACGGCAGACAAACGATACTGTACAAACAATAGTTATATTTAAAAAAAGTGTTGTGTACCAAACAAAACTGCTCACAATATCGACTGGCTTATCAATAATATTGAAACGTCGGGTAAATATAAGGTTCGTACCTTTTAATAATTCACGCGATTAGGTCCCGAAATATATCTAATATTGAATTTAAAAACTATTAATCTAATACATAAAATTCTCGTGTCACAGTTTTCGTTGCCATACTCCTCCGAAACGGCTTGACCGATTTTGATGAAATTTTTTGTGCTTATCCGGTATCTATGAGAATCGGCCAACATCTATTTTTCATACCCCTAAGAGTTTGTTTGTTTGTTTGAATGCGATAATCTCAGGAACTACTGGGCTGCACTGAAAAAATATTTTATTGTTGGATAGCCCATTTATCGAGGAAGGCTATAGGTTATAATATCACGCTACGACCAATAGGAGCGGAGCAGCAATGAAAAATGTTGTAAAAAAAGTAAAAAAAAAAAAAAAAAAAAAAAAAAGGGAAAATTTACGCAGACAAAGTTGCGCGGGTCAGCTAGTACTAATATAATAATTGCATTTATTTTTGGAAAAAGTAATTCGCAAGAAATGCCTATAAAAATTACTATAATATTCGGCCTGCGACATCATAATTTGTTAAAATGCTTTTTGTAACGAAGGAATAACAGAAGCCGTGTTAGTTATTTAACTACCGGCTAGATGGCGCAAGCGAGGTACCAACTCGCGTGCAGGAAAGAAAAGAAAAAATTGAGTACGGCCCCGGTTTGGCATACGGAAGTCTCGGGTTCGATTCCTGGGCTTCAAATTTTTCTATCTTTCAAAAATGCAATTATTGTATTAATAAAGTAATTGGGAAGGTATGACTATAAAAAATACTATTATAATATTACCAATAGTCCCTTTCGATCGCGAGACATATTAGTATCTTACACTTCTGATAACATTGAGTTTCGATACTATCACTATTAAATATGTTAAACTGCAATCATTAAAAAAATATTTATACTTACAGTGGTCAAACCAATGATTGCAAACTCAATCAAAATTGTGCGTTCATCATTATGTGTCCCTTGACTTGTCAATGTTGGCGCCACTGCGCGTAAGCATAAATATATATACAATGTATACCAGCTTCAGACATTATGCCTATATTAAGGAGAAATTATATTTTTCCATTCTACTATCTGAATAATTAAACAGTTAAAATCAACTAGGAGAATTGTGTACTTATACTCACTTTTATTTTAATCATACAATATTAATCAGGTTCATTTTCTGAGGTTAAATATACGTAAAATACCTATTACAAACGGAATTGCTTAATGCAACGTTATATGTAATAGTTAGGAAACTAAAGAGGATTTATCAAAATCTGAGAATAAATGCGACTACTTTTGCATGTTACATACGTTTAGAGACTTTCAATTTTTTTATCTATGCTTTAAGGCGCAAAACTTGTATGACGTTGTACTTGTATGCAACTACAACAAAATATTTGTCTTTAGGGGTATATGTAAAGTGAACGATTGCCATCATCATATCCAGTACTACCAACTTTTAGGCCGGGGCCATATCACACCTAGGTGTATTTATGGCGAGGTCTATTTTATGGTTGGCCTATTGGTCTAGTGGTTAGTGGCCCTGACTGACTGACCTCTAGAGTACTACGCTGGACTGAGTACTCCGTACAAACTGATAACAATTTCAAATGCCGAAACAAATATCGTTCTGATAACTTTTTTGACACTCATGATAAATGGGCGTTGTTGTTAATCTTATTACACAAGTTGTCAAAATTGAATGGAAGTTTTGTTGTTGACGGTAGTCTGTTCAGCGTACTAGTATTGTAGAGGTCAGTGCTCTGACTGCTAACCCAGGGGCCGTGGGTTCGATCCCCACCCAGTGTAAAACTTTGTGTGATGAGCATGATGGTTTATTGTGTGTCTGGGTGTAAACTTGGTTTTTTTTATACAGAATAAAGAAAACGTTTCCCAGTGTTTTGAAAATCATCCCTTAAGGGGGTAAAATAGGGGTTGCAAGTTTGTATGGAACTCCGTCAGTATTGGAGTTAGAGAGTTAGATCTATGAAATTTCGTATTTAGCTTTTTCATATAAAGTAAAATAAATGTTTCAGTGTTTCTGTATTGCCTTCCGCACTGTAATCGACCCGATAACAGCATCTATCGTGGCATTCCAGGCTGGTGTACAAGCCGGGCACGTGGCTGGACGGCTACCCGAGCCTGTCGCTGGGCGACGGCGACGGCACCGTGAACCTGCGCTCGCTGAGCGCGTGCGAGCGCTGGCGCAAGCCGCGCTACGGCGGCAAGCACGTCGTCAAGTCGCTGCCGCTGCCGGCCGCCGAGCACCTCAAGATCCTGCACGACCCGCGCGTCGTCGACTACGTCACGCTCATTATGAAGAACTGAGCCGCTACAGTAGGTAATTTGGCTTTTACTACACGCTACATGGTACTTAGCACAAGTAAAAGTCATAAGGGATAACAGTTTTCCAACGGCAAAGTTAAGTTTGTCTTATTTAACATCTGTTTTTTTTCACTAATATACCACTATATAAAGTTGTCGTATACATAAAGTTGGGCGTCTCGTCAAAACGAAGCTACCATGGCAATTCCAGCTTGATATGTATCATTTTAAAAAATTGTTCTAGGGAACTCGTACTATAACGTCACTTCACCGGATTGAAGTTGCCGAAAAGTGGTTGCGCTGATGCATTTCTTAGTAGTAAATGGTGACAGGAAGCGGGGGCGGGGGCGGTAACTTAACCAAGAGAATTAGAGATGCGATTACGCATTACATTGTTATAATTACTATTATTAACTCATGTTTTTTGTGTTTTTTTCCGTAAAGAAATAGTTTTTCAAACTTTCTTTAGTATTTACTGTAACTGATCTAAATTTAAACTTTTATGAACTCATCTAAATAATATTTTTATACAAAATCTTGTTAGTATATTTAATCGATTGAACATAATTATAAAATTTTAAGGTCGCATCTCTATGACATGTGCGAAAGTGATAAGAATCTAACTTCAATCCGGTCGAGTTACGTTGATCCAACTGTAGATATAGATTAGTTGATAAGGAAAGTTCACAATAATTACCCAAAGTACGGGAGATCAGCTTCGTGTCAAATCAAAGTATGTTCAAAAACGCAAATTCGTTTTTGTACATACGATAGTTTACGTAGGAACCTCCGAAATAATTGACTTGCATCTTATTTGATAATTCATCAACGCATCTTTCACAGTCAGACTAGTTTAATATTATAGCGATGTGTCAAATGCAAGCTCACCTTCAGGTTAATTCTTTATGGAATAATATGCCGTATTTTCTGTATTTAGTATGTTAAATATTAGCATTTCTTCTTCATCTATGTACTTATCGAGTTTGTTATTGACAATGCACACGCATTTCACATAGATACATTTAAAAATACGTTTAAAGAGTATCACCTAGTGATTTATTGATGTGACTACACAGAGCTCTCATGGAGAATAAGTAAATCCTTCACGTATATGTATTTAAAAGTGTAATAATTTCTCTAAATTTCAAATATTTACTTGCATGCTTCTATATTTCGTACTTCCATTGTATAAGAACTGAAGCTTCCTCAAAATTTTAAAGTTACTTTTGTAGCTATTGGAAACCTAAATTATTGTATGATTATAGGCAAATGTAAAGTATAGTAGCTTATTTTTCAAAAATATTAGTTTAAGTTCGGAATGGGTATTTTTATTACGAAATTAGACTAATTTAAAAGAAAAGGGAATGTAAATTAAGTATACTAAAGATACTAACGAAAGCCGGTGTTGAAACTGAAGCTAATATAATTTAAAGCAATAACCTCATTTTATCATTGCAACTAAGTTATGAAACTCTTCAACAAAGTCCTAACTACTACGTTAATCGAGTGGTAATCGTTTATATTTCAATAACAATATATTATTAATAACTTGATCGTTATTCTAGGGTAAATGCGTAGTATGTTTTTGCTGTTGTATCAGTAAATATTATAGATGACAAGACATGTTTGCTGAGTTTACGCTCGTTTATTCGAATAGTAAGACTATACAAAACTGTCACTATCGGTTCGAATACTTTTTTTAAATTTAATTCTTTAACGCTTTCGTTAAAGAATTAAATTATGATAAGATATACTGGGTGTATACCTTAACTATTGTTTTCAATGATAAAATCGAGGTTATGTTTTATGTTATTCTATTCAATGGCGGATATGTTTACGATCTTATAAAACAACTAATATATAACTAAGCTCTCTTATGATCTAATCATTAAGTAGAACAATACTATTCAATACTCGTCAGTGTCAATTCTTATTAGGTGGAGAACTTTCGAGTGATTTTTTGATGATAAACATGTTTTTCAGCTTCCTCTTGCGAATAGCATTTTTTAAGGAAAACTTATATACATAGGAGCCTCCCTCAGGCGTCCTTATCCAATCAATTTATCGGAAATACTGAACAAAAGCACACACTGCTATTTTGTCTTCTGCATTGTATTTACAACTCTATTTGAATTGGAATTAAATATTATTGAGAAATGCTCTAGTTCTCCATCTTAGACCGTCTCCACACTTTGCCCAACGCTGGGGTTGGGTTTTGGCGCGTTGAAGCGGCGATAAAGGCAATGTGTGAAGACGATCTAATATAAATTGACGCTTAGTCACTTTCCTAGTGATATAAGATCGCCTCAATATATTTAAGTGACAAGCCAAGCTGTTACGGCTGTGATAAATGCTTTGTCAAATAAATTTAATTTTGACATTATTTTTTACCCTGTTCGGTATAAAATTACCATAGACAATTTTTTACTTTCTTGTAAGTAGATATATTGGAATTCCATGTTGATTTGTTTGCGCAAAAATGTAGCTAAATGTTTTATTTCTTAGTTTTAGTAGAAAAATCTTTATTTTTTAATCAGCATGGAGTGCAGGTATATCGAATATGCTCAGTTATTTTAGATATTAATGTTACTAACAGACTTGCATATTAATAATGTTGTGTATGTAGTATTTGATGCGCTGCAGAGTGACCATAGGCCCTTATGAAACAGCCTCATTGAGTATTGTTTCTCCATATACATAAAGGTATATTATTTGATAAATGAAGTCAGCACAATGTATATCTACTTATAATTATTTGTTTTGGAGGTATATTGATTATTTTTGGCCTGAACTTTTTCTAGACGTCACAGAGAGAGATGGACCTCCAAAAACAAATCAACGTTAAATATTTTGACATAAAGTAACATTTAGACTCCATTAAAGATTGCTCGCTCACTTATTGCAAGACAGTCATAATTCAAAATCTTGTTTTTTTTTGCGAAAATATGAAAAATACACTGCTTCACAAGTATATTTTAGTACCATAATGACAAACAAGTCATGTTACTTGTGGTCGCTAGATGGCGTAAAATTCATTCAATATAGTTCTATCTGAGAGGCGCAAAAGTGTTCGCCGAGAACCCACGAGCATCTATGAACAGTAAATATAACTAAATGCTATGATTTTAAGCACTAATAACCAACACAAACATTCCAAAAAGGTTTAACCTGTTTGTGTTATTTTTTTGTGAATATATCGAATTGAAAGTTTAAATTGGCCTCCTGTAAAATGAGTATTTTTGACGTTATTGCTATAAGTGAGCGATATCTTGATGATTGATATACATAATGTTTGACAGATCAAAGCAATAATAAAGTAATACTGCTACAGCTTGTGGTTAACTCTCTGATTATTATAATTATCTCATCTATTATATACTTATATAAGTCTTGCCAGTAATTATGTATAATATTAGATTATTAGATTATGACATAATTCATGTTTGTATTATGTTAGTAATTTAAAACTACGCCTATTGTTTTAAAAAGGTGTTAGTTTAATAAGGAAATGAATTAAAACGTTAATATTTTGACTGAATTGTGTATATTAACGGTTTTGTCTTTTATTTTAACTTCTTATATTTTAGGTATGGAATCTTATTTAAAACTAACTACATTGTTTAACTAACTACAACTTTTGTGTGGTGCAATTTAATTTAAGAATATCTGCATTAAATTTTATGGAATTGAATTAAATAAACAGTTACCTATATAACGTATTTATTTAGTCTCGTATATTCTACATTTTAGATGTATTTACATGTATTCAAAACTCCAACCCATTTTCCCGCCTTCTGAAAGATTAAAAATAAAAAAAAATGAAATAAACCATCTGGGTGCATTATTATGTAGTACCTTTGTGCAAATTTATAACGAATATACTTCTGGACCCCAAAAACAAAACCAATTATTTTTTAGATTTCTTTATTTCTCCAATTCTGAGTATATTTTTACCCGACTGCGCAAGAAGGAGGGTTATATATCATTATCACAATTGTTTTAGAAAGTTACACCTTAGTCAATAAGGATGTAAAAAATAGGGGGCTTTATGTTAAAAGACAAAAACCTGGTCAAAAGGTTAGTTGCACTGATGAAATTAAAAAAAAACTACGTCTACTATCTGTCAGCGTCAGAATGATTGGTCGCCTATGGAAAGTAGCTCCAAAAGTATATTCAACAATTGCTACCCAATTGCTTATATTTGGATCCCAGTAAAGCGAAGGGCTGATCAAAAAAATATTAAAATTTCTCGCAAAGTATCATATGTAGCAATTATTGAAGTAATGAAGCAAATATAAGCAATTGGTTAACAATTCTTGAATATACTTTCGTGCCGTGTGGTGCCGGCTTAAGAATAGTACCACCCCATCTCTTCCCGTGGGTGTCGTCAAGGCGACTAAGGGATTTCACTCCGGAGGACGGGCAGCAGCGTCCTCTGCGTACTTAAAGCCTTACTGCGATCGCCAACCCGCTCGCCAAGCGTGGCGATTATGGCAATTACCCCCAGGATCTACATACCAGTAGGTTCTACTGGGGAGACCCGTGCCCAGCAGTGGGCCATCATAATGGGTTGATATGTATATGTATGTATGAATATACTTTTGGAGCCACTTGCCATAGGAGACCAGCCATTCTGACACTGACTACTATCTGTTGCTTCAATAGACAATTGTGTAGTTTCCTTTCATGTAGCTTCTGCACCAACATTATAAAGAATAAGCTGTCAATCACACAGACATCGAGTAATATAAACAATATTACTTTGCTCTAGAAGCCTCTAATCTACAAATAAAACACCAATCAGTAATAAACATGTATTTAACGGTGTATTCTCAGCCGTATCGACCTACGCCATATTACAAACTAATTCGTTTACGAGCCTAGCCTAACCTATTGGCGACATTCATACATCATTGTGGGGAACAAACACTGTACTATGTCCTGTTTTGACACTAGGGAAATTACCCACAATTTATGGAGATTGGTAAACAACTAAAGGGAAACAGCGAGACAGCGCTCGGCTTCAGGTAACTAATATTGATAAGTATGTGCATCTCTTTCCTTGCATTCCAACACGTAACAAAGAGAGAGCGAAATGTTGCGAGTGACACGGAGTATAAACATAGGAAGGAAATTAAATTGACTAAAACTCCAAATAAACAGTATATATTATACAACATTAGTCTTAGTATAGTGCAAATCTGAAAGTGTTTTGCTCAGAATCAGTAACACAATCCAATGGGATAGTTTTTGAACCATGTTATATTTTGCAATTAATGAATTATTCAATCATTAATTAATCATTCTAACTGTCCAAATTGTTTACAACGTGATGTGAAACCTAATCGTTACTTATTTTCAATATTAATTATGGATTACGTACTACGCGACGCAATAAGCATGGTACTGCGAAGAATATAAGACAACTTTAATGTCTTTTATATAACTGCTAGTTTTCAATATTTTTTATATAATTTCTTGAAGTGAAAAACTTGTTGGGGTGTCTGAGCTTTGCGCTATACGAATAATAACCTTGTATATATTAATATATAATACAAGTTACATAACTGTAGTGAAGCGATCCCTTTAGAATCATCAACTGTAATAACAAATATATTTCATAGAGTTTAAATACATTTTAATAAATAAAATATGAAATGATGTGAGCATATTTGTATAAGTTGATGCTCACTTGGGGTTTACAGTCTTTTTAGCTACGTGTCTCCACATCACTCTCTCTTATTTCTTCTTAACGTGCGCAAATGAGACGAACATATTTTATCATTGCTATCCACAGTGGTGAAAAAGATACAAAATAAATACCCGGTATACATAACCCCGTTACATAGCTTAAAATGTAATACTAGGACGTAGTGACTGTTTAGGACTTCACAAAACATTATAATTCATAATAACTTAATTACTTATATATATAAGGTTAACTTCAGACAGCCGCTAGTTCATTCATAATTACATAAAAAAATGTTTTATCTTGGAGTACTTACATATTTAATAAGAATATAAACCTAACAAACTTACAACTTGCATACTACATTCAGATTCTAGGAATCACATTTCTTGAAATTATAATTAAATTTAAAATACGAGAACACAAAAAACAATAAGTGGGTATGCTATACAGATATACATATTTACAATAAACAGACGTTTATGTGAAATATTTTAGATCTCAACTCAAATTGGGTTTTAACTCTATGTAAACAAACCTTATTTAAAATACTTTAATATCAGCATTTTAACTACCAATTGAAACAAAGGCTAAACCTTCACTAGTTAAAATGCGGTAATTAACGTATCTATACTAATATTATAAAGCTGAAGAGTTTGTTTGTTTGAACACGATAATCTCTAGACCAACTGGTCCGAATTGAAAAAAATATTTTTCTGTTGGGTAGCCTATTAATCGAGGAAGGCTATAGGTTATTATAACATCACGCTACGACTAATATGAGCGAAACAACAATAAAAAATGTCGCAAAAACGGGGAAAATTTACGCAGACGAAGTTCGGGTCAGCTAGTTACGAATACGAGAGAATGCCTTTATGCATACATATGTATTCCCAGGGTAATCAGTCTTATTGACAAGGAATTAGGTACCATATTTAGTCTTCTACGTTTAATCATTTACAACAGTCTATTAATTTACTAAAATATTTAACCTAAACGTCTGAAAAGTAGTTTATTATAAGATATCATACAAACAGCCACAAAATATTAATGATATTGTTACAATTAAAATATAACAGAGTAGTATGTATTATTTTTTTCCTTTATGTTTTTCTCCATTAGCTTATAATGCCGTAACCTAACAAAATTATCAGTTCTAGAGTGCATATTCGTGACAATAAATAGTAAATGCTTATATTCCTCTGGTCACGATCCAGCACCGATATAACTGGCCTATGATTATCTTAGTTCACGTCATTAGTAACGTGCACGAACACGTCTACGTAACTTATAATGGTGCATGGTGAAGTCTATTAATCAGTGGAGGGGGGATCACACGTCCCCCCCTCTTCCCTCTGAGATCCCCCGTGTAATATACAATATGTATAATTAATTCCTGCTCGATCCGTTAATGTGTTATTAGGTTCCATATCCCATTCGATTCATTCCGTCATTTATTTAAAATTTTAATTACGAAAAAAAGTAATCATAAAATTCTTTTCTTGACGGAAGTAACATGGAAAAACATGCGGAGGCGAAAAGATTGTTTTGATTGTAAAGAGGCCTGATACAAACAACATTGTTAAAAAAATGTTGAAAGTTTAGATATTTCGACAAAATTCGGTACTAAAATCATGAATAATATTTAATAAAAAACATTTTGACGGATTTATACATTTTTTATATCATATTTTATATATTTTTTTGTAGCATTGTTAATAGAATACCTACACGCCCGGGTCGGAAAGGGTTTAATTTACACATTGTATGTTTGTTGTTTAGCATCCTAAGTGAATATCTTTAAGTCGATGCCTTTTATTCCGCAATCTTGGGCCCGCAATTTCTGTAATTCCAACTATTTGACTGTGTGCATATTACAGTTTACCTAAACGTGTTTGAACATGTTACTAATGTCATGGCCGCCGTGTAGGTATACAGCTACTGAGGAATGAACAACGTAAACCTATGTATTATAAGGAAATATCACATTTTAACCAAAACCACTTGATGCACACACAATATAACCTACATTAAATAATATATTAAATTAACAATTTTCAATCCGATATACAAAAACAATACTTACATTTTTTGGTTAATTATATAAAATGCCTCAAATGATTTCATGAATATCAAACATTTATATAATTTAAAATTATATTTATGATTAGAAAAAAACTCAAGTTTTTAAATCGACATTTGCACTTAATGATACCTTTACAAAACGCAAAATATTCACGTTATTTCCTGTTAAGTAAGTATCTACCAATAAAATATCAATTTGAGGCATCTAACATCAACAGTCTAAAGCATAAATCTCACCAGTTCAACAAATTAATTTGGAATCACACATTTCACAATCACTGCCATTTAATATCTTATATAAGTTATAATCCTACTTGTTCATTTCATAGAACTCATACAAATGTGCCTCAAACCCCATAATAATGCCCTTTCACACGTGCCAGGTGACGTGTAGCCGTCGATTACCCGGCGACTTATGAAAATGACTTACTACAATAGCACTCCACCAACATGCCTCATAATTTCCATTTTTAAATAGTATGCGTTAAAGTTTAACTTTAAAATGACAAGATACGATGAGGCTAGCTGCTACGTCACATTATTCGATCTTGTCATTGCAAAATATGCTTTAACAAATACGATTTAAAGTTGTAATCTTGATAGCAAGGTATGAGCACTATTGCAGCGGTGCTGTGACCGATGACTTAAAGGCCCTTCGTACACAAGGCTACGCAAATCCTCGATACTGGACGATTTTAGTCCTTAAGCAACTACTTATTTTAGTATCTAATAACTTTATTGATGTTTGTATAGCCTTGTATACGAAGGGCCATAGTGAACTCTGTGCGCCCGTTCTTAAAGTTCATATTGGCAAAACGCGCAATCGATGCCATTTACAGTACAGCCGACACGTGTAAAAGAGCGTACGAACGTCATGCCATCGATTAATTCAATAGATACTTTACCAAGACTTCCACGTAACATTATATTCATACCAATTTGCAATATCTAAGTATATAAGTTTATCTAAACAGTTAACTACGCCGGTTACAATATTATTACACTTACAAAGAGTGCAAGGCATTTGTTTAATAATTTAAGTCTTATATTTATACCTTAGCACATTTAGCTAAATGTTACCGATTGTGATGAAACTTATTCTTCTGATCTGTCATTTCGCGCTAATAATAATACAAAATCTTTAGAAATCCTGGCAATAATTTAATGTCGAAAGTATTACACATTTTAAAAGCGTGTTTTCTGAATTTTCAATTTTATGTATTGCAACAGAAACAAATACCGTGCGTTGTCTTACGCACCCGCGTAAGACAACGCACGGTAATTTACACTTTATTCTTGTACCAATACAGTTCAATTTTGTACAAACATTTCTATTCTCGGTTTGCATATTCTCTCCTATACCAATCAATTCACAGTTTGGTTTGCAAATCTGTCAACATTGTATTGGTTAGAGTGATGGGGTAGATAATAAATAACTAACCGATTATTGCCTGTTTTGACCAGCAGCTCAGTAACAATTAATAATTCTTCTGAGGCTTTTCATAGGTCTGGATGTGGTACCATCTGCTCCACCATCGCACTAAATGAAGGAAACGTATATGAAGTTAACTGAATGAAACTAACACCAGCCCTACCTTTATAATTTTAATAGCCTCTGTTATAATAAGCCTATAAGCTACTAACGCTTTGTTCTCTTCTATTTCCTTTTTTTTCATAAGAAGGAAAGAGACAATCAGTAACTAAAATGGCGTTGCTAACCCTTTATACAAAAGATAGTATATCTCAAGGAACAGGAGAATCCTAAAGGCTTAAATGTCTCAGGGGACCTACAAAGTAATACAAGACCAGGAGACAACACACTAGCATTTTGTATATTTTACAAATTTGCACACAGGTACATTTAGCCAAATGGGCTAGCTTACAAAACTACATCAAAAAGAATTTAGAAACAGAGATCCGCTTAGAAAAATCATGCTATCTTCTGCTTACTAGTTTTATCGAGCGAGACAGCATATTGCAACGCAAAATGGTTTTACAAAAAGAACTCTGTTCCTATATTCTTAGAGCACATAATCCTATACCAACAGCACAATATACCTGACACACAAGCCAATATCCTTAATCTAAAATGTCCCTTATGCCGACGCGCTAAGACCCACAATGGTCTAATCAGTTTGTCCACCTCCAAGCTGATGACAAGCGATGACACACACTACCCAAGCACCATGTCTCAATGAAAGAACGCACTGTCGAACTGTTTGACTATATTTTGAACTAGTTTTTTGACTCAAACTTTTGTCATTAAGATGGTAATCATTTATTACTAGTATCACTTTATTTGTTTTAAGAAAAGTTTCAGAATGTATGCTGAAAGTTGATACGATATTAGTTGTCCGGGTAACTACGCTATTACAGTATCTTAAGAGAAGGGTCATAGAGGTCATTACTACACCATATTTATGATCTTTAACAGAAGATGTCATTATCCCCTTGGTCTAAGTCCATAGAATAACAAATTTGAAAATTATATGACCCCACATATTATTGTTTGGTATTCGTTTATTTGTCTTTGGTATTCGTTTTATTTTAAAAATAGAATAGAAGACAAAACAAACTGCTATTAACGTACTATGAATAAGTCTGTTTTTGAGTCTGAAACTATGTAAAAAGCACTAGAGTAATATTAAAATTGTATAAAAAACATAACGACAGTGCGTTTTTAGGTATAGATATAATAATAGCATGATAAATGAAATAATTAATTATATTAGATTTCAATGATTCAATAAGCAAAGTAGGCAGTCTTCATTACACGTTATTTTTATTTTTATAGCATTAGATTTCTAACAATATGGTAGTTATGAAATACGTGTAAAGTACAGGCGTAATGATTTATCAGGAACTTAGGATTGGAGACATAAATTCATATATAATACTTGTCACTGTGTTTGGAAATATCAACGTAATGTCCTGTGTTAATATTAGCAAAAATATCAATGTAACATAAGATTACCTATGTCATCAATAACTATGTCAAAGCCCAAACCTGAAAGCATAATAGATTGTGGTATAGTGTTAGGGTCCGCTTCTCTCGCCCTGTTAATACTGTATAGGATTTTGATTTTAAGTCAGATTAGTCCTTTTTTATGAAACGTCAAAACGACTCACACTGCTTAGGTTTGTAACACCGCAATTTTCTACGGTTAAATTATTGAATAAGTTAAATTGTTTTAATTTATAGAACATTTTAACATGTATTGCATAATTATTTCAAACTGCCAAATATCCAATTATCTAAAATAGTACGATAGTACTCTCGGAAATGTACCCGGCCGTATAAAAACAATTGTTGACTTCATCCGATTGTGCGGTCACAGGGTACATCTGCTAACAATGAACGTTCACCCTGGTGCTGGTCTTATATAGACAAATTTACGGGCCGGGTGTTTTCCGGGTTAAACACGAAAACTAACGCTTAAATTACATAGAATTTATGTCACCAATCCGCTTAATCATTTTTATTTCAAGTTTACAATACTGTCTTTAAAGTTTAATTAGTAAAACCCCTTTAAATCTATATTTTAATTGAACTTTGTAAACATGTAAACTCAAAACACTCATTATAATGTAAAAGTGATTAATATTTAAATAAAATTCCAATGAAATGAACAAAAAAAAAAATAGTTTGAAATATAAGTTTCATTCGGATTTTTTTTATGAAGGTACTATATAGACGCTTAACTACATACATATTTTATTTCATTATTAACAGACAACAATCAGTATATAGTTTATTATGTAAATGATGTTAAAGTGACACATGATTTTGGGTTCAAGTGAGATGTCAACAAGGGGCGGGCTCATTGGAAGTAGCTCGGGGAATCTATGAGATCTAGGAATGTAGGAACTAATGATACTCACTACATGGTAACGATCATTATGTAGGACTATGGAAATATTATAATGGGATAAACATACTCGTATTGTTTTTGCCCGATCGATGTTTAAGAACTTTCAAGTGTAATAAAATGTTTAATGGTTATAAAACCGTTTATACAACCAACTATTTTACAACCATTGTATAAACGATGGTTGTAAAATAGTTTATATTTCAGTATAAACAAATTATATTTTAAGAGTATTTAATAGAGTTTAAAATATATTAGAATATGTATTATTGATTATGCAATTATACAATACATTAAATATAAAAACTATGAGATTAAAAGTAAAGTTAGGATATAGTAAATCAACATTATTATCTCCTTATACATAATACGTTAATAATAACATTTTAACTAGTGAATATTTTATCTTTGTTTTTCATTTCATTTTCAAAATATAATTGAAGACAAAATATTTGCTGTTACTAACGTATTAAGAATAAGGGGGTAAGTGTTTAAATAATAAAAATAATTCGACCGATCACGATTTAAAGTTTATAAAGTGACTAAAGTACGGCTGTTTATAAACTGTCACATATCGGCATTTTATAAATCATCGGATAAAATAAAAGACGGTTCCCGCATCGTCACTTCCAAAGATTCCCCTCGCTTCCAACTCACCCCGAGCCCTAGAGCCTGAAGAAAACAAACTGATAAGCGTGGCGCTACCTGTTGAAGAGCAGGTCCGGTCGGTAGTAGACGTAGATGCCGATGAGCACGGTGGCGGTCGCCAGCACGGCGCGGCGCGACAGCGGCAGGCGGCGCAGCGCGGGCGGCAGGTAGGCGCGCAGGCGGTGCGACAGCGAGTTGCGCGCGCGGGCGGCCGCCGCCGCGGCCACGCGCCGGTTCTTTAGTCGCTCCTCGTCTAGCCGGCGTTGTTCTTCTCTGTAAACAAAATATAGGGAAATAAATACTTAGAAATAGCATTAGAGAACATTTCCTACAATTTATGTTTTTCAGTTTTTTTGTAAACTCAATTGTTTTGGCGTAAGAGCGTCGCAAAGTCTACAAGAATATGGGTTTTGGCCAAAATTGCGAATTTTATCCTACATGCAACATCTGGTACATCAAAAATATGGAAATTAAGGAAAATACGATACATCTTTTAATTATGAATTGCATTTGGATTAAACCCCACTCGATTTCATGAAAACGCGAGCGAGCTGCAATATTATGAGGTGGTAAAATTGAAATTTGGAAAGAGTACGCAAAAATTTATAATATCACCAATTATCAAAACTTTCCAGGTAAAACTACCAAATCATTGTTCTATTATATGAATGAAGAACTCACTCTCTCCTCTCGAGCGCTTGAACTTCAGGTTCGAGGTCTTCAGGTTCGTTTTCTTCGTACAGTTTCTTAGCGGTCACCAGGATGTCTTCGAACGGCAAGTCGTCCGGTAACTACAATGTAACATTACAATTGTTTTTAGAAATAAGTACTACAAATTTTGAATAAAATATAATGAAAAAGAAGTGCCGTTCGGGTAGTTAATTGGGGTCGGCCAAAGGTCGGCACATTATTTGATTCGACAGTATTTGTTGAACGGCAAAGTTAACCAGAAGCAATCACTACATTATGTTAGACTTTCGTCCCAGTTTATTCGGAGCCGATCGAAATAGTTTTTCCTTTTAAAGAAAATATACCTACTAAGACCGCATGAGAGTAAGGCACTATTCATTTATTACGTAAGTTGATTTCACTAGACTTTGACTCTCTCCCTCCCCTATGTAAGAAAAAAAAATCGAAATAGGGTATTTCAATTATTATTTTTTTGCTTAATATTTTTATATACCGTCTTCGAGTTTTAGCAAAAAACTTTGATACGCTCTTTAGTTAGAATATGAAAAAGTGCACGTTTTTCATATTCTATTTATATAATAGAAACAGCTGTGGTACCTTACACTGAGCATGGTCCGACATGTTTTTGGAGTTCCTATGTCCACCTCTATTATCAGATCAAATCTATGGTACCATAATATTCATAATATTGCATTGTCATCAAAGACAACACTAGTGTAGCAAAATTTAAGCCCAATCATACCTCTGGAAGTTGTACTAATTTAGCTTCCAAGATTTGACCCACACAAACTAATATACAAACAAGCAGTCTGGTAAACAAGTGCTTTTCAGCAGTCTCCGAAAAATAGTAGATTTTTTTTGAAGACAATCAAATTCCGCTCGCTAAAATTGCAAAAGTTACAGACAAATAACTGAAAAATTAAAAAGGGGTTTGCTTTTTTGCAAATGTCTCAATAACTAATTAAGATTTTTCAAAATTGAAATAAGAGTCATAAAGAAGAGGAAATATCCTAAAAAAATATAATAATAATAGTAATATATTGAGACAACTCACACAACGTCATCTAATTCCAAACTAAGCAGAGAAAATGTTATATCTCCCGTAACTGTGGAACCAATATTTATAATTTTCTCCGATTAAAAATATGGCCGAAAACGGGATATCACGCTTGCGCAAGCCACGCCCGCTTTAAAAGAAACAACTATGTAAAACACATCAATTATGAAAATTAAGAATTTAAAAAATCAGACACTTTAGGATTGATTCATGAATAATAATCCAAGGTCAAAATTTTTATCGCGATTTTTCAATTAAACACATTACATTGTTTTCCATTATTGGAGCTGTTTTTGAAAGGCTTTAGAGTAGATCCTTGTAGCAAAAATTAAATGTAATATATTTTTTAATTTCATTCACAATTAACCTAGTTTTCAAACACGCACAATGTATGGTTCCGTAGTTCCGTCCCTCCCCATCCGAATAATGCGGTAGGTAAGAAAAAAAATCATATCCCCACTTTACATGTAAAGGAGGTAACTTACAAAAAAATGTTTTTAAGATTTTATTCTTTCACTTTGTTGGCGTAAGTAATATATGTATCCATGCAAAATTACAGCCTCCTAGCACTAACAGTCTCTGAGCAAAGCTGCGGACGGACGGAAGGACACGGCGAAACTACAAGTTTTGCCATTTTGGCTACGGATCCCTAAAAAAAAACAACTGAACTAAAACTATAGCGTAGAAACGATTTTTCTACGATTATTTACAAAACCTAATACTTTTGATTACAGAAATATCTATTACTATTATACAGAAAGCCATACCAAGAAGAGCGTAAACATATTGTTTAAACGAAAATAGCCGTACAGTCAGCCATTGTAGTACACATTGCACAAGTTTATAAACAATAACAACATGTGCGATGTATTTGATAAAAATACGTTATCTATCTTATTAATAGATAGATTAGCATTGCATCGATACTTCACGTATTTCATGTGTCTACTACGAAGTGTATAATATAATATATCACGATAAACTAGATTAGTAGAAATAATACGAATCAGTGTATGAACCACACTGAATCATATTGTGGTTAGGTATACTGTTTCCGAAGCGTTATCGATACACCCGAGGCGCAATATGGAATTATGGATTTATTATAATTAAATAAGCGATGAGCGTACAAAATTGTAGTAGTGTGTAGGTGACACATTTAAATCTATACTAATTTTATAAAGCTGAAGAGTTTGTTTGTTTGAACGCGATAATATCAGTAACTACTAGTCCGAATGGAAACAATTATTTAACTTTTGAATAGACAATTTATTGATGAAGGCTATAGGCTGTATAACATCACGCTACGATCAATAGGAGCGGAGCAGCAATGAAAAATGTTGCAAAAATGAGGAAATTTTACGCAGACGAAGTTGCGCGGGGCAGTTAATTTAAACATATACAGTCAGTGCAGTCTGTACCACTTCTGGATAAAAGTCGCCTTACTATATAAATATTTTCGGTATATTTTCAATACAACTAATATTATAATAATGTACCTCATACCAATCGCTATGTGCTTAATATTTGTGCCCATTCTCACTCAGTTGCGAACTCCTAAGTTTAAATTAAAAACCGGCCAAGTGCGAGAATGACTCGCGCACGAAGGGTTCCGTTCCGTCCGTACATTTGCCGACTTTTGTTGTGAACAGACGTGCGTTTTAATATTAGCATTATTTATACATGTTTATTAAAATCAGTGACCTAGATTACTATACACTTGCAATTTATAGCGAATAAGTAAATTTTAGTATGACAATCGAGTAAATCAAACTATGGCTACTATGGAAAGTAGCCCTCGCAGCCCTCCCAGCACACCTCAGTCTCAACAGACAAAAAACCTCACCGTTGAAGCCTTGAGGACCAGCGATATCAAGCACTGGATGACATCAATTGAACAATGTCTGAATGAGGTATGTCAGATTGCTGCAGACGGGAAACTGAACTCAGAGCAAAAGCTAAGGATAAATACTATTGCGCGAAAGGTGGGAAATGGAGTCTCTCAAATGGCTGTGCACTATCAATCATTAAAGGAAAAAGCTATTTTAATTCATACTTCACTAGAAGCCTTGAAGGAAAACCAGAACCTAGCTGAATGCCTTAATGATTTCAAAAAATCTATCAAGCAGACCGTGGAAGAAACCTGCAATAAACCAGTAAGTCAAGACAAGCTCTCCTTTGCCGAAATGGTCAAGACCCGTAATAATAATATTCTGCGGCCTAAAAGTTTCAGCTCAATAGCAATATACCCAAAAGATGGACAAAAATCCAGTGACGACACTAAATCTCTAGTCCAAAAAATTATCTGCCCAGAGCAACTAAAATTGCATGTAAGAGGACTACGTAGGACCAAGAACGGCGGTGTAATTATCAGCACTGAAACAAAGGACGATATAGAGAAACTTCGTAAGTCGACCCAGCTAACTAGTTCCGGGCTGAAGGTGGAAGAGCCGCATAAAAGAAGACCTAGAATCACAGTCATCGGAGTTCCAGCTACTCTACGTGACCAGGAAGTGTTTGACTGCATATTTGAGCAAAACCTAACTGACAAGATACCAAACCTAACGCGTGAATCGTACATGTCCTCTATGAAGTTAAGTCACAAATCGGGAAGAAAAGACGCACCAACATGCAATTTTGTACTGGAAGTGTCGGCTAGCATAAGAAAGGCCCTTATAAATCAAGATCGTGTATTTATCAATTGGACGTCCTGTCCAGTTCGGGACTTCACGTTAGTGACCAGATGCTTCAAATGCCAACAATATGGACACGCAGCTCGAACTTGTCGCGAAGCAACATACACGTGCGGACAGTGCGGTGAACTAGGTCACCAGGTAAATGAGTGCCCTAAGAAAACTGACTCGCCAAAATGTGCAACTTGCGTACGTTTTAAAAAACCAAGCGATCACAAAACAGGTGACTCAGAATGTCCGGCGAAAAAGATTGCTGAATCTAATTATATAAATAGCATAGACTATAATGAGGACACCTAAACGCGTCATAATATGATATAAACATTGCTAATTAATTATATTTTATTTGTTACCTATAAGTATGTACCTACATGTTTTATTTATAGATATATATTTAAATAGGTTCTAATAGTTTACTACAAGTGCCCCTAACGCCTGTGGCACAGGTTTACCCTAGTACAGGCACCCTGTTGTTATCCCTATATTAGTTATTTTTTATGAACTATATACATTTTTAGTTATTAAAATGTAGGTATGTTTATCAGTTGTCTGGTTGCCATAGTACAGGCTCTGCCTAGTTTGGGATCAGATGACCGTGTGTGTTGTTCTAAGATATTATTAATGGACGTTATTATGTACCTGCTACCTAATTTTATGTACACTGACGGACTTATAAACTGCATCAAAGTAATAGACGACTTTGAAATAAATATTTTAACCAAGTATGCAAACTTTCTATACAGATTTAAATTGAAACCTCTAGATTGGTTCGTGAACTTTAAAACAGCGTAGGATCATATCTTTAAGTTTAAGTTTATGTACTGGAAAGGACCTTAAGACCTTTTTTGAAGAAAAAACAGAAGTTTAAGGAAAAATTGTTTAATTAAAAAATTGGTTTTAACAATAGACACAAACTTTATGCAAGGGTTTATTTGTGTTTTAATAAGGTGTATTACCCCCACGTGCCCTTATTACGGATTCTAATCGGTTCCGCATAGATTTTATAAGGGTTTTTAAAAGATCTTGCGGAATATTGTCCCATTCTTCTGAAAGTGCTGTTCTTAGTGCTGCCACTGTCGTAGGCGAAGGGTTTCTCGCATATACAGCTCTTTTTAAATTGTCCCAAACATGCTCGATGGGATTAAGATCCGGGCTGCGTGCTGGCCAATTCATTGTACGTATCCCAACCTCTTCGCAATAATGTTGAACTTGTGCAGCTGCATGCGGCCGGGCATTCTCCTGCATTAAAGTAAAATTTTCGCCTATGAATCCCATGTAAGGCACCACGTGATCTTCTAATATCTCTGTTATGTAGCGATGTGCTGTCAAACCCCCTCTATTACCGTTTTGACGGACCATGTCTATGAACACAAGTTCTGTTCGCCCGTTCATCGATATGCCACCCCAGACCATACATGAACCGCCTCCAAAAGGAACACGCTCCTCAATGCAACTTTGAGCATATCGCTCCCCACGTCGACGATAGACTCTTCTGCGACCATCTGCACCATATAAACATGTCCTACACTCGTCCGTGAACAATACAGAGGCCCACTGCTCTTCTGTCCAATTCAGGTGATGACGCGCAAATCTTAAGCGAGCTTGTCTGTGAGCTGCAGACAACTTTGGACCATTTGCTGGTCTAAAAGGGGTGATAGCCGCTTCCTTTAACCTTCTTCTTATTGTTCGTGCACACACGTTTTTTCCACGCACTTCATTAAGCTCGGTTTTGATGTTAACTGACGTGAGGAAACGATTTCGCAGGGAAGTTGTAACAATAAATCGGTCATCACGACCTGTGGTTGCTCGAGTTCTGCCTGTACCACGTCTCCTCCTGTAAGAACCTGTCTCTACAAACCTTCTGTATATTCTACAAACCGTAGACTGGTTTAAATTTAAATTTCTACCAATCGTTCGTTGATCCAAGCCCTCCCGCACCAATGCTACAATTTGTGCCGCTTGTTCGGACGAAGTATCCATATTATGGTTCAAAAACTCTCGATGTGTTAAAAAACTAACCCAACAATTATGCTGGTAACAATAATTCAATTGACCAAACAAAAAAAATCAATGAGAATTAATTTAAAACTTTGCTATAAATAACACGCAAATCTGATACTACGAGTAAATTTTCTTTTCCCGGCTATATTCATTTGTTTTACCGCAGTTCTATTTTTAAATTTAATTTTTTTTTAAGATTAAGAGCCAGTCTTTCCATATTTATATAATTTAATCTAAAAAGTTTGCATACTTATTATAAAAAATCCTTTTAGAGTAAACCTGAACTTTGATGCAGTTTATGAGTCCGTCAGTGTACCTATATGTTTTTGTAAAAAATATTTTCGTAATAATAAATTTATCTTAATTTATCTTATCGTACCATTATCTACAAAAACGGCAAAAAAAAATATATCTGTTGTGTGGACCCCCCTAAATATTAATTTTATTTTTAATATTTGTTGTTATAGCGGCAACCGAAATACATAATCAGTGAAAATTGTAACTATCTAGCTATCATGGTTCATGAGATACAGCCTGGTGACAGACGGACAGCGAAGTCGTAGTAATTGGCTCCCGTTCTACCCTTTGGGTACGTTACCCTAAAAAACAACGCACATCCACTGAAGGACTTAGATATTATGAAAATATATATATTACGGGTTTTAATCGAGTGAATAATTTAAGGTAAAACACCTTGTTTACAGTCTACCCGTGACCACGGGCGTTGCAATACGGTCAAATAATCTACAGTCCATCAAATCTAAGAGGTACCGTTTGACGTTTCATATTTTTCAAACCGAAACAACTTTGTTCATACGTACATTATTCAGTTTCGATAACCTTTTTCATAAAACCATGAATTTAGAAAGATTTCATTATTGTATCTAAAAATGTACAATTCTTAATATCTAAATGTAATTGAAAACTTTCAAACAAAGCAAAATAACACATATTTACACAGTAAATAATTTCTAATAGTTATATTCTTGACCTCATTACAAAGTTACGTAGTTAGGTCACTGCACGTAGTGTTGCGACTCTTCGGATACACTTGTATGCAAAAAAATCGTTTACATATACGAAAAATCGAATGTATTATTTACAAATTACACTTGACAACCAAACAAATATTTTTTCATGTGAATGGGATTTATCTCACATATTACGATTACATAACTAAATAGTTATGTAATCGTAAAATATGAGATAAAACCCATTCACCAAAAATACGTATTTATAAATCAAATATATTTGCTTCTTTAAAAAGTTGTCGAAAGCGATTTGTCGATTTTTGATTTTCGCGCCCAAATAAGTCGGGGTTTCTCGCGCTAACGCTGTCGAAATAGTAAATGGAGTCAGGGATAGTGTTTTTTACATTTATTTTTGTGTATGATAGTATGGGTTTGCATATTACAGAGAAATAAACAAATTTTTAACAAGCACATCCATTGATTTTACAATTACAATTTTTTCTTCTAAGTCTTATTTCTACGTCTAAAACTAATAAAAATAAGGTATGTAGAACCCATTCACAAAAATGTTGTTGCCTGATGTTATAAATTAACGACGTTACTGCGCGACCGCATAATGCACTGAATACACAGATACCCTAAAATAAATTAATTTAATTATTTTTAGGTCAATAGGCAAAATCGCAGGTGTCCAAGTCTCTACAATTTTTTTTTTCTGGCAACACTGCCAACTACAAGGGCACGCGGTCCGCTCGGTCGGATCGGCGTCAGCAGTCTCTCGCCATCTTGGAAGCTGACTGTGCGCGTACTTGCTTTCTCGTTTGTGTTTTACAATTTGTGACTTGGCTATTACTTTTCTGGACTGATCATTCTTTATCCGTTTACCTTGGCAATATTTATACTGGACTCCGAACTAAGCAAGTGTTTATTAATAATGTCGAAAAGAGGACGTACTTTGAACAGCCAGGCTCGTGAATTGGTGGTGAAATTACACGAGTATTTTGAGCGTGAATCTCAAAATGGTGGACTTCTACTGCCAGTTACACAAGTTCGGGATCGCGTCGGTGAAGCTCTCGGTATTGGTAGCCGCACCGTTGGCAAAATATTAAGTGAAAAATATGGGCCTTCGGGGAGTGACAGTAACGTACTTCACACACCGAAAAAACGAAAAAGAAATAAACCTGTGACAGGCATCGATGAATTCGATAGTCATGCTATTAGAAACCATATATACGGGTATTTTACAAGAGGCGAATTTCCAATATTGGCAAAGTTATGTGCAACTTTAAAAGATGCCGGGCTGTATAAGGGAAGCATAGAGTCGTTGAGAACGGTAATAACAGGAATTGGCTTCAGATACAAAAAAGTTGACAAACGAAAAATTGTTATGGAGCGACATGACATAATTATGCAGCGACTAACATTCCTGCGCGAAGTTAAACAAATTATAAACTGGGATAATGTAATATTTTTGGACGAAACCTGGCTAAATTCCAACCATTCTGTGCCGAAAACATGGACTGATGATTCTGAAGCTTCGTGCTCGAAGGTGCCGATAGGAAAAGGTGGACGCCTCATAATATGCCATGCTGGGTCAGCGTCTACAGGCTTCGTGGAAAACTCTTTATTAGCTTTCCAATCCAAAAGCACTAAAGAGTATCATGAAGAAATGGACGCAGTAAGGTTCCGAGAGTGGTTCTTAAATTTATTACAGAATATCCCTCCTAACAGCACAATTATAATGGATAATGCCCCATACCACTCTGTGCAAATTGATAAAGCACCTACGTCAGCCAATAAAAAAGCAGATTTGGTGGCATGGCTGCAAAGAAAAGGAGTGGATGCCGACATGTCACTATTAAAAGCTGAATTATTACAGTTAGTGAAATTGCATAAACCACCAAAACCGACATATGTAATTGACCAATTGGCCGAAGAGCACGGGCACAAAGTCATACGACTTCCTCCGTACCATTGCCAATATAATGCCATTGAACTGATTTGGGCCCAAGTTAAAGGTAATATTTTATAATATTATAATAATAACACGAGTACTTCTAACATTTATAATTTAAACAATGGTTTTCGTCTGCTATCAAATAGTTACATTATTGTTTTACAGGTTATGCAGCAAGACACAACACAAAACCACCCTTCAGTGTCAAGAAAATGGAAGGTTTATTAAAGGAAGCATGTGCCCAAGTTACACAGGAAGATTGGAGTAAAGTAGTACAAAAAACAAAGAAAATAATAATGGACGACTTCGAAAGAGACGTACACTTTGATAATGTAATGGACAATTAACTGGTCATTAATTTAAATGACGATGATGACGAAGACGACGATACTAGTACTAGTAGTGAATAAAAAAATATCCTAAACATTTCTTTTATTTAATTATAACAATTGATTTCTTAAAATTCGGATATTATAGTAATCGATCTCTTAAAGTTCGGATATTATAGTAATCGATTTTTTCATCCCATCCCTATCATTCAATTGTCAGAACTGTCAAACGGTACTTCTTAGATTTGACGGACTGTAATATATATAATTTTCGTGTCACAGTTTTCGTTGCCATACTCCTCCGAGACGGCTTGACCGATTTTGATTGAAATTTTGTGTGCATATTGGGTAGGTCTGAGAATCGGACAACATCTATTTTTCATATCCCTAAGAGTTTGTTTGTTTGTTTGAACGCGATAATCTCAGGAACTACTGGGCCGCACTGAAAAAATATTTTACTGTTGGATAGAGCCGATTTATTAAGAAAGGCTATAGGCTATATAACATCACGCTACGACATATAGGAGCTGAGCAGCAATGAAAAATGTTGTAAAAAAAAAGGGAAAATTTACGCAGACGAAGTTGCGCGGGTCAGCTAGTAAATATATATATATACGGGCAATAAAGAAGGTATTTTACCTTAAAATATTCACGCGATTAAGACCCGTAATATATACATTTTCATAATGTGTACAAATAGCAAAAGTTTATCAAGACTTAAATATTTTTGGGGGATGTTTAAAGCCTTCAACTCTAACGCCCCCCTCGCTAAAGGTAGTTTTATCAAGGAAAAACACACATCCACCTGAGAACTCAGATATTTTTGAAGGGCCTGTGCTCCTTTTGTGCCCTTGTATCTTGGCTCCTTATAACTATAGTGTTTTAACTTATGCTAGTACATGTAACAGCACTCACCCTAGACAACAAACAGTGCAACATCGCCATATCACACTCGCAGTTGTACACCTCGTCGGCCCTATACAAGACAATGGCGGCCGTCACGTACACGGGGAACAACGGCGGCGCGCACAGGAAGTAGTCGTACAGTCGCACCACATCGGTGTACTTGTTCAGGCTGTGGCCGAACCACGTCAGGTACCATGGTAGCGCGAACATTGTGCCTACTTGCGCTCTGGAAGGAAAAGGTATTGTTAAACGACTTCATCTTTGGCGCAGTGGGAGTGTGTCCGACTGCTACACAAGAGGTCGTGGGTTCGATTCCCACACGGGACACTACTTTGTGTGATCCACAAATTGTTGTTTTGAGTCTGGGTGTACTTTGTGTCTGTGACTTGTATGTTTGTATAGTCCCCCGCCACACAGGGCTTGTACCCTAATGCGGGAGTCATCTATTACAAAAAAAAAAAAAAAAATGTGTAAATAAGAAAGTCCTTGTCACACAATTGAGTAAGTTATCGTTCGTGTGTTTGGGGTTTTTTCGTTATTTTAGAGCTTATTGGATATATTTTTTAACAAATAAATCTACCGGTTTCATATAAAAAGGACAGCGAATTGAAGTGCACGAGTGAAGAGCATTATAATAATAAAAAAACCGGACAAGTGCGACTCGACCACCGAGGGTTCCGTACAAATTAGTAGGTTTTTTTTCTTTAATAAAAAAGATAACTAGCAATGTGGGATTGAGTCCCACATTACTAGCAATCTTGTTAACACCTCCAGCTAAGCTCAAAGACTTGTGTTAGGAGTGGGTTCACGTCGGTAGTATAATGGGTAGGTTTCGAACCCGCAACCTCACGATTGCGAGACCGATGCCTTAGCCATTAAGCTACCGCCGCTTATAATAGGTACTTATTACAATAGTTCAAGAATCGAGTCTCACAGTTTTAAACTAAACGGTCGTATCTTTTTTTACGTTACTTTAGAAGTTTGATTTTTTCACAGCTCTAAGGGACTGTAGACCTGAATACCTATATGGTTTTAATTTCAACTCGATACCTCCACGCGTTCCCGAGATAAGGGTCTTGACAGACAGACAAGGGTCCCGTTTTTTCCTTTTAAGATACGGAACCCTAGAAAACTCGATTTGATATAAAGAGAGAATCTTAAGCTTCGTACTCACTACGAATCTAATTAAATGGTTTACCCAAAAGCTATTTAGCTGTGAATTCTGATGTCCACACATTGATTTTGACCCGCTTTCGGGAAAAGCCATCGAGTTATGCAATTTATGAGAACGGAGCTTAAAAAAAAGAAATAAGGCAGCATATATCTATTTCTAGGTGTTTCCCCAGATCTCATCGTGTTAATATTAGTCTTCGCAATCAAAAATAGCTTAAAATCTTCCATAACAAATTTTACCCAAATCGGCGAAGTAGTTTCGAAGATGGTGCATGAATTAGTTATTGTCATACTCACTTATCTAAACACTCAGCAACTTTCCTATCCGCTCTTCCGATGACAGGCAGCATATAGTTAAGTAGGTGCTGTGTGGGCTGCATGGTGGTCTGCATGAAGGGCGCCAGCGGAGCCCCCGGGCCGTACGACAGGCGACAGAGCAGCGGGAACGACGCGCGGTCCCCGCAGACCAGCAGGAGTGTGATTGCGACGTCGTGGTAGCCCTGGGTGAAAATTAGGTTTTTGATTCACAGAAAGATATGTCCTTTAGAATAGGCTAATTTCCAAACGCATATTTTACATGGAGAAGTCATACAAATGTCGGACTAATGACATCACTATATTTTGTAGTCAAAACACTTCTTTTTTGTGATATGATTAATTATTAAAAATCCCATTTAACACAAAATTTAATCAGGACTTAATCGTTGGCTGGTTTTATTTACCAATATTAGTCTTTTAGACTTTTTGTTTACCTAGGAAACTGGCCTATTAGGTAAGTAGTTGACTACAGTAAAAACAATTTATTTTAGACTAATCAAGCAATCAATAACCAGGCAAAGGAGGTCTTAAAATCGATTAATCTTTCGTTTGCAATTAAACATATTTTTAAATGTATAATCATCAAAATTAAAACTAAGAGTAAAAGATTTGACGATAGCTACATATGACGCCATTTTTTTACAGAGAGCGTGTCGATTTAACTTGACGTCTACTGTTCTATTATATGGATGTTGCATTTGGGCTATCATTTTCTCAATCATACTTAATATTTCAAGAAAAGAATTTAAATTAAAACATTTATTGAAAATAGTTTACTAGATCATGTAGGCATAATCTAGTAAACTATGCACCTCAGTCCGAAGAGTCCATAACCTGTTTCAGAGGTAAAGGTATCAAACTGTGTGTTATATATCAAACATGAAAATTATGAATTGAAAAGTTCTGTGCCTTGATAATGCAATCAGATTTCGCGTCAGATGAGATAAATCGCTTATAGTATTATGTCCATGAGCCGTGTACCGGCTTAAGATTAGTACCCCCCATCTCTTTCCGCGATTGTCGTCAAGGCGTTTCCACGCCGGAGGACAGGCAGCAGCGTCCTCTGCGTACTTTAAGCCTTACTGCGATCGAAGTTTTTGCTGTCGGTGATAACCTGACCAGCGTACTAGTAGTAGGTATAGAGGTCAGTGGGTTGACTGTACTCTATACCCGGAAATATAAATAACTAACTGACCCGCGCAACTTTCCCTGCGTCAATTTTCCCCGTTTATGCATTGATGCTTCGCTCATATTGGTCGTAGCGTGATGTTATATAGCCTATAGCCTTCCTCGATAAATGGGCTATCTAACTGTAAATTTTCAATTCGAACCCGTAGTTCCTGAGATAATCGCGTTCAAACAAACAAACTCTTCAGTCTCTCTCTCTCTCTCTTTCTTCTACTTCTACTCTTCAACTCTCTTTATAATACTAGTATAGATATAGATTTATCGAAGAAAGTTATGTACGGATTTTATCCGTAAGTACATAATTTTCTTACCATAACAAGGTCTGCGAGAAATGAGCGGTTACTGTTAACGTTAACAGTTAACACATAAGTTACTAGAACTGATAAAATTTATGTTTTTTTACAAAGTGGTATAAAATAAAATAGTTTATATTTCCGTAGTCAGTTGTAGGAGTACTACTAAGTCGTCGAGTATCACTTTACCATTTCGACCACAACTTGACCACATGTTATGTGGAAATAACCTATATGTGGTTGCTGACTCAAAAATACAGTTTATTATCGATGAATAATAATAATATGTAGATAAATTACATTACAATAATAATATGTAGATAAAAGACATAGGTACGAAAAGATTTATGGAATGGGATAAACTTATTGCTATTTGCAGAGAGATGGCACAGAGTAAGATCAAAAAGAAAATAAAACATATTTTTTGTGATCATAAACCACTTTGCTTGCTTAACTTTATTGGTCCAATATACATCGCACAATCGTCGTTAATTATATCCACAATTCTTACATCTATGAGGAGTAGTCTCATGGAAAGGTAAATATGCTTTGTACAAAATGCTTTCTTATAAAAATCTTAAAACCGTTATGAAGGAGTCCTTGTCATTTGATAAGAGGTTGAAGATCCACGCTTGCTTACGCAGCAGGCTTCTCCTCGGTGACGGTGGTGGCAGCGGAAGCCACAGAGGCGGCCTCGTCGGCGGACACCTGGCACGATAGTGAGGGGAACCTCTTGTACAACGCAGCGCGGTACTTAGGGTGGCTGATACCGTATACAATAGGGTTGTACACAGCATTAGCTTTCGCAAACAGCGAGCCCCAGATCGTGGCGAGGGGGCTGATCGGCGCGCTCTCGAATACCCCCGTGTAGTTGATCACGAGGTATGGAGTCCAAGCCATGAACCACAGAGAAATGGTCATCAGAGCCACTTTAGCCAACTTGCATTCAGCGCTGGTGTTGGCCGCTTCGGATGACCTCAAGGAAGCGACGTTCATTTTCTTGGCTTGGTCCCTCATAGCTTTTTCGTGAGCCGCGACAGCCTGGACGATGAAGAAGTAAGAGTAGATGATGAGCAAGAGAGGCAGGAAGTACACGAACACGGAGTAGACCAGGATGTAGCTGCGGCTTAACCATTCCTTGGTCAGGTAGTCTGTGCCGCACGCAGTCATGTTTCCTTCAGGTACGTAGCGGTTCCAGCCGAAGAAAGGCGCGAGAGTCCATAGCAGCGAGAAGAACCAGACTCCCATTATGCGCATGAGAGCTCCGTTGTTAGTCATGGGGTGGGCGGCGATACCCTTCACGATGACGTTATAACGGTCGAAGGCGATCATCGTCATACTCCAGATAGAAGCACAGCCAAATAGAGAGCCCGCGCAACCGTATAGTTCACACGCGAATGGACCAAAGACCCAGGTTTCGTTGTAACAATTGATGACCATAGCCGGAGACATGGCAAGCATCATGAGGAAATCAGAAAACGCGAGGTTCACGACCAGTAAGTTGGATGGTGTTTTCAGGTTCTTGGTGGTCATGAAAATGTAGATGACCATGCCGTTACCGATGATGGAGATGAGTCCAAGAACGCCAATAGTGAATCCAAGGAGTCCGTGCCAGAGCGGGTTCATGGGAGGAAACTGGTACCAATGAGGATCGACCATGTGAAGCATGTCCGCAGGTACCTTGTCTACGACGGTTTGGTTGCCGAAGGTAGCGGCTTGACCGCCCCATGACTGCAGGGCTGCCGCCATTGGTCCTTGTCCCATAGTAGTCATCTTCGCAGTTTTTGACTTGAAATTTGGAGAGGTAGACTCGCTGCGAGACGGTTGCTACTGAAGTACTGAAGAAAATCGTCGAGCGAACTACTCCAGTCTTGAGCGTGAACCGTTCCCTTGATGCGGCGAGGCTGCCGGAGTTTTGGAGACTACTCGATGTTTGCCGTTCCACCAACGTCTTATATACCAAAACTTAGGGGATTAAAAGTGACGTCGCGATGAAAACCAATATTGTTAATTAGATTATTAGTTTGTAAGAAAGCGAACTTGATACCTTTAAGACAATTGGGTGAAAATTAGGCTTCAAGGTTTTCGCGACTTAACACGCTTCATACCACGATTTTAGCGAGTTAGTGCACAGACAGTTCCTTCGCTCAAAGTGAGTTGACGGTACGCGGAAGTATTTCCTGGCACAACCATCGTGATACTAGGTATTGTGTCGCAAAAGTGTGTCGGGATTTAAAGTACTGACTAGAACTTATCTGCATCTTTCTTTCAGTTTTCATCATTCATCAGTAAGGCATAAAAATGGTATATTTTGTAATGGTGACATTGGATTATTCGACTACGTGCATATGGGTGCCAGATTGACTTTACAGTGAAATGATTCGGAGGTGAAATGAGGCAATCATGAATTAAACTTAAGTTGAACTTGGTTCCCTCAGACAAAATATCACAAGGGGGCACGTGAAATAAACTCCACGAGCGAAGCAACGATTGGATGGAAATGAAGTACAAATTCTCTTTAATCTAAACCTCGCCTAGCGTGCAGAAATACAATTCAAGAAAGTCGTCATTGTCATAAATGTTATTTTCAACTCTGCAAGTGTATTCAAGTGAAGTTTTATGATAATAACAGAAGTGTTATGTGTGTATTGTATACTACTGATAACAGTAACAAGTGTATACAAACAAGGCCAATGTCATACTTCCTTTAGAAAACTTGGATTTTTGAATACTGCAGTGTTACAATAATATGTTTCTTTTTGTTGTAGAGCTGCGTTCACGCCTGTTTATGAAACTTAAATTCGACATCTACATTAAATAAAGACTTCAAATTGTTGAATACTGGATTTTAAGACTAAATTCTAGTATTATTTATTTTTAGGGATATTTGGACAGAAAAATAATAAAATAAAATCGACGATTGATGAAAATGTCTAAAATGTATATAAATTAAGTATTATAAATTCTTAGCAAAACATGTTTGTACTGTATTTGTTTATACGTGTTTTAATGCAAATAAATATATTATTACTATAATGTATCCGTTACAATTCTGAATAATATAGATTGCGGTCACGGCGGCAGTTACATTAGGGACTAGCCAACTACTCAGGAGAAATTAAACACAAGTGCACTATTTATTCCCTCTGACCTACTGACCCGCGCAACTTTGCCTGCGTCAATTTTCCCCGTTTTTGCAACATTTTTCATTGGTGCTTCGCTCATATTGGTCGTAGCGTGATGGTATATAGCCTATAGCCTTCCTCGATAAATGGGCTATCGAACAGTAAATTTTCAATTCGAACCAGTAGTTCCTGAGATAATCGCGTTCAAACAAACAAACTTTTCAGTCTCTCTCTCTTTCTCTCTCTAAAAATTAAACACAAGTGCACTATTTATTCCCTCAATCTCATTGCTCCGACCCTAGCCTCTCCGATTTATACAAATCGATTATCCACCAATGACCCGATAGTAGTAAATAATGAGTTAAACTTCACTGATCCTTCGATTTTCTCGGTTGCCACTGAGTCGGCCCATATTGTGTAGATTTGCTTATTATTTTTTTATTATTTTGATGAAGAACGAAAATTTGTTTCATATTTCGTTTCTATGTTTAGGCTCATATTTTTACATATATGTTTGTAGAATTTATAGCCTCAAAGAAAGAACATAGGTACTGCACTAATTCATTCTGTAGTGATCGTGGTGTTACTGAATTTGGGAGATTTTTTTTTTAACGACTCCCGCAGTATGGTACTAGCCATGTGTCGCTCGCGGGAAACTTTACAAACATACATGTCACGGACACAAATTACACCCAGACTCGGAACAACAATTTGTGGATCACAAAGTGGTGTCCCGCGTGGGAATCGAACCCACGACCTCTAGCGTAGCAGTCGGATACACTCCCACTGCGCCACCGAGGCGATCAAATGTGGTCGCATTGTCTTCATTAGTACGTACACACTTATGACAACGGGGCCAGTTGTAAATAAGATAGCATGGACTGTCTTGTTCAATTTAAAAAAGAAATGAGTTACTTTTGCGAGTTTGACAGCCCAAGATAAATATTCACTTTGTTTATGTTGTTTAAACTGCATCTTTACAAACATTACATATAAAAATAATAATAGCAGTGTGAGTCACCGAAAGACAGTACAAAATAATTAAATCTACATAATAAATTAATATTCAGGTCAGGCGTGACGTAAACTATTGTTTCAACACTTCGGTTTAGTGCCCAATTTCAGTCTACATATTTGGCTAGAAGCTGTCAGTTTTAACCAAGTAGGCAAGTGTGCCTACTTGGTTAAAACTGACAGCTTCTAGCACTGTAGTAGTCTAGATACAATTTTCCATTATTTTGTGTAGTGACGCAAAATAATGGAAAATTGTATCTAGACTACTACAGTGCCCAATTTCACTCTGTGTTTCACTCTGAAGTCAGTTTTAACCAGAACACTATTTTTGTTTTATAAGAAAACTCATCACCATCATCTTGTAACTAATTGAGTAAGCCTGTGAGTCCAATCAGTATTTATTAAGGAAACATCAACACAATACACTCCATTTAAATCTGTGTTTGTGTTAAATGCTAGCTTATGACATCACATTTGTTAGTTTTTTGACACAAAAGTTCTTAATTTTACTTTCAAGATGACTCCCGCAGTAGTGTATAAGCGCTGTATCGCGGGGGACTTTCCAACCATACAAGTCACGGACACAAAATAGACCCAAACTCGTAACAACAATTTGTGGATCACACAACGTGGTGTCCCGTGTGGGAATCGAACCCACGACCTCTTGCGTAGCAGTCGGACACACTCCCACCGGGCCACCGAGGCAGTCGAATCGCTTTTATTACCTTACTAGCTGTGCCCCGCGGCGTTACCCGCGGTTTATTAGCCTATATGTGTTAATCCAGGGTGCCAGCTAACTCAATACCAAATTTTATTAAAATCGCTACAGCCGCTTAGACGTGAAGAAGTAACAAACATACACACTCACATACTCACAAACTTTCGCCTTTATAATATTAGTGTGATAGTCCAAGAGGGGAGCGCCAAAAAATGCAAGTACTTTATAAAGACTATTTTTTTTATATTACGTCACATTAGTGGAGAAAAGAAATAACCTTTCGTCAATCAGCTGGATTCCTTAGCGTTTGGCGCAGAGGCAGGTTATTTTTTTCGAATGAACTAAATATATATATCGTGAAACTACTTCCTAAACTTAAAAAATAGTTCTAGTGGTATATAAGGCCGTACCCTGACCAAATAACCTTGCCTTCGTTCTAAATCTTTATAAAATAAAATTTTGGTCGTTTGAAAAAAAATGTTATTAGCATAATGTTTTTTATTAAATTGCCTATTTATTAGTGTAAGTAGCAAATCAAAGAAAATCTTACTTTACGAGTAGATTAATAAATTATTATTTAGATTAATAGACATTTTATTAATAATTATTTCTCATTTCTGTAGTTTCGTTGTGAGGAGATTAAATAAACATTATACTCCTTTAACAAAAACAAAATCTACCATTTTGGAGTCAAAATTATGTAGAAATTTAATGTATTTTTATTACTTGGTATTTCTTTTTAGATAAAGAGCAGATAGCTTCACAAAAATGTACAAAAAAAGGCTAGCGCTGGGTTTTGCACGGGGAAGCGCCTTAATTCGTAACCCGGTGCGTATTAAATAATAGTTCTCGATCTGCAGGTGTCATCACATAGCATTAGTCAATCAGTATAACCCTGTAGCAGATGCTGAAAGTCCTGTACGCCACTAATTTGTTTTTTGTTAGTTTCTGTTCCCCATTAATGTGACGTAATACAAAAAAAAATCAGTCTTTCTAAAAAGGGTATTCTACTCTTTTTAATATAATAGTTTAAAAAGTTGGTTTCTCTAATTAAAAAGCCACGGTTTCCTGCTATAAAATTACATACATAGACCAATTAGATTGTTGTTAGCCGGCGACAAATAGTGTTAAATGCAATGCAATCTAAGCTGGCATTTAAGGCAACGTAACCATTATTTATATTCCGAGAACACTAGCGACCGGTCTCAATAATAATCTAACTATCGATGGATTTAGCTACTAGAGCTATATATTTGACATAAGCTACATACAAATATGTCAAAACTCTACCTCTAGTAGCCAAATATTTACTAACAATAGTTAGATTATTTAACCCGGCCGTAGGTGGTGCCACTTTCTGCGCATTTTATCCGCTACAGAGACAGAAAATTGGGTTTTGAGTTTATTACGCCCACGATGGCGGCTCGTGTTTCATGTCACATGATAAAAATATCAACTTTTAGTTATGATTTTATAAAAGAATCATGCTAATTTATGACTCGAAATCAGAATATCAATGTTTATTTTTACATATATTTTGTTTTTCATCGAATTTCATAATTTATTATTCTTGCTTGCTTTCCTCTCGATCTATTGCAATTTTAAAAGTAATAATTTAACTTAAATAATATTTCGAGCTTTTTAGGTAAAGTATAACTGTAGCTAGCTGCTTGATCTCAGAGCTCGAGTATGATGCTTCATACACGAGCTCTGAGATCTCCGAGTTTATGAAATTCGATAAAAGACAATAGCTTATTCATATTATATTATACAAAGTTTGATCATTCACAAATGTTATTGATGACACACATGAAAAGCTTTAGAACTGACCTGGTAATATTTGAGATGTGGGTACTTCATGATGACTCGCAGTATTAGCACCGTGAGCTGGTCCTGCAGCGCCACTCTTTGTTCATATGGAATGCCTGGGGGAAACCTCTTCAGTGACCGGTTAACATCTAGCACCACCTATTGAAATCAAACTGGTTACAGAAATTGGCATGAATCAGATGACAGTATGGGGATAAGCTAGTCAATCATGCCTAGAGTGGTAGTCAAATGACGATTACTTCAACGACCTTATTTCAAGTCCAAAAGGGCTTATAACATTTATGTTCACGACTTGTGCCAGCTGTTAAGGCTAGACCGAAAGGTTGGGTTATGGTTTCAGCCAAGAAATCTAGTTTCAGCCTTAGTTTCGGTTTCGGACAGAAAATGGCCGAAACTCAAGTGTTCGTGGATTATCGTGCGTCGTTCGGCGAACTTCGCGGCTAAGGGAGGATATATTTTAAGAGCATTTAAACTTCAATAAAAGCTTCTATTAAATTTTGAAAATAAAATGCTTATAACGTCAGCCAATTTATTTGTTTATTATGAATAAGGGGGTTAGTCTTTACTTTAACATATTTATTAGTTTATATATTCAGGACATGACATACAAAAAAAAATTACGTACTTTAATGATTGTCTTTTTAAATTTAACACTATTTAACTGCCTGTATGTATATGCAAATAAAATACACTAGATTTCAATATACAATAGAAATTTTAAATATGTTTAGTTTCGGTTTCAGTCGAAACCGAGAGCAAGGCCGAAACTTCAGCTTCGGTAAAAAAAACCTGTTACGGTTAGACATGAGAATATATTTTTGTTTTAACTACAATTTCAATCATTAAGACCATTGATAAAAAAATTCAAATGTGTGTATTGTTTTGACATTATGTAAAAAGGAACTGGATAGTTATAATATTACCTGATTATATTCCCTATGTGTTGATAGCTCATCAAGTGACGGAGGTTCTGTCAACTCTTCCTGTGTCACTCCCACTAATAATGGCCATATTTTTCTTCTGTAGTCATCTAATAAACAAAATTAAATCTAAATATTCAATGATGCTTAAAATAGCATTGTAGGGACTTAAAAGTATATACATATACATAGCAGAGGCGAAGGGTTAAAATTTGGTAACCCAAAACAAAAATGTATCTTGTTAGAGACAGTTTCTTTTTACTAATACAATTTAAGAATAAGAATAAGAAATATTTATTTGTCAGACATAGGTAAAATTACATGTTTGTGGTTTTTTATACAATTAGCTTTGTTTTAAATGGATTTGTTGGTAGATATTTAAATGAATTAGGGAGCTTATTATAAATTTATATTTGTATTTAAGGGGAAGTCGAAAATAATGGTATTCTAAGGACCCTGCGTCACTGAAACTTAGTGTATTCGCCTTTACTTGATAATAGTAGCAAAAATCAAGACAATGATAACATGAGATTTAACAATGTCCTAAAACAGTGACAGGTGAGTATTTAGTGGTTAGAAAGTCCTAGAGCCAAACTGCATCTTGTTCATAATTTTTGCATCACAAATAACTGGGCAACTTTCTCCCAGAGTTGTTAAAATTTAATTATAAAGCCAACTTTGCAATAGAAAATTGATTGATATAAATTATGCACATGAATAACATGAATGACTCTAAACTCAAATCAGTTTCTTTTGAATAAACAGATTTTAGATTCAAGGCCAAAACAGTGACATCATAATTTTTTATTGTCAAACTGACTTTTAAAATTTGTTTTGATATTATAAATTCATGAACCATGACAAATTGTAAACAAACATTGTTATTTAGAACATTTAAAAAAATGCTACTGCTTGATTGTATAAAATAATTTATTGATATTGTAGTCATCAATTAGTCATAATAAAAGGTACTGAGATCTCATGTCTATGAGATCTTGGTATCTTTTATTACGTTTAAAAATATCTATTAAACTGTTCATGACTAAGCAGGGTTCAGATTTAAACCATTTATCTTTTATGGTAAGTATAGACTGTAAACATTGGAATTTCTATGTCAATAGAAACTTATCTTCAATGAATTAAACGAAAATATGCATACTGTTTACTGTGTCACCTTGATAGCAATTAAAAATCTAATACACTGTTTAGTATTGATCCAGAGTACTATCTATTATCCTATATCTAAGGCAAGTATAATGTTTCAGAACAAACTTACCACTGATCAAACCTGCTTTGCCTTTAGCAAAATTTTGCCATTGTTCCAAATTAACACAGTCCAACATCTCTAGACATTTCTCTAATTCTTTCTTCTTCTCTTTTACGTCTGGGTCTTCAAAGTCCGGTTCTAAAAACAATTACATATGACATGTCATAAACAAGTAACTTTCACTAAGAATATTTATTGGAATGAGCTATTATATTAAAACTTTCTACAACATGAATTACTTGTCGATATATCAGGAGTATGACCAACCAGGAAGTAATCAAATTGTCATAATAATTGTTTACAATACCTTCATCGAATTTTAACTCGGAAGGCGTAGAGATGTCATCAATATTTTTAGCGTTATTCAAGTCGAAGGGTTGTTTATTCACTGTCGGTGAGCAGTCACCGTTCAAATTACACTTATCGCCAATATCGGCGTCGGTATTATTAGATTCCATAGTAGAAAGTTAAAAATTAATCGAGCGAAAACATTACACCATCCTTCCCGATAGAATAATGTGATGACATTTGAGAAAAATGTCATATTCAAAAACTCGTTCAGGAAATGAGCACTCCGTCGTACTTCTATTATTAATTGGTAAAGGATAATATCATCGTTCATGCTTTGTTATTAATTTAATATTATTGAAGCAATTTGTTATATGTTGAAATAAAAACATCGCGAAATATTCTCGATGCCCAATTCTGTTAAAAATAAATTTCTTTAAAACTTTTTTTTACAGGTTTTGATCAAACCCCTAATGACAAATAATTCGTTCCGTTTCAAGCAGATATTTTTAGGTTATTCCCTTATCTATAAAATTGTGTTTCAGTGTTTGTCGTCGGTATTTTTCATATATAGAATACGTATTATGTATACATTTACTTTGTGAATTAGTAACTTCTCTCTTTGGTATCCAACAACATCAAGCCAGCAACGACTAAATGAAACACACGGAGGCAACAGCTTTTGTCACCAATAAGCGTTATAAATGTATCCGAGGTTCTTCAGAAGCCGCCAGGCATCTTCAGACAAGTTCAACTTTAGAAAGTTACTGATATGTACGTATTCAAATAGTACTATGTCCTATGGAGTTACTGTGTCTACTGACAGCAGGCCCCAGGTGGGCAGAAAAGTCCAGGATTAGGGGAGAGGGCAGGCAAATCTATACTAATATTATAAAGCTGAAGAGTTTGTTTGTTATTTTGTTTGTTTGAACGCGGTAATCTCTGGTACGAATTGAAAAAATATTTTTGTGTTGGGTAGCCCATTTATCGAGGAAGGCTATAGGCTATATAACATCACGCTAAGACCAATATGAGCGGATAAGCAATTAAAATGTTGCAAAAACTGGGAAAATTGACGCGAAGTTGTACGAATTTGTGCGGGTCAGCTAGTTGTCTATTAAAGGTACCTAATGTTCACATTTCGCACTGTAGAATGATTACTACTAACAATAATAGGTACCCACTAGGGCTTTCATCCCGAAACTCTCGGTCTCGAAAATTACAAATCTCAACGATTTTTTCGTATTTTCGAGATGCGAGACTGGTACCTCATACCACCTATAGGCCTACTCTCTTTCTCTAAAATGAAATTTAAACATTTTCGTATTCTTAAATTGCTCAAGTTTACGAGGACTATTCTAATTAATTTTTGATAATCACAAAGACTCCGAGTCGACGATTTTTGATAACGATTGAACTATTATTGTTGTTGGCCCTGTATATGATTACCTCATTTTTGATCGAAACTTCGTGTTCTATGACTTAAAGTAGGCCTCCTCGTACCACCATATTTGAAAAGGTATTGTTTCGGATTCCAAACTCAACCTAGGAGCCGGGATTTTTTCGTTTCAATCTAGAATGTAGGTTTTATAAGCCCCCAATTAATATAATAACAATTATAATAATATCTAATTTAATTTTAAATTAATTTGTTCCAAAAAATCATTAAACGTAAAGGTTTTCTAATAACCTGTCGGGTGCCAGATCATGCTCTATTGAATATTGGTCGGTGCTTCTAGTAAGTAATTAACTATAATAATATTATAAAGAGGAAAGATTTGTATTTATTGTATGTAACGAATAAACTTAAAAAAACGGGCAAGTGCATCTCGGGTCACGTACAATATAGGTTTCCGTAGCCCCCGCTCAACTCCTCCCTATAATGCGGCTAAGGAGTTGGTTAACCATAACCTACATAATAATCATTTTCAACATAGAATAGCGTCTACTCCAGTTCCATTTTTTTTTGTTTTATTTCTCGTAAATTCCAAACAGGCAATCTGACTCTCATGAGCCGGATGTTATCCTCATTTGCATTTATTATTAGGATATAGATATTAAGGAGCTGCCTATTCTTCACCGTCTATTATTTCGAGGTTCAAGTGCCCACTTAAACCTCGAAAAATCACCTCTAGGTACACCTAATTTGAATAAAAGCGATAATACTGTGGCTCATTTTTTTCCTAGATCATCTTCGCCTAGATTCTTCGCTACTTTTATCTAAATATATTAATTGGTAGTGGGTTAGGTCAGTCCTCTGAACGACTCTGGTTCTAGTGCTGCGATACGTATTTTTTCTAAAAGCACTAGAAGTTTGTTAGCTCATTATGCAGTTTTTGCCCCAAGTGGAGAAGAAGAAAGTAACTAGATGCTCTAGAGATGTGCTGCTGGAGGCGAATGCTAGCTATATACCGAATTTCGCACCAATGTCTATACTCCAAGAACTCGTCATTAAACGGCGTCTTTCGGCAGTTGTACAGAGTCGTACAGAGCCATATTTCTAGGCGTAGAAAAGAAGGTCCTTACCTTGCATTACGCTCTATAAAGTCGTTTGACGATCAGGAAGATCAAAGAGGTCGTCCATGAGTTGTTTGAACGAATGCAGGATACCTATCTGCCAGCAGAGTATGATGTGGAGAATAATTGTGCTCGCCGCACGATCATCATCACATCAGCTCCCACAGAAGTGGCTACATAATGTCCTGTGCAGAAAGCCTCGACGAAGAAGAAGAAGAATGCTGTTTTTAACATATTGAAGCATTTCCATTAATTGTAGGTACATTACATAGGTACATAGGTACCTACTCACCATATACTCACCTTCTTTTTGATAGGAAGGTATACTTATTGTATTGTATTGTAAAAGGTTTTCGTAATAAATTTATTATTATTTATTACCTACTACGGTACTACGCTACGCAGCGTCGCAAACATTTTTTTAATCTTTATTATTAAGCAAGAAAAAGGAGGGCTTGGGCTTTATCACACACTAGTAGTCCCGCGCAACTTCGTATGCGTACATTTTCCCCGTTTTTGCTCCGCTACTATTGGTCGTAGCGTGATGTCATAAGCCTATAGCCTTCCTCGATAAATGTTCTAACCAACAGAGAAAGAATTTTTCAATTCCGTCCAGTAGTTCCTGAGATTGCCGCGTTCAAACAAACAAACAAACAATTTCTTCAGCTTTATAATATTATAGTATAGATGATAATGCTGCCCTCATTGGAGCTACAATAAAAGTAAAATATTACATTCTATTTCTTATCAATTTAATCATGTTGGTATAGATAGGTATTGTCTTTATGCTAAGTATAACGTACCTTTATGTGGCATAGAATCTTTTTGCATAGGTCGTTAAAAGAACAAAATTGAAGTTGTCAAACAGGTATTGTCAAAGAAAACCATCCTGATTGGATCCTGATTTAAAATTAAAAATTATAAAATAGTTAAGTTAATTAAAAACACCTTTAAAAATGGATACCGACATTCACACTCATACCAATCGTATTAGACAAATAGAGGATATTATTGACATTCAAAAAGCTAATGGTAATATTAACACGCGTCAAGTAGCCTTGAACCTTATATCAAATACAGATGTTACTGCCATGTCAGCTAATATCTTTAAGAGCTGGGAGTCTGGTTTATTTAAAACGAAATCTGACAACGACACAAAGAAGAAATGTAAAAACTTGCGTGTTAATCGCCAGAAAAGTTCGATATTCGACAATGTATCTTGGCCAAGTGACTCCGATGTTACTGTACTGAGAATGAAATTGTGCGTAACTAGTGACATCAAGCAAGGAATTGACAGTCTGATTCCGGGCGATGGACTTCACCACCGCGACAGCTCTTCGATGGTTAACTTAGCGACGTTAATTCGGCATTCTCAAACACCATCTAAACCCAACATTAATATTGAGGAATATCTTATGCCGTTGACATCTTGGGAACGAGAACACCAAAACGCAGAGAGTAAAGTGCTGAATGTTGAGACTGAGGAGACGCAGACAGACCTAGCATCAAAAGTTACAGAGCATTTGAATATTTACGACGGTGTATGCAGTCATCCCCGAATACATTTTAGTGAAAAAGACTCTAATTCGGAATACTCTAAGATTGGAGCGGTGTCAAAATTGGCAAGGTTTCTGCGGTTATATTTTTGTCCTTGTTGTACCTGTCTATATAGGCTGGAAATGGGGGAGGATCCTTTCGGGTTATGTGCGAACGAAGACCTTAAAGATGTATAATATTTCATGTAGAAATTGTTATGTAACTATCAGTACAATAGGTTTAAATGTTTACTGTTGTCGTCTTTTATGTACCTACAACTCATTCTTGCTACTTTTGACCTTCTGTAAAATGTTGTATTAATAAAAAGTTTTCGGATTTGTAATGTTTCTTTTAATTTTACCATAAGTGGGAGTCTTAAATATATGATTTAGGTACATATTTAAAAAAAATATGCTCCTAATAAGAGCCAGTTCCTAATAAGGTCCATATGTTCAAACTTTGCACACTCTTTGTAGTAATTTCATTTATCAATAAATGCATAGCAAAGAAGAAAACGTGGCTAAGAATGGTTTGAAAAAGATCCACAGAATACTTTATGCATCTGTTATTTCTATATACATAATAAGGTCCAGAGATTATTACTAAAAAGTGAATACCTATTTAGGCACCTGTCCGATCAACGGCGAAAAAAAGAGTAGTGAGTAGCGATTTTATCGCTCAAGACACGTAAATACTTATGTAGATCCCGTGTAAACAAAAAAGATGCAGATATTATGTTGATCGCTGAGTGTTCCCACTGCCGGCGAGTACTCGCTCTATACTGCATCTCTTTTGTATAAACGGACGGGATCTACAAAATACAGCTGTTGTTTGTTTCTTGAGCGATAAATCGCTATTCGTTTCTCGCTCATGGTAGTTGGTGGGACTGGTGCCTAGGTCCAAGGATGAGACAAAAAATTACTGATTAGTTATACCTACTTTATAATTTTCATATAATAGAATTAATAAAAATCATCACAGAACTATAGTTTGTTTGATTTATATCTAGAAAACAAAATAATTATACAGAGCAGGTACACATTTCCTACGCCTTTTTAAGGACCGCGGCTCAAATAGTTTTGAAGATACAGTTTAATTATTCGAAAACCACTAACGTAAGAGTAGTTTAGCGCTACTGCGTCCTTAAGTTTTTTTTGGCATCAAATGTATAAAATCATCCATTTCCAACATGGGCCTTATTTAGAGCCCTAGTGCCAGGATCATCGACAAGCTCTTGAAAAATCGTTTTTTGTGAGGCCATTAATGCATTATTTTAGTATCTACAATATTTTCGCTTTAAATTAAAACTGTTTATTTGCTTATGATATCTTATTGTTATAATACACATTCCAAAATAGATAAATAATGATTTCAAAAAAACGCAACCCTTATTAGATGCACTTACTTAAACAATTACAATGTTGTACATAATTTTGAATAGATTTTTAGAAAAAATCGGTTCTTTGGTTATCGAATGCTTTAGTAACATCCTTAGCAACTAAATGATGAATTGTCAATAATGTAAATATTGTAATTTCTATATGGGAAAGGTGTACGAGATGATCCCTTGAGGCGAGATGATCCCTTTTAATTCTAGATGAATTAAAAGGGATCATCTCACTTCAAATAATTTTATATAGTTTTAATGTCGCTCGTGACTGTGACTTGTGACTCTAATCATACCACGGGGGACCCTAAAAGTTTCAAATTGAGACACGATATACCTAAATACGATGTAAAGAAATGCGGCCGCTTTTCTTTCGTTTGAGTTAAGTAAATAAATTATTATTTTATTATAAAAAAAATTCTTCTCGGTCACGAAATAATATTTTTTTAAAGGAGTGGTCCTAGTCTGCCTTTACATATCATCCTTTAATGTGTATCTGTTGAGATTTTTTAATATGTAACCTGAAAGAATGGATATTGTTTTAAAGTTAATGTAACTACCTAATTACTTTATTAGTCAGTAAAAAAAAAACATTAAAAAAAGAAGGGAAGTAAGCACGCCTGTCGGTACTGTTATAGCAAACTTTAATTAAGTATCTATACGAGTAAACTCTTGCTATAACAGAAAAAACTTTTTTACATTATTTTTACTTTTTAGTTGCCTTTTTTGAAGTCGGTAATATTTTTTTGTAAAAAAGTTTTTTATTTCTCACTTTTTAGTGGGTTGGTTTGTAATTCACTTAAGTTACAATAGACATATGTCAACTGCTCATAACCTTTTACAAAATATTGCTTGCCCCTATGCAGGGCCGTTAATTGTTGAGAAGTTCACTATCAGCTCTATTACATTGTGTAATAGTAGTATAACGAGAATAAATTGCTACTCAATACCATATTAATGTAACTGAATCGCGAACTGTGAAATATTGAATAGGTCTGCTCGTCATTTGTGGTCTTCATCATCAACCACTTCACCAATTGGTGTTTTTTAAGAGTAAATGCACGAATTACTATGAAATATACCTAAATCACTGTAGGTGTGCCTTTAATATTTTAAGAGTTCCCTTGATATCTCCAGGATCCCATCATCAGATCGTGATCGGATGACAATGGGACCAACTTGGAAGTATACCCTTTCAAACACAAAAACAATTTTTCAAATCGGTACAGCCGTCTTTGCGTAATCGGTAAACAAACATTAAAAAAAACATACAGACGGATTGAGAACCTCCTCCTTTTTGAAGTCGGTTGAAAAATAGGATACACATTATACGCCACGAAATTGAAAAAAAAAATACCCTGCCAATGACGCGGTCATTATTGCTTCACAAGCAAAACGACCTCCCCGCCCCGCAGTCTGCGGACGTTACCGTAATCCGTATCCGTGTAATCCGGGCAATTGGGGCCCGGTCCTAGGTGCCACGTTCAAAGGGCGCCAAATAACATGTTTAGACCTCCTAAACATGTCATTTGGCGCCAAATTCGGGTGAATTTATTTGCACCACCTCGTCGTGCGAGGTAATCCCCAGAAATGATTTCCCGACCCCGTCCCTTCCTGTCGCGCAACTCATTTACCCCCCCCCCCCCTCCCTATCACAAACATGTCCTTCGAAGGTGAAGGGACGCCATGCTAGAAATAATCGTAGATCCCGGTACTGCTATAAGTAGGTAGGGACTTTAGCTTGTTTAATTATAGGTAGGTATTTATTGCAGGTCTTTCAATCGTGCCTATCAATGATACCCCCAGGCTACAGCAGCTCCAAACGGGCGTTAGCAATTGCAAGGTCTAAATAAAAGGCCTAAATGCTCAAAGGACGCGGGGGTTTCCCGGGTCCTTTAGGTAATTTAGGCCTTTCGGCACCTGGCCATTCGTGCCCGTCTAAGCAACCACGCATCGGAGGAGTCGAATGGCTTTAAAACCAAGCACATTAGCAATCGTATAACGTATCTACCTATTAGGCCTAGTAGGCTTCGTATAAATCATGCAATTTTAAAAACCCATTAATAAAATTGACGGAAAAAATATTTTGCAAGCCGATGCAATAGATAGATGTTTAGTAAGTACATAGTGTAGCAGGCTTAAATACTGGCCAACAATACCTAAATAAATCGTATTAATCGTCAATCGATTTTACATAAAACTGTTTTTGTTGAATCGTAAACGAATCGCATGTCCAAGTACATTACTTAGTTTCGCGGCGATTTGTTCATTTACATAAATTTAATGTAGATATGTGTTGTAACTTCCTGACTGTTAATTATAAAAGACTTTTCATTTTTTTGTCGGTAATCATCATTATGTATAATCATTTTATAATTTGTGAGAGAACTGCTAAGATCCTGTTAATATTCATATCTTAAAGAATTTCAGGTGAAATTTCAAGATTTAAGATAAAATAAAACACACTTAAAAAAAGTCAATAAAATGGGTAGGCAGTTCGATTCACGATAGACCTGACTGCATTGAATACAACCGTAAAGACCGGTTTGGACAGATGGTTAATAGGTAGGTATAATAACCTAAATATTAAACGCTGTAGAACAATTAAAATTGCATCAAAGTAAATGTTGTTAGATAAACAATACCGGATTGCCGGCCGTCATTATTTGTATTAAAGACTAAAAAGTCCTACCTACTTTTAGATTCAAAACATAAAGTAAGCGGCATGCATGCGACAAAATGACAAAACTACAACACTCGGAAATTCTCACCTTAAGAAGACATGCGTTTGTTTTTTTATGTCCAACATTGCAAAGGATAATGAACATTAGCTGGTTAAAAAACGAACCAACGAGGAAGTCTTACTTATGGTAAAAGAAGAGAGACAGGTAAGTACTGACTCTTGACTGCCTCTGTGGCGCGGTGGGAGTGTGTCCGACTGCTACGCAAGAGGTCGTGGGTTCGATCCCCACCCAGGATAAAACTTTGTGTGATGAGCACGATGGTTTATTCTGTGTCTGGTTGTTATCTATAATATGTATGAATTTAGAAATATATAGGTAAGTTTATCAGTTGTCTGGCTTCCATAGTACAAGCTATGCTTAGTTTGGGATCAGATAGCGTTGTGTGACTTGTCCCAAGATATTATTATTATTATTATTAAGTACAAAAAACCATAGAAAACAGAAGGGAAAATGGTTGGCCACTTGATACGACACGACTACTTCTTAAAAACAGTATTGAAAATAGAGGGCAGGAGAAGACGAGGAAAGTGCAAAGAGAAAGTGAGAGTCGAAACGTATCAACAACTCAAAAAGACCGCGGAAAATAGAGAAGAGTTGAAATTGTTTCACCGACAAGGACGAAGCTTTTAAATATAGAAAAACTTAAAAGAAAAACAAATTGAAACCAGAGTCGTAGCTATCGCCATATCAATTACTAGTTGACCCGCGAAACTTCGTTTATTAAAAAAAAAAAAATAACGTAAATTTTCCTCGTTTTTGCAACATTTTTTATTGCTGCTCCGCTCTTATTGGTTGTAGCGTGGTGTTATATAGCCTATAGCTTTCCTCGATAAATGGGCTGCCCAACAGAAAAGATTTTTTCAATTCGGACCAGTAGTTCCTGAGATTACCGCATCCAAACAAACAAACAAACTCTTCAGCTTTTTAATATTGGTATAGAAACGGCTCCCCCAGACTTCTAGGCCCCTGAACGTGAGTAAGCAATTACACTGACGAGCTGACCTGCAAGACACACATTAGCCCTCACATTAGGCCCCCAACAAATTTAGATACGGGGTCCGTAAAAGGCAAGCTACGCCCTGATTTAAATGTTACATACGAAAAAAAACATCGGCTTACTATGGCTTTATAACATAAAACGTATTTTTATAAGTTGAAAAATAACTCTCCTTGAGAAAAGTTAAAAAGAAAAAGAAAACCTAAGATACCGACTTTTATTTACCTAGGGTAGGTTAATACAACAAGTGGCCTTTTTGGACATATAACAAATCAAAACAACATTCTTAAATATGGTACCACGTTCATTAAAAACAAACGTTAAAATCCAAACGTCATTTCAACGAGTTGTGCCCACGCAAAAATTGAACAATGCTTGAACTTTATTTTAATCATTTCTAGCGGCAAGGTTCTCCATTCTCTCAAGCAATATTAATTACTCTTGATATCACAGGTTTATAGGTGTCACACAACCTAATAGGAAAGTAGTTTACAAGACGACACATGAATGATACAATGATGTGATTTTACGAGTTCGAGATGGTATGTGTAACATAAAAAGAACTTTCGTCTTCATTCTATTCTCTGATTCATTTCTCGGTTTCATTTTACCTGAATAGGAAAATGAATTTTCCTAAAGAAAAGATTAGCTAGATTGATTAGCTAGGTATTTACTTTCAAAAAAATATTACTTATAAAAAACATTTTGAAGTTGGTGCCATGAAATAGTAGTTTTTATGTTTTATCCGGCACCAACTTCAAATGTTAATTTTTTTTTTGTTATTCTTTAATATTTTTTGCTTTTTAGTTGCCTTGTATTTATTTTTGAAGTTGGTAATATTTTTTGTAAACAGTTTTTTATTTCTCACTTTTTAGTGGGTTGGTTTGTAATTCACTAAAATTACATTAAATTTATATCAATTGCTCATATCCTTTTACAAAATAATACTTTCTCCGATGCAGGGCCGTTAATTGTTGAGAAGTTCATATGATAGTTTACCATTAGCTCTATTACATTGTGTAATAGTAGTAGGTATTACGAGAATAAAGTGCTAATCAGTACCATATTAAAGTAATTGAATCCCAAACTGTGAAATATTGAATAGGTCCGCTCGTCATTTGTGTTCTTTTATAATCAGTTCCACTTCACCAATTGGAGCTTTTTGTGAGTAAATGCACGAATCACCATGAAATATACCTAAATCACTGTAGGTGTGTGCCTTTAATATTTGAAGAGTTTCCTCGATTTCTCCAAGATCCCGTCAGATCGCGATCTGATGACAACTTGGAAGTATACCCTTTCAAACACAAAAATATTTTTTTAAATCGGTCCAGCCGTCTTTGCGTATTCGGTGAAACGCCATAAAAATAAAACATATAGTCGAATTGAACACCTCCTCCTTTTTGAAGTCGGTTAAAAACATTTTAGACTTTTCAATAATTTTATTTTCTTAACTAGTAGCTTGAATCTTAAGGATTGTTATGATTTTATATGACTCACGGCGGCGGAACAAAACTAGTAAGTAATAGGTAGGTTTGGTACTCAAATAAAATTACAAAATACATAATTTTGGTGCCAAATGAACCGTTTATTGTAGCGTACAGACGACGTAAGTAACACCAGTAATATAAAAGTTCACTTAAACTTGTATTTTATGAAGTAATCAAATTATAAAAGAGCGAATTGGTACCTAAATGAAATGCCTACGAAATAACTCGAGTTGATTTCTTTACAAATAACCACAAGACAACGTTATAGTTGCTCAGCCATTAAATTACTTTTTCGGAAACATTTCCAAATAGAAAGTATAGCAGAAATATACCTACTGACCAAAAAAATATGAATTATGAACGGTATGAAATGTGAACGGAATATTGCTCGATCATTGATTTTTGACACCATGACTCGGAATTAATATTATTAGTTTAGTACAGATTTGCAAAGAATTCATATAAGTATATCTTGTCATAAAATTTCTTGCAAACTTGCATGACTATAGCTGGTAATAATCAATCTTTCTAACTTTTAGACTGAGCGCTGTAAACTCTGCTGATTCACAAGATGACTCTCAATAAATACCTCTTCATATTTGCGACATGATTTTAGTCTAATGCTTTTTTTTTTTTTTTTTTTTTAATTGCTTAAAATAAATGTTGATAAAAATGCTATGCAATAGCTTTACCGCGGCAGTCCCCGAGTGCCACACATTTTTTTTATGTAAGTATATCATATAAAAAGAAATATACTTACATGTCAATATCTAGTATATTGACATGTATATTTCTTTTTATATAAAGATAGATATATAAAAAAAGAACTAAATGATAGTAAAAACCTTATCAAAATCCATCGTGTCGTTTATATAAACTAAACGCTGAAACATTAGACAGGTACAGATGCTAAAGGCGCCTTTTCTGTATAATAAGTAACAATATAATAATAATAATAATATCTTGGGACAACGCACACAACGCTATCTGATCCCAAACTAAGCAGAGCTTGTACTATGGAAACCAGACAACTGATAAACATACTTATGTATTTCTAAATACATACATAGATAAATAACACCGAGACACAGAAAAAACCATCGTGCTTATCACACAAAGTTTTATCCTGTGTGGGGATCGAACCCACGACCTCTTGCGTAGCAGTCGGATACACTCCCACCGCGCCACAGAGGCAGTCGTTTAAGTTTGAATCGTTTGTATATAATTAATATAATGTGATTTTAAGTCAGCATATCGATAAAACATGTTGAATTAATATTTGCAAGTTTGAACGTGTTATGAAGTAATTAAATATACTTTCTTGCAACGTATTGGCAATAGAAAGTATAGCCACATTCACCAGTTTGCTTTTGTCCAAATACCTTGTTAATAAAACTGCAAGTCTGATCAATAAGCTCGTGAAATGAACGTAGCTATTAAAGCTAGATAGAGATCAATAACGATATTATTTTCGCATAGAATGTGCGGTTTTTATAAACCACTAACTTGTCCCAGCGGCTTCACGGTTAAATATGTATATTTATTTTTTATAGCTAGGTATTGTACTAACTGACGTAGGTATAAACTGCATTACTGTAAAGTTTCATCAAAATGAGCTCAGTAGTTTGAAAGTGAAAGAAACTATGCTATGTCCTTTCCCGGGACCATGTATACCAAATTTCAGCTAAATCGTTTCAGGGACATAAGCGTGAAAACGTAACAGACTTACTTTATTTTGTAACTAGCTGAGCCGTGCAACTTCGTCTGCGTAAATTTTTCCCGTTTTTGCAACATTTCTCATTGCTGCTCCGCTCCTATTGGTCGCAGCATGATGTTATATAACCTTCTTCGATAAATGGGCTATCTAACAGTAAAAGATTTTTAAATTCGGACCATTGGTTCATGAGATTACCGCGTTCAAACGAACAAACTCTTCAGCTTTATAATATTACTAGCTGTCCCTCGCAACTTCGTATGCATAAATTTTCCCCGTATTTGCAACATTTCTCATCGCTGCTCCGCTCCTATAAGTTGCAGCGTGATGTTATATAGCCTATAGCCTTCCTCGATAAATGGGCTATCCAACAAAAAAAGATTTTTTCAAATAAGACCAGTAGTTCCTGAGCTTAGCGCATTTAAACAAACAAACAAACAAACTCTTCCACTTTATAATATTGGTATAGATTAGTATAGATTAGTATTAGTATAGATACTCGTAAGTTTATTTAGTTGGGATTCATAGGGTCAAGTCATACAAAATGCATATGGGAGTTTAATGTCCAACGTATTAACCAAGTTTTGTATCAAAATCTAAGGTTTCCATCGCGGTCAAGCCAGTCCAGAGCCAAAAAATCGCCACCTGCATAAAAACAATCTTAACAGTTGGTTAATTGGGTAGGTAGGGTAGGATATGAGATAATTTTCGGTTATCATAAACAATACCTATATGACAATATGCCTTGTAAAGTTCCAAAGACTCAGACGTTTGAGAGTGGGTAGTACGAGCAGTACCTAATCCTACTAAGACCTGCTGAGGATCTTAGAATTTTTAGTTCTAGGCTTATCGGCACAAAGTTTTGAATCAAGTCATACAAAGTGCACGCTCGCCTCCTTTAGTTTGAAACTGCTACCTACGGACTCTACACCACTGGCCTACCACTATTTAAGAGAGCATATCAATGAAGTAACTCACTGTCAATCTATCTATGATCCTATTGATTAATCCCCCGTTATATAATAACTAGCTGATCCGCGCAACTTTGTCTGCGTAATTTTTCCCCGTTTTTGGAACATTTTTCATTGCTGCTCCGCTCCTATTCGTCGTAGTGTGATGTTATATAGCCTATATAGCCTTCCTCAATAAATGGGCTATCCAACAGTAAAAGGTTTTTTTAATTCGGACCAGTAGTTTCTGAGATTGCCGCTTTAACTCTTCAGCTTTATAATATTAGTATACTTAGATAAAGCCTGCTTATAAAGGAAACAGTATATGTAAAAAAAAACAATGACATTTCCACGTGCGTCTGTGCCGAACTTTACTACGAACACTTAACACCTCAACTCATCATAGATTATGCGATGAAATCGTATTATCTAATAGACAACGTAATGAAGTTACGATTTAATGTAAAGACAGCGTCATCGGCTACCGGATTACGAGTCAGTGACAATGTTTACTACTTACATACTAAAGGCTTTCACAGTGAAGTGAATTAATTTGCAAAATTGTTGCACAGTATTAAACTGTGAAATGACTCAATGATTTTTTTAATATGACTGGTGAAGTAGATGGTGTCTTACAGAAGACCACTGTTAAACATATCGATGTTTTGTTTTTACGAATGGCTATAGGTATTCGGTCTCGCAATCGAGAGGTCGCGGGTTCAAGTCCAACACAAGCCATTGAGCTTAGCTGGAGGGGCTGAACAGGATTTCTAGTAATGTGGGACCAAAACTCCACATTGATAGTTTAAAAAAAAACATTTAAATGTTGCCAATTAGGTACTTAAAATAAAATAATTAAAATAACAAAAAATTAACAGTTTTCATGGTCTATCAATAAAAATGTCTAAAATTAACAAATAAACTGAAATTAACAGCGTTTTATTATTTTTGTGAAGCATATAATGCTTAAACAAATCAATTAATTATTAAATTAACCATTTAAACTCATGCGCATGCGGTATAAAAATCAAAATTAGGAAAGCAAAATTTTAGCGAAATTTATTATTTTATTACCTTGAATACACGCGGCTGTACTCCTTGAAGTGTGTTGGCTGAATTGAAAGTTACCTGTATGTTAATCAACTGACACTTCAGGACATGTTTTTACAAAAAAAACTGGGAAAGTGCATGTTGGGCCATGCTCAGTGTAGGATTCCGCAGCATTGAATAATTGCATCTGCAGAAGAGCGTATGCTCATGGCACTTACGCCCTATTGTTGAAAAACGCAGTTTTTCGGCATTAACTCAATGACGAAATTAGTTTTAGTTTAAATTATTTATTAAGCGCTATCTTTGTGTTTTTTTTTCATATTTTTTGGTCACATGGTTCAAAAGTAAAGGAAGGGGGGGGGGCACAATTTATGCAACTTTCGGAACGAATATTTTCAAAAATATTCACTCAATCAAAAAAGTTTATAAGAAACCTTAAAATGTTTTTAAAAGACCGTCGAATGAGGTGCCACACGTTGTTTGCTAAAAAACAATTTTTCAGCTTCTGTTACAAATAAGGAGTGCCCCCCTAAAAATAGGTATTATTATTATTTAGCTATCAAACAAAGTAGGTACTACAAGACACCTTTACACCAAATTTCATCAATATTCATTAAGTAGTCTTCGAGTAAAATGCCTGTGACATACGGACAGACAGATAGACGGACATGACGAAACTATAAGGGTTCCGTTTTTGCCATTTTGGCTACCGAACCCTGAAAAGATAACTAAAGTAAACCTTTCTTGACTAAATTGTACTTTATTATTATTTGAATTTGTATGCCTCCTAAACAGAATCGGTGCATTAACATAATTTAAGTGCTTTAACTCCACTGACAAAAAAAACAAAGAATTCTGGTATTGTCAGACTTCTGTGGTGCCGCTCAAGTAGTATCACAACTCTTTTTTTTTTAATCCTGTTTACTTCTCATTTGTTTGGATTACACAAAATATCAAACTAAGATACTTAGGTACCTACTTTAAATTAAAAGTTGATAAACTATATTACGGGTCTTAATCTTACTTTAAATTGTTAAAGAATGTTAAGGTGAGGAACCTACAATATTAAGTAGATAACTAGTGGATTTTGAAATGATGGTAATTAAATCATTATTTCAGTATTTAGGCACTTTAAGTTGTTTATTACCTGGGCCATAAATCATGATAATATCCATTAATTGCAGCTGAAACAACTACATGAAAAATTTCATATTATTAAGTTTGATTTTTTTATAGTCTTTGTGCTACTTAATCTGAGTAGTTTCCGCGTGAAAGAGCAACAAAAATCCATCCATTCGTCTATCCTAAGCCACAATCGGATTTATTATATTAGTTGAATAACTAGGTTGAATAGAGGTCTCAACTGCAGTTAAATCATACCCCCTGGTGCTCGATCGGTGCAAAATCTATCGAGAAAATAAATACATTTTTCGAACTTATGAAACTATTACAGCGAAGGTGCAATATCAATTCTGCATTTTATGTCCAGTAAAAGGTTCAACAAACGACAAAGTGAGACCGGTTCCTGACAACATCTGAATCTCAAGTCAAAGGGAACCGAATGATTTATCTTATTGGTGCTTTTTCTTTTGGTGTTGATGCGGTAATGAGAGTGACGTAACGCGTTCAATTGGGACACGACTCACGACAAGTATTTAACTTTAACCAGTACTCGATATATTTGGGTATGAATTACGATATGTTTGTAACCTTGTTTCGTTTGAGAAATTTACAAAATTCCACGAACTTATTAGGCTTTGCTTGCGGCTCTGTGCGCGTGGCTTATGGTTCTTAGTTGCTACATATGTAGAGCAAATTGCAGATAATTTAAATATGAAAATCACGTTATATTAAATTTGTTATTTGTGTTTTTGTACAAAGGGAGGGAAACAATACAAACAGGACTAGACCTAGGCTGAGACTAGGTGCAAGACCAAGAAAGCTAAAAATTAAATGCGATAAACAACTTAGTAGAAAAAAAATTATGATGGCGTCTTTTGGGAGACCACGATGCCACAGCGTCACGATGTTTGTGGTTTAACTCTACCGAAACAGCTCGACCGATTTTAATGATTTTTTTTCGGTAGGTATGAGAATGGGTCTTAAAATATTTTTTTTAATTACGAGGGAAAAATGACGCAGATGAAGTTGCGTTAGTCAACTAGTACAATATAATTTTAAGATTTAGCCCCTACTTACTAATAGGAACAAGAGATATATGCAAGAATGCAAAATTACTTCTTGTAATTGTAAGTTATATTAGTAGGATGCAGTTTTTGTAGGATGTAATTTCTACCTGTATCAAGTATTTATTCTACACATTACCTGCACAAAGACTTACTAATTCAAGTATTATCTCGTCATGTTAAATGTGGAGCTCTATCTGCTGCTATTTTTACAACTAAGATCATCGTAAAGTCATCTATGAATGCATAGATGACTTTACGAAAATTAATCAATCACTTGCATGGGCGTAACTCAGGGGAGAAGATTTGAGGGTTGAACCGGCCCCCCTCGCCCTGCCACGCAATTACAAAAAAGTAGATACACAGTACAAATTAGGTCGGCGTTTATTCAGTCAATTGTATCACCAAACCCCTCTCCAAAATTAGGAAAACCACCCCCAAAAATGATTCAGGGTACGCCCATGATCAGTTGGTAACTACAATGTAATATTGGTAATATCTAGCTGTAATGATAGGTTAGAGCAAGCCCGTCCAACATGCCACTGGGCGGGCTGCCGACGGTAACACAAATTCCGACGGCCCGTTCGGGAAAGTGGCGAGCGATACACGGCAGGTTTTTTAGGGGGTGCAAACCCCACACTACCTCCACCGTTTTCCCCAGACAGTGGGGGTGTACGACAGGAACGTTTCCTGCCAAAACAAAAAAAATGGCGCGTCTAACATACGGCCCCCGGGCCAACATGCGGCCCGCGTAAGTCCTTCTGTCCCGCCACATGGTTAAAACTTTAAAAAATATTATTAAAATGTGTAGGTCAGTTTTACAATGGCATACAATGCCTTCAGAATGGACCGATTACATTTTACAAAAAGTATATTAACCCAAACCTTACCAAATTGGCTCTACAACAAATTTCTTTATTTGACACACAGCGTATACTAGCTTTTTTCACACATGAAACCACTAATCAAGAATAACTTTATCAGACTGCCATTTTACAGGGTTTTTATATTATGAAATAATTGGCAACCGAAATTGTCTTTAATAAATCATTTGGAATATGAAAAATACCGTTACACATTTGACTGCCTGTGTGGCGCAGTGGGAGTGTATCCTACTGCTACGTAAGAGGTCATGGGTACGATCCCCACCCAGGATAAATCTTTGTGTGATGAGCACGATGGTTTATTCTGTGTCTGGGTTTTATTTATCTATAATATGTATGTATTTAGAAATAAATAAGTATGATTATCGGTTGTCTGGTTTCCATAGTACAATTAGTGAATTGTCCCAAGATATTATTATTATTTGATTTTACCTAGGAAATTATTTAAAACTATTTGGCATTTGTTTTGGCCCGCTACGGTTTCAAAAATATTTAACGTGGCCCTCTAAAAAATTGTGTTGGACACCCCTGGGCTAGAGTGTTTGCTTAGGTAGGTACGGCTGCATCCGCGCATTGTCATGTTATATGTTTATACCTTGTAACCTTCATTGGACACACCAGATTAATTAAACATACACCTCAAGGTCTGATCACCCATCTATAAACCTGACAGTGGTGACATTGCTTAAATACACTGATCTATTGATCTACTTGGACGCGATGTCACGATGCCAGTATACAGCCTACAACACACATCTAAGATGCAAGGTCAATATCTTGCGCAAGCCAACCTATTCGAATTCAAATCCGCATTTTTTTTTAAATAGGTATGATTGTCAAATAAAAAATTTATTGAGTCGTATTCCTTTAAACGTAACAGGAAAGTACGTACTTTGTCGTTGATTGAAAATAAATGCTTGCGCCTACAATACATTAGACATCAACGCTACGTGTATCAAGTTTACAATGAAATAGGTCTCCGAAACTAATGACTAATAACTGAACTATTTCGGTTCGATTGGTACGAAATAAATTCGTATTTAACAGAATTATTTAGTTTCGCGTACAATTGCCAAACAGTTTCATTTCTTCGGCCCCCCGTGCCGCCCGGCGCCCGTCAGCTCAAGTTATAAATCGCAGAGAAAGCACAGCGGTCGAACAGTCGCGCGCGTCCCGTTCCACGAATTGTGTTCCGCTTGTTTCGCGCCCTTTTTTGACGTGCAGTCACTTGGTGTTGCTAAATTTTTTGCGGATATATTTTTAGTGTATTATTTCACAATGGAAATGAGGTAAATATTTTTTTATTTTTCTTTTACAAACATTTTTATGGACAAAATTTTAATGGTGTGTTAAACATCATTTGATATTATTATTTTCCGACAACACATTTTTGTTTGCGTCTCTACATAAGTATACATTCATTAAAAAAATATATGAATAAATGTCATTAAATCTATGTAATCAAAGACAAGACGAGAAATCGTTCGCTTTCTAGACGCATAGGAGGTAATGGCATAGAGCTAAATGTTTTGTAGCTCACATAAAGATTGTACAATTTCTACAAATTAATATGATATGTAATTCTCAAAGATCATGATATCAGTGACCCGAAAGTACCAACATAAGAGTAGGAACATTTAGTATTACACAGCTTATATATCTATTTACTATTTAAAAACTATATTTAAACTAAAAACAAAAAAAGAAGTAGGTACCTTTGTTTAAATTTTATTATTGATATTTTCCACATCTGTCTTGTTTGATTTATGCAATATTTTATTGTAAAATTACATCAAATAAAAGATTTGCACATGCAACAGTCTACATCAACGTTTGTTTGTAAATAATAGAGCTCATAGGAATCATACCATAAAATAAAATACAATATAATAAAGTGTAGCAATGCCTACTTTTTGTAATTTTAATAATAATTAATTTACCTTAATACTTACTTAAATAGGTACTTAAACAATAAACCCTTCAGAAGAATAAATAAAACTTCAAACGCCAAAGATCACTTATCGTGTACCTAAGTAAGGTACCGATAAATTATTCTATAAAAGCTCTCACAAACTAGTTGAAATCGTTTCCAATTTGTTTATACAGATTAATCGGCATATCGAATCAAGTAATTCGATTTTATCTACTACGCACACTACTTGGTATTCATTACGATTGTCGACCTACACGTAACCGTAGCAGAATGATCGATTATTCGATTATCTACTCGTTTTGAGAATAATCTCTGCGCAACGTAATTGTCATAGGTAGCTACCGGTCTTAACTCTATGGTTATAGAGAAAAGATTTCAAGGCTTATAAATTTAATAGTTATTAAATCAATTAAAATAATAAATGTCTTTATAATGGGTGTATGACTATGACACTGAAGCATAAACATACGTATTGTTGTAGTATGTTTACAGGTAGGTACATAAATTATTAAGTCACAATTGGGTAGTTGACTACAATAAAAGTAAATTATTTTATACTAATCAGGTAATAGTATCTAGATTTTTAAATGCTCTGAAAATAAGTATCCATTTACAATTTAACATGTTATTCAATTTAAAAGCAAAAAAACGACTAAAAGTAAAGATTTGACGATAGGAACTTATGACGACATAGGTTGCTATTCCATACACATTTCTATAAAGCTTGTCGTTTTGACACATTAAAAGAGACTTATTTGACTTGGCAGTCAACACCCCCATTGCAAATTGTGCTTTTTCATAAAATGTATAATTTATTTTACTGTTTGTCTGCAAAAAGTCACAATAAAATGATCGACAATACAATATATAATCTAAAATAAGTATTTAATATGTAGGTACAATTCATGAAACGAAATATTAAATCATTGGTCAAAAAACCCATAAATCAGTGACCCTTATCCTTTCTTACTTGTTTTTCAAAAAGAGAAATGAACCTTTTTATTTGGCTACCTCAATAAACATGCAATTCGTTTCACTGACCGGCTAAGAGTTCAAAAAAAGGTGTTACTCTAACACCTTTTGAAAATCTCCACGGGCTACGGCATCTTATCTTGGATATTCATAAATTTCCAAGATTAGACACCGTAGTTTAATTGCTTAGGCATCGGACTCGCAATCGTAAGGTCGCGGGTTCGAATCCTACCCATTATACTACCGACGTGAACCCACTCCTAACACAAACCATTAAGCTTACCTGGAGGAGTTAAAATTATTGCTAGTAATGTTGGACCACATTGCTAGTTACCTTCAAAAAAAAACTAATCTATATGGACAATTAAGTTACATGAATTATTAAATTTGAATAACGGCCTGTCTAATCAAGACTTCAATAAAAACCAGCTTTTGGTGAGGTTTATTGTGATTTATATTTGCTAACTAGATAACATCCTGTTTAACTCGATTTTTCTAAATTGCAAATCGACCCTTTTAACATTCAAATAACCTTCAAAAAATAATACGAACAAAACTAAGTATACCTACACTTTGTATATTGGTACACGTCATTTCCAAAATAAAAAAGCGGCTACTTTTTTTCTTTTGGATATGACTCGTAAATATTTCAAGTGGGCTTGCAGGCGAGAAATGCGATATTTATCTCAAAATGATTTCACAATGCGTTTATGTCCTTTGTTACTGGCCATTCACCTTAAAAAAGTCTCAAAAATAATTTTGATGTACAGGAATAACGGGCTAATATTTAAAGTAAGACAATTAAGGCTGAATAAAGTGCAAACGCAAAAAAATAATGCAATGTAGAAATTAATTATTTCGTTTCTGCATTAATACATAAATCATAATATCAATTAAAAAATAGATAAGATAGAGGATAATTAACAACAAAATATAAAACTGTTAAGCATAACGTTAGAATTGGTACATATCTACTTAATTTATTTATCTACGAAGTATTTTACGTTCTTTTTTTAAAAAAGATGTTTGGATTGGGAGCAGCATTCAATTAATTCATAATAAAAAAACGAGTGTAATAAATTGTTATTTAACCATAAACTGTAAACAACCGTGGCTAATAAATTATTTTATTAAATAAACATCAATTTAGGTCATCCTTTGATCTCCAAGATCACTCGTGAAAACCTATTGTTATGTTTATTAAATATTTTAGATATTGTAACACTATTGCATCAATGTTTTTTACTGTCGTATTGTAGTTACTTGGCATAGCAAATTGGCGGCAAAGTGTTGGCAATGTTGAGTCTGCGACATAGGAACATTGTTCTATAGACGCTTGAGTGCTGAATAGTACATATTACTAATCTGTGGCGCTGATTACCTACTCTAGAGTGACTAATATTTAAATGTGGCTTCTTTTTTACCAGTGAAACTTAATTTTAAACTGATCAAGGTCACAATTGACGGAATAAAATTTATAGGTGTGCTTGCACCACTATATTTAAACTAAGATTGAATGTAAATCTGATTTAGCGTGAAATTACTAAGGTACAATAAATGGGCAGTTAGAAAGTAGGTTCAGCTACATAAATTAAAAAAAAATATAGTAATCAAGTGATCAAGCGTGAAATAAATATAGGTATGTTTAAGTAATCCTTGACTGACTCTATTGGGTTTAGATGTCAATTATAAGTAGGTAGAGCCTTAATTTTGCTGACTGAAGACCTACTGATACATAACAAATCAATGAAAGGTTAGATTTGCTTATGTAGATACTTGAACATCTTTCTATCAGTAGGTCTTCAGTTAGCCAAATTAAGGCTCTACCTACCTATAATTGACATCTAAACCCAATAGAGTCAGTAGGTAGTATTAATTAATTTATTTTAACTTCAACAACAAAGTTTATTAATTCCAAGTAGTAATGTGGTAATTATTTTGGAAACGTAATGTTACCTGCCCCCTGGCATTTTATTTGATTGGAGTTTACGCTAATCGAAAAGAATGTTATTTTGTCTAGAGGCCCTGGGCACTTTTAGATCTCGTTAAGTGTAAGTAATCGACAGGCAGGCATAGGAAACACAGAAATATGAAATTACAGCCTAGGTATTCAGGAATTGCCACAAATGACGCTATGGAAAATAACCCGCTCATTATATAAATTGTGTAAAAACTAAATTCCCAGACGAAACCGGTTATAATAATTCTCAAAGTGCTCTAGTATCGACATTTACTGAAATAAATTATTTTAAATGATGTAACAACACGTAACAAACATGGCATTTATCTGAATCGAGATGAGAATGTTAATGAAGTTAGCGTAAAGTTGATTAAACTAGCTCTATAATATGCAACACTTTGACTCTTGTTATGTACATAATAGATATTAGTTTGTTAAAATCATTGACATATAGACCTGGACCGCGCCATCCCTTTCAATAAAAAGGAAATATTGACTGCAAAGAGTGAAAGAGAGAAAAAACTCTTGCGGCCTTTGACGTAGCGTTGTCTCTTTCTAGAGAGTGATCAATTCTGTGAGGTTATGGTGCAGTCCTGGTCTCTAGTTGAAATAACCCAAAACTAGACTAAACTCACTTACTCTTCAGTTTGAGTAACATACAAACCTTGTTACTCAAACATGTCTAACAAAAACAATAGTTAGAACAAAAATGTCCGCCTCCGCAATTTGCCCAATATTTACAAGTGATCAGCTCGTCTAAGGCTAATGTTCTCAATGAAGAAAGCGTCAGTTTGTTGCGCAAGAGCACATAACAGTCTGACTGTAAGTTCAATGTGTTTCGTATGCGAAGCCTACGCTGTAGGTTCGCACTTTGTTGCTCTGCCCACGATTAATTTGAGTGTTTAACTATTAAAGTCATGTATTGTACGTTTGCCCTCACCTTTGCAGAACTATAGAATGATAATGTTCATACTTTTCATCTTTATTCATATGAAACGTTTCAAAGTTTTAAATGATCGTTGTCGGATCCAATAGGGTATAAGGACAATATCTAAGCCCTCCCGACGCTGTGAGGTTCTTTATCATCAATCAACATTTTAGGCTTTTCATAGGGGCCATGATGAAAGTCTCTCTTGCCTATAGACGTATCTAAGGGGAGGTAATTTGGAGTACCTATTTAATGCTTGCTATGCATTATTTTAAAATCAAGTCCTGACTTCACAAAGCATTAGGCTTAGGAACTTACCTAGTCTAAGCTTGTAGCTCCCCAAAAGTTTTATGAACGATTTTTTTTTTAAAGATAACTAGCAATGTGGATTTGAGACCACATTACTTAGCAATCTTGTTAACCCCTCCAGCTAAGCTCAAAGCCTTGTGTTAGGAGTGGGTTCACGTCGATAGTATAGGTAATAGGTAAGATTCGAACCCACGACCTCACGATTGCGAGTCAGACGCCTTAGCCATTAGGCTATCGTCGCTTCAAAATTCTATGAACGAATGCTCTTTAGTTCCCAATACCTACCTAGTCTCAAATTCTTAGTCAATATTACAGTTGCGCTGTTATTTCATGCTATTCATTAAACCTAAGCGCGCTAATTTAACATCATTCTGCTATTTGCTTAGATTAATTAAAAGATAATTAGGCGTTAAGTGAAGCTTATAAAGGCCCTTGTGCAATTTAGGTACTGCAGCCTCATTGAGTTAATTCGAAGCTTCAAGATCATTAAGATTAGGTTATAGACAACGGGGTTACCTTAATTGATATGCTATGTGTTCAATGCTTTTGTGATCGACGCGACGTTGATATGTTATAATTTCATAAATTGAAGACTATTAAATTAGACATACCTATATATATTTTCAAGCTACATAAATAACAAGTGAGTTTCTAAAATAAGTAGGTAAGTTTTTAAGACGACTTCCGCAGTTACAAGCCCTGTGTCGTGGGGGACTTTACAAACATACAAGTCACGGACACAAAGTACACCCAGACTCGGAACAACAATTCGTAGATCACACAAAGTGGTGTCCCGTGTGGGAATCGAACCCACGACCTCTTGCGTAGCAGTATAACACACTGCTACCGCGCTACAGAGGCAGTCAACTCACACACCGCTATCTGATCCCAAACTAAGCAGAGCTTGTACTATGGAATCCAGACAACTGATAAACATACTTATATATTTCTAAATACATACATAGATAAATAACACCCAGACACAGAATAAACCATCGTGCTTATCACACAAAGTTTTAGCCCGTGTGGGAATCGAACCTACGACCTCTTGCGTAGCAGTATAACACACTGCTACCGCGCGACAGAGGCAGTCAATTTCTATCCTTATTGATCGTTTTTTTCTTATTAATGATTAGGAACAATTAAGTAACATAATCGTTTAAATTGAGATGCCAGTTTTTATCCATCAAGAAATCCAAAACATGCAGTCTATGGCTAATTCACTAAATTTCACCCTAATGGATATAAACACAATTCAAATGAAATTACATCGTGCACATTAAAGAAACCGTGTCCATAGGTATGGTCACCGTAAGGTCGTTCCTTAACTGCTTAGCAAGTGCTAAAGTTAGCAGTTCACGATGAGTCTAGATAACGACAGGCATCAGTATCTGAATACTCGAATCCACAGGACTACGACCAAGCAAAAAGTCCAGAGCTGTAATGCGACCAAACCAACAAGAAATCCAAATCAGCTGAGAATTACTCTTGCTTTTAAACTACACCAAGAAGCGAGTAATCAATTTTTATCGCTGCGATCTAGACTGGTCCAGCTACCGACATGTTGTAAATCCCGTCTGTTTTCGTTTTCACACAGACCGCTTCTTACATAACGATATCTCGGCGATCTTGCGCGCGCGCAGCCACAACAACGCTTGTGTTTATGTATAGTTATGTTGTTTACACAGTATGAAATATATGCAAGTAGGTACAACAAAATATATAAGTATTTTGTCTTTATAGTATCTATTAGTGTAGATATAATTTTGTTTTTTACAAAAAAAATATACCGACCTCGAAAAAAACTAAAAATTTATTATAGGTACCTATAACAACAAAAAATTAAACATTTTGAAGTTGGTGCCTAGCAATGTAGTTTTATTTTTTAGGCAAAATATATACAAATTACTTTAAGTGTGCTTTTAATATTTGAAGAGATCCCTCGATTTCTCCAAGATCTCATCATCAGATCCAAACTTTGATGAAAATGGGACCAATTTGAAAGTATACCCTTTCGAACACAAAAAGAATTTTACAAATCGTTCCAGCTGCAAGTAGGTAATGAGGGAACAAACAATTTAAAAAAACATGAGGGTGATGAAATCGAGAACCTCCACCTTTTTGAAGTCGGTTAAAAACTTAACTTTAATCTATTATTGGATCTCGTTTAGAAAAGCAGTAAGTAGGAAACAATTGAAAGTTGCGAGCTACAATGAAACCTTATTTAAAGCCGGTTGAAAATAGAAATGGGATACATATTGAAGACACGATATGACTGCACATTAATTTAATTATTGTTCAAACAACCCTGAAAAACCTAACAAAAGAATGTGCCAACTTTCATATAAATTACGCTATCGCATAATCGCACATAACGGATACCAAGTGAAAGAGTGTCGCGGTTTGTCTTGCTTCCTTGCGTGCACATTGTTGCGTGCATCCATTATCGTTTCACGTAATAATACAATACCTACTTAGTACCTATCAGAATACATTCGCATTTTCATTTACAGTTAATACTGTTTGACACACCTATACCTACGTACATTTAAACATCTACCTACCGCATTTTTTGTCAACTTTATTTTAAGTAAACTGCCGTACTGTACCTATCTCATTAAGTTGTGTAAAGTAACTTCTTCTTTTAATTTAAAATCTTTGTTATCCTATTAGTTGCCAAACATGTTTTTTATTGTAGGAAGAAGAAGAAGGAAAAGCGGTAGAATCCTAGAACTAAGAAACAACGAAATGGATACCGAAGTGCACGTAACGCGTGTATCTCTTTGTGTGATCCACAGATTGTTGTTCCGAATTTGGGTTTGGTTATGTTTCTAATTTAAAGTCCTCAGAGTTTACTCCCTACATAAGATTTTTTTTTTACTAGCTGGCTGCCCCGGCTTCGAACGGGTGTCTTAACGTAGTTTTTTGTACCTTGAGCTACATTATTGTAATTTACGTAGGGATCTCAAATTTTGACAATAAAATAGCCTATGTTACTCTTCGATAATGTAGCTTTCTAATGGTGAAATAATTTTTAAAATCGGTCCAGTAGCTTCAATGCAAACAAAGAATCAAATCTTTCCTCTTTATAATTTAGATAGTTAAAAAAATCATTTTTAAAAACAACCTTTTACTTAAATGTTTTAATTTTACATTAACTAAACCATCAATTTGTTTATTTTTTTAGTTTATGAGTTCATTAGGCCACTTTCCGACTCCATTATCAGATCAGGTCTATGGTACCATACTATTGCATTGTCATCAAAGATACTCTAGTGTACCAAATTTGAGCCCAATCGAACATCAGGAAGTGGTACTAAATTAGCTTCTAAGATTTGACCCACACAAACTAACTAACAGGGCAAGTTAAATAAAAGCCTTATAATAAAAAGTAAGATCCATCTAAAAAATATAAGGGTTTCAGTGCATTTTACTTCTAGTTCCCATTTGATTTTTTAAGTCAATCGTGTTGCCGATTACTGTGTTCCCAATATATTCAAGGTTTCACAGGGATATTACAGTAATAGATAAATGTACATACAAATAAACACTTCCTTGAACAGCAGGTAGTTAATCAACAGTTCCTGAAGCTTATCCTTCGATTACAATATAATTGCCGTGGAGAAACTCTGAATTGGCGGTAAAACCTTCGCACATTCCTACCAAAAATAATAGAAAACTCGCGGATACGAATATTTATCGGACAAGACAATGATACAGAAGGTTAGAGGCGAGCAATTAAGAGAAATCTTCAAACAATTCACAGGAAATTAACTTGACAGGCATAAATATTGGTAGATGTATACATCAAGCATTTATAACCATTGGACTTCGGAAACAAATAGGTATTTGGTTAAAAAATGTAATAGCCTCTGTGGCGCGGTGGGAGTGTATCTGACTGTTATGCAAGAGGTCGTGGGTTCGATCCGACCCAGGATAAAACTCTGTGTCTGGGTGCTATTTTTCTACAATAGGTATGTATGTTCTTAGAAATATTTATCAGTTGTCTGGTTTCCAGTTCTGCTTAGTTTGGGAACAGATAGTGTTATATGAATTGTCCCAAGATATTATTGAGATAAAACCTAAAGAAACTAAAAGATATTAACTAAAGCGTTTACAAATAGTAAATGCTGTTAAGTGGTTCGAAAAATTGCTTCACAAAGTTCCGCTATGAAATTGTAAACAAAAACGCAATGCCATTAATTGTCTTGTTTTAAAAAACTTAAAATAATTGCGTTATACACACATACGCACAAAATTTTACGATACATTCGCGTGCCAACGTGAATCAAAATTACAAATAGCCGATCAATTTCAACTTGCACAATGCGCGTGCGTCGGAACAACTTGATCTGTGCTTATTTGTCAATTTGTAATTTGTAGGGTTGTATCAATAGTAATTTTAATGATTAATAATAATTAACTATAGGGCTTATCTACAGTTACAAATATAAAACGCTTTCACGAGCACTTTACACTTATCTACTCAATACACATATTAAATTATTTACAGCTACGATAGTAGGTAGGTATTTTTATGCTAGATATATTGAATTAATAAGCAATTTACGTAGGTATGTACTAAAGTTTTTATGGTATAATAATGAACGTCTAATTTTGGCCTACTTAAATTTTGCGTAAAATGACATACAAGTGTAAATTAAATGAGATTAAGATTAAACGTCCCTAACCTATTAGATTACGTAGACATTTTAGAAAAAAATACAACAAATAACCTAACTAATAAATCGTAATTTAAAAATTGAACTTATCTGATATTGGTCCTGCCAGCCCTGATATTGGTCATCTCCCAGTGTCGTGACGACACTGACATACGAGTACATGTCAGTCGTGTCACAAAAAAACAGGTCCAACTAGATCTTCGAGTGTCGCAACTACATAACAAAGATTGTGCGGCCATTCGGATAATTCGATTAATTGATCGTGTCGTAAGTGTTTGTTACGGCACCTGTTTAGTACCTACTTACTTACATGGTCAGTTATATCTGATGGACGAACTTTTTGAGGACAGAGCCATTAAAGACATTATGTATTAAGGTGACTTGACAATTGTATTTATTGGTTTGAAGACGGTCTTTAGTTTCAATGATAAGATGGGCGTTTTGAACTATTTCTTCAAGGGCAGATACACAGACTTTGTAAGTTTTGTTTCCAGATATGTTTTACTTCTGATAAATAGAACCTATAATGGAAGACTAAAATAGAGAGATTCTCATTTCATAAACAATATTACATTGTGTTGAAACATTTTAATTCTAAAATTGACGCAATCTAAGAAACCATAATCACTAAACATCACATACACGTAAGTCATAACAATAGTATTAACAAAATTAATAAAATAATATAAAATAACATTATTACAATGTCCATAGTACAATAGTCATGGCATAGATTTTAATTAATAAAATCTATGCGTGAGAGAGCTGCTCACGGAGGTAAGATACCTTTACAATAAATTGATATTGCTTATCAATGTTATTAAGTCTATTTAACTTCCTACTTGCTTATACTACTTGCTTACTTCTTGATCTAGATCTTGCCCAAATGATAGCAAATAGCCCAATTTTGATTAGGACAGATCTCGCGCTCTTGCGCATAAAATAGCCTAGGTCTATTAATTAACACACGTTCGCAACTATCAATAAACATTGAGTAATTGAATAAATCATAAAGTCTTATTGAGGGCAAACGGTGAAATGGTGATATGATGGCAACAAGTTTTCCTGTCGAGTGACGTTATGTAATCGTCTGTGCCTAGAGATCAATAGAGTAAATGAAAACACCGCATTCCTTCCTATTTATGGATTGGATAACTATAGGATAAATTATTTGTGTGGTCTCAGACTTTCAATTGCAAGTGGACAGCTTATGGAATGTACCTAAATGTTGTAGAATATAGCGCAGACTTTACTTTAAAGTTCTAAGAGATTTTTAACGACTGACTGTCTCGGACATGACTGCTGTGTTATTGTGGTTGTGGGTTCGTTCCTCAAAACATGATCTACATCTGCCTACCTAAAATATCACTTACCCACAAAATATGTTAGCCTATTTACCTTCTCTGCAAATCACAGTATCGTAACTGCACAGTAACTACTCGCTATCATTCAAATACCTCACTGTAGGCGGTCAAAGATTGGTCATTATGTTAATATTATGTTTAAATATTGCTTAAGTTAATAGCTTAGGGCTGTCAATTTACCCAAAGGGTGTTGTGGAGAGTTTAAATAAAGCTTTTGTTTGCTCAATAAGTAGTTCAGATATTATAGCTACATACACATACATATCAACCCATATGATGGCCCACTGCTGGGCACGGGTCTCCCCAGTAGAACCTACTGGTATGTAGATCCTGGGGGTAATTGCCATAATCGCCACGCTTGGCGAGCGGGTTGGCGATCGCAGTAAGGCTTTAAGTACGCAGAGGACGCTGCTGCCCGTCCTCCGGAGTGAAATCCCTTAGTCGCCTTGACGACACCCACGGGAAGAGATGGGGTGGTACTATTCTTAAGCCGGCACCACACGGCATAGCTACACTATGCCTATATTATATAGATACTATACAGACTGATTTGTAATATACTAATAACTTCTAGCTCGTGGCTTCTTTACATATCTAACACTAAATAACTTTGTAATATCAGTTGTGGAAAATATTCACTAAATTAACCCTAAATCACCTACCACTTGTTTTTGGAGTTATGACCCTAACTACCTAGAGATTATTTTACTGGAGTCAATTCGTTGTTTATTGTGAGGTTTAGGTCCCAAATCTGTCAAGAGTTTTACTTCGGGATCTCTCAGATGTGAGGTAAAAATGTTATTTGGTGTAAAGTAAAGAAACCAAGACTTACATTACAATTACAGTAGGTATTTATCAGATTTAGTTCATAATAAATATCCGATGCAATTGAAATAAAAACCCATTCACTGGTTCAACAGGAAAGACAAAACTCTACAATTGTAAAGAAAGACCGCGTTTACGGTAGGATGGATAAATAAATAATTTGCACATCATAAAACATACATAAGCATCACCAGACCTAACTTCTACACAAAGAAAAATTCAACCAAATTTGAACAAAGAACAATATTTTAAACGTAACAACCAACTCACAATGATATAAGTTAATTAAACATTAATAAAAACTCCAGTTTATAACTCGTTAAATACATAATAACTTTAGTAGGTCTTATTGTGTAACATTCAACAATATTACATTTATCTGTAACATGTTATATAACTTGGAAAATGGTGGCAACCTTAACGGGCCCTACACACGTGCGTTGACACTAATGGGTGCGCCCGCGCAGATAAACGCGTGTTAAATAGATCACACGTTGCACTCTTGCGCACTGCGAGTTGTAGCACACCCTAGTGGACCAGTTATTACTTATATCATATTAAACTAACTGACGTTGGGCAGTTTTGATCGCTTTACAAGTATCGTTAATAATTAGGTGCCAACCTACTTACTGAATAGAACTTAAGACCAGGCCAACTTTGTCTAATATGTACAAACCTCCTTCATACACATACCTACTTTGGTTAACATTAGCTGTGATTGATCTAAGACATAGGCTACCTTGGTGGGTAAAACAGCAGTGTCAGTTCTTCTTCCGTGAAATAGGGATGCAAACACATCACTGTGCTTCCGTTAAAGGCACTGTAGCAAGGGCGAGCAACAAGTGTAATCACAGTAGCAGTTATGGGCAATTATGACTTACGAAGAATTAAGGATAAGGTGCAGTACCTACCGTTTGGATCTTTGCAAAAAATGCGTTTGAATTGCAGTGATGCTGCTATTGGCTGGCATGACGCATACCATCAGCTCGTCTCTTCAGTTATATACATATGTTAAAAATACAGAAAATGTAATGAATCTAAATAATGAGGGATCTGTGCTGATCGCATCTATGTGATACTTCCTTCTTAAAAACAGACATTGTGGTGGTCTACAGTACCTGCCTAACGTTTATCAATAGACATTATGTTGGGATTAGCACAGTGATCTAGCAAAAAAAAATCTATGGATATTTTACTATAGTCTTATAGTACTTAGCGCTTAGCGAATATCCTTCCTAAACATTTCATTTTTACAATATGAAAAAGAAATTAAATAAATACATGAACGGATATACATTAGCATGTAGTTTTATGTAACTGTTCTAGTTTGCATTCATTACGAGTGGTTAAGCTGTAAAATGAGATAATAACAATTTAGCTCATCTGCCGGAACGCGCAAGATAAATTGAATACCAGAAACAATCATTAAATTATTTTATTTTAGTTGCCGCACTTGCCGCAACGAGATGGAGTTACACGTTTTTGTTGCAATCATGCAACACAGTGCATAGAGCTCACTGACTAAGTTTTATTTGGTTAAAAATAATATTTTAGGTATGTACCTACGCAAGTTTGTAAATTTTAATGTTGTTTATAACTTTAATGTTGAAAAATACAAGTAACTTGATTGATAAGAACGTATAGGATTCATGTATTTTTATGTCACGGAACTAGAAATTACGCAGCTATTTGCCGGTATTTTTATATCTATGCAATTTTTGGAAATTAATATATTATATATCTAATTTATGACCGCCAACCATTAAGTAGATATAATAAAAATAAATAAATGGGCAATCGGACAGGTGCCAGGCATAAGATATATACCTAACAGTTTTTTTTAAATGTTAATCGACAAAAGTGCTTCCTCTATAGCAATCTAGTGTTTAACTGTCGAACATAATTAAAATTCAGAATAAATAGACGCCAAAAAACTATGAATTATTATATTACGCAACAGTATATAAATCTTAGTTTTTTAGATTAAATTATTTCCTTAAATATGCATATCTAATTATAATAAATAATTAGATGTAGGTATACTAAATCATAATCGTGATAAAAACTGTTATTCTGTTGTATCTACGCTTTGCTAATTTACTTTCGCTTGTTAGTTTTTTTCAGTTCCTTTTTTTTAAATGAATAATAAACTAAAACCGAGATTATATAAAATGTATACGAATTGTATGCTAGCAACACGCAACAAGCCTGTTTAACATAGATTGTGTATTTTCTTTGATAAGTACCTACTTATAATTCGAAGCAAAGAAGCGGAATCGAAAGGAATTGAGAGATTCCTAGGTACCTATTACCTAGGTATCTCTCAATTCCTTTCGATTTCCTTATACCGTTGCCAACTGGTTACTTCCCAATGATAATAAATGCGTTTAAAACAGGAGGTATTACATAACAGAAAGTGAAATCCGTACAGAATGTGACATTTACACGCGACGACATGACGCTACTGTTTATCAGCATAATCGTAGTTACACACATTACTGTATTTTTGGGTTAAAATTACGTATTACGTGTATGTCCAGTCGAATAAGTGGGTTTATTCATGTAATATATGCAGCTAACCTATACAGATAACAATTTAAAAAGAAATACGAGAGATAAGACGAACGTTATTCCGATTATTGTTTTATGAAGTCGTAGATATTCTCCCTAAGAATACCTAAAACTTATTTAACCTTGCCTATTCAAAGCGAATTAAGCCCCTGAGCTCGAAATGAGACTTAATGTTTGGTTAATTCTTTCAATATCGTTTGATTGATTGCAGCATTTAACTTGCTTATACATTTTGTAAACAAACTGCAAGCAATTTTATTAGTGATTAAAAAAGAGTGGCCATGAGATTTTCTTGCGTTTTATTATTTTCTTATAGGCTCTACTTATTGCATTGTTGACCTGACAGGTAGTAAAAGTAAATGAGTTGCTTTCATTTTTTATATTTTGATGTTATCTGCAATAGTTTTATTCTTAAGACTTCTTTGAACTCTACGTATGAAAGCCGGACTTAATAATGACTTGCTTATTTCTTCTCTGTACCTCTCGAATTAATGAAGCTGAGCCACTCAATACAATGGTTTCGGCTACGTTCGAGATATTTTTATTGGCTATTATGTAAGCTTGTAAGTAACCTCGGCAGCAACATGCATTTGAATTTGTAATAAATAATAGGTAGGTACCTACTTATCAGCAAAACAAATACAGATCGGTTCAAAAATTGATGGCGCATATTTTTTTATCTACTCATTTGAATCGAGTTAAAAACCATATTTCTTTCTTAGTCTTTTAAAAATGAAAAAGTTAGGTACCGGTGCATGGAGTTGTCAAAACTAAGTTTCACCAAGGGTTTCACAGTCAGTTGAAATGTAGGAACATCCAAAATATACTTGGAACAGGCAAAAATAACTGTGTAAGTTTTAACTATTTTTTAAACTAACCAGGGGCTGTACCATAAACTTTTTAAATTATTTGCCAAGAGCAGGGCAGTTCAATTTCATGTTTAAATTTGTTATTGAGATTATCAGGGTCACTGCGAGGAATGTGGCTAATAATGCTAACGGATCCTCAATTATTTCCGCCCATTCCATATTACCAGAAGACCCTTTCCCCTATAATCTGTTCCATCTTGTGGAAATGTAGAATTGAGCTAGAAAGAATGCCGTACTCGGGTAGAGAGAGAGGCATTCTTTATTATCAAGATAATAATGATGTACTATTCTACCCCAAAATTAATCTTGATGCTTCTCTATTTACTTTCATAATACTTATACAAGATAAGTCATGCAGTTGGAGGCACGATGTTAAATTGAACAGCATCCATTAAAACCTCCGACTGCATGATATTTAATAAGGGTTTATTGTTTATGTCTTTTTGCAGGCCGGTTTTATAGTTTTTATAATTATTTGCTAAGTATAAAATGTAATGTGTTTTAGTAGGTACATACATACCTACATCAAGATGTTGACTAGTTAAACTTGTAGATGTGTTGCACAAGTGTGCTCCATCAAATGAGAAAATGAGTTGCCACTTCTTTGTGGTGTAACCATTATTTCCGTAAGCTATTAAAAGCTGCCAATTGTATGTTATGAAATGACAGTGTCATAATTTTTAATTCTGTTTTCTTCGAGTTTAATTTTTTTTGTTTATGATGTTAGATAATATATTAGGTCGCGAGGTGTTGAACGTTATGTTGCTTCTATTGTGAGGAAATATATAGAACAAAGTGGCGTGCAATTGGAGAGGCCTATGTCCAGCAGTGGACTGCGATAGGCTGATGATGATGATGATATTTAGTTGTAAAATAATGCATTTATTCGTCTCTTCGTAATGCAGTACGTAATACCTTTAAACGATATGTAGGTATGAGACGCGACTTTGTGATAGTGCAAAGCTTATTTTCGATTTATAGACACTTATAAGTAAGATATTATTTGTAGAACAAGATCTAAAATAAAAATTCAAGCAACTGGACCTATCTGAAGAACAAAATGATATCTGCAAAATCTCTACTTAACGAAGAAGCAACTTTTATTACCCAACATTTTCTGCTATTTCTTTCGTGAGCTTAACATATTTGTATAGACTACTAGCTGACCCGCGCAATTTCGTCTGTGTAATTTTTCCCAGTTTTTGCAACATTTTTCATTGCTGCTCCGCTCCTATATAGCCTTCTTCGATAAATGGGCTATTCTACAGTAAAATATTTTTTAATTTGAAGCCGTAGTTTCTGAGATTATCGTGTTCAAAAAAACACTTTAGCTTTATTATATTAGTATAGATAGATAATATTGTTTGTTCAAATGTGGTGTGTAGTTTCTGATCTCAGAATTTAAAAAGCTCATCACATTTGCAACATAAGATATAAATTGCACTGAAAGATGTAAACTTTGGTAATATTTCAAAAAAAAAAAATTTGCAACAAGCAAATCGTGACAAAGTCACTTAAAAGCGCTCCAAATCGGAATTGCTTATTTGCATAACGTGAAAAAAATGGTAGCAAAAATTACAGAAACTAATAAAAGCATTTGTCGTCACGAAACATTAATTAAAAGTGTCGAAACGGATTGTATAGAGCGTTGCGTTAGACTTGACAATGAAACTGACGCCGCGTCACGATATGCGCCCGCGCTGCCTCCCGGAACGTGCACAGGGCTGTCACACGACTCATAGGAAAGCAGCATATAAAATAGTTTAAATTATTATTATTAGCTTACCTAATAGCTCTAGAATATTTTGATTATGACATTTGTTTTTTTTTCCATTCCTTTGTAGTCGTACCTGACACATGGCAAGAACAATTTTCTCGTAAAAATCTTGGTAACATATTTTAACCCACTTTGCAAACTTACGTTAATGTTATGGATGTGAAATGTTTAATAATAAAGTTGCCTAGCAACCATTGACAAAAGTATTAAAGATTGCTAAGCAACTATGTTATTAAACATTTCACATCCATACATAACGTTAACGTAAGTTTGCAAAGTGGGTTAAAATAGGTGTTACCAAAATTCTTACCAGGATTTTTTTCTTGCCATGTGTCTTTTGGCCATGTTGGCTTTAGTATAGTCAAGCACTCAAGCCAGGCAAAGAGAAGGTACCTATATACCTATAGCGTATTACGTAGTCTTACTTATTCTAGTGGAAAATGCTTCTGAGAAAGGCTTGGATGATAGAACATAGCATCGTGCGTTTTCACTTACCTATATTAAGTAATCAAAATTTAAAAAAATCGTGCGAGTGACAGCCCTGAGTTTATCTGAAAACAATAAAACCCGCGCGTGCTCTAACGCATTAACAAAGATAGCCGAAGCTTTGTGATTTGTTTGCAGCGTGACCTTGTCCGAACGATACGATACTGCAAGTGATAGTAGGTATTACACTTCGTTTTCGTTGCGAAGTTACACTCAATAAAAGTTATTGCATCTAATCTATCTTATAATGAAACTCTGACTTTGATATACTAAGCATTCTCTTAATAGTTTTTAAAAGGTTACCTACCTACATTAAGCTTGTAGATATTTAAGAGCATTTCGCATTAAGATTTGTTTTTGCGCATACCTCTATAGGTCCTATAAATGCTATTTACTTACAATATAACATAACTTACCTACATATTAAGAGGTAGGTGGGTAGGAGATGCTTTCAATACTAAGAGTTAAGTACGATAAGGTTAAAAAGTATAAAGAAATAATCAAAATAAGAAACCCATTCCAGCGTCACAAACATTAATAACCAAGGAATTAAGTACAGAAAAGATCTTTATTAAATTAAAGATACTTCGGCACAGCAGGTTATAATACCACCTTCTAAAAACTTAGTTTGGCAACAAGATATCAGCAGCAACACAATACCATAACACTAAGTCGTCACGGGTTAACAGAGAACAGAAAAAAATATAATAAAAATACTTCAACCGCGTCACACTTTATTGCATTCTAACCCGTCACTGCCAGTAGGTGCATTAGCCAAATCTCGTTACGGACCAAATAGCAGACATTATCAGTATATCTATTGCAACTGTGGTCAACAAGAGCAACTGGTACTCAATACCTACCCAAGTTTCCATTTCACGACTCGATGGTTGCGATGGAGAAAGCATTTGGTATGTTACACTTGCACTTAAAGTGTTGTTCGATAATAAAGACATTTTTCAACTCCAATTAATTTCAAAATTGTTCTATTTGCACACTCAGTTCAACCGGTGAAAGAAAGTAGACTGATTTTTATACCACTTACGGCCGGTTTCAATAATCTACCTATCGATGGATTTGGCTACCTAGAGGTAGAATTTTAACATATTTTGTATGGAGCTTATGTCAAATATGTAACTCCAGTAGGCAAATCCATCGATAGTTAGAGTATTGAGACCGGCCGTAAGATGGCGGACGGAAAAGAAACAATGACATCAATGAACAGGGACTGTAGCAGAATCTATTTAGCCTCTTGGAAAGTGTAGCCAGTGTAGGCCGCACTTAAATCTCAAGTGTCAGTGAGTTTTCTAGAAAAATCTTTTATTACCTGGAGATGCCTACCATTTTAAGGAGAACGAATCCGCTACGGTCACGATGTGTACACTTTCGAATTAAATTGGGCGGTGAAAGCCTAAAAAAGAACAATTGAAAGTTACGGGGAAACGTTTTCCCAGCAATTAGACATAATACAAAATAATGATGATAGCCTAAAATGTGTTGGTAGGATGGCTGTGAACAAGATTATCTGCAAGAATGCGCTAATTAATTTATAATTTAAGAATAATGGGTAAATTTATACACGTTCTTTGTCGCGAAACCAGTAGATATAATTAGGTGTCAGAGAAAGGATCACAAAAAAAGACAAAGTACCTACCTATCTAGAATGTATCTATATAGAATCATCAACCAAGCGCTTCATGCAAACAAACTGCCTTATGCGAACATAATTTCAAATTATATTACTTACCTACCTATTATTGTTTTTAATTGTGATTATACTCAATAAATACAACTAAAGTACTTGGGTAGGTAAGGTATGAGGCAAACTAAAGACAATGCTGGTGCAGAACGCAATTACATTATTGTGTAATTAATTATACAATTGAAAATATCGAACATTAAATATAGGAGCAATGATACAGTTCGGAAACCGTTTAATTGCCGACTTATTTACTTGGAACTACAACAATAAAACAATAGGTAGGTACAACTTCGCAGAACTCAGGCCAGTTTAAAAACAATGATGAGGGAACTGCTTTGAAATAACCACAGCACACCACGCCAACCTACTGCCCACAGATAAAAGATAAAATAAAAATAAACGAAGTATTTGTTTCTGTCGCAAACTAAAGGTCAAGTTCCTTTTGCTGAATGCAAAAGTTCAGTCAGACTATTAACTTGTTAGTAACGATTTCCTTAAGTTACACGTTTAGTAGGTAGATTGTTACTTAGTTTAGTTACCTAACGTAGGTAATGATGATCGGCGCCATTAGCAGGGTGCAACACACGCTCTATCTGAATTAGCCTATACATAAGGATATATTTTGGGTTTAGAGAAACATTCTTTAAAAAAAATTAAGAAAAAACACAATAATGTCCCATGATTACGATATTATTTTAAGAGAATTTTCAACTTGCACCCTCTAAAATCTCTAAAATCTTGCACCAAATAAGCGTTGCATCCCCCTGAAAAGACTCCTGGCGGCGCCCATGAATGGCTTATTCAATATGGGCAGGGCACAGAGACTAAGTTTCTACCTTCAAACGGAGTAGCTAAACCACTCAACTAGGGATTACTTCCACCTTACAGAAGGCAGGATTAAAACATCTCAATATTGTTTTTTTATGACTTTTAAGTCTGCCTCTGCGGCGCGGTAGGAGTGTATCCGACTGCTACGTAAGAGGTCGTGGGTTCGATTCCCACTCAGAACACCACTTTGTGTGATCCACAAATTGTTGTTCCGAGTCTGGGTGTAATTTGTATCCGTGATTTGTATGTTTGTAAAGGCCCCGCGACACAGGGCTTGTACCCTACTGCGAGAGTCGTCTTTTTCCAAAGAAAAAAAAAATTTGTCAAAAATTGGCTCAGAAATATGGACGATAATGAAGTTTAAATACAATTACCTACTTTAAATCACTCATTTATTTACCAAATAAAGAAATGGCCTCTCATCCAGTTTAAGTTGAGACAGTAAAAAGCATAAAGTATATCGAAACTTTTAGGCACGTCGATTAAGTACCTACCTACTTTAACAAATTACAAAAATTAGCCTACTTACTTAAGCATGACATTAAAACATTACACATATATATCAGCAGTATATCGTTTTCCTCATATAAACATACGTGAATACCAGCAGACCACACCTTGATATTACGACACTCAGTAGCCACTGCAATAAGTCGATACCTACAACTTAATAGGCACAAACACAAACCTAGCAACTTAGTACGCAGTAGGTCTAATCAATTCTACTCATGCGACGACCTAGGTACTCATTTTTGGACAGGTTACCATTTTAAGGTGAACAACCATTTATTCCGGTTATCTTTTTATGGCGTCGTCTTCATATTATGTAATTACAATCAAAAAGTTAATTTGCACAAATTAAAAACAGCCTACTCATGTCTCAAGTTCTGATTCTGATTCAAAATGATTGTACGGATTTTCGTCAAAAAGGTACCAGAATTTGCACCCGTTGATCGGATTGCGATAAAATCATAAACCTTCCATAAGCTTTAAGCCACATACGTATAGTATAAGATAGTACCTATATACAGGTAGGTCTATCTACTATCTATAGATAGCCATACTGTTAGACCCATTTTCTTTTTTTTTTAAGTATGTTATACTACATTGAAGCTTCAAACTTACTTAAAAAAAAAATGGAGATCAGCGTTATCATAGAGGTAGCTATCTACGAGTATATTAAAATAACGTCATAATTTAAAATTGTGAAGACGACTACCAGCTTATATCAATTTCTTATTGCTACTTAACGATATTCAAGGAGCTCTCAATAAAACTCCTTATAATTCGCAGCGGGCAACGAGTGACACTGTCATCGTAATAAATTAATGCACTCCATCAATTTTGTTACGCAACTGCCCTGCGGTGCAGCGTCCATTTTGGTGAAATTGCCGCCATTTCGACATTACATAACATCCGCTATTTTGTTCGCACTTGTTTTACAGTTCATTTTATACTTATTTATAAGGTATTGTTAAAATTGGAATTAAATTAATTCTGTCTGCTGATATCATCAAATTATATCTAACAGTACCTTATACCTACCTCTGCCTATATCCGTTAGGAAGTTTATTGCGCACCTATTAAATCCTTGGATTAGGTGGGCAATTATTACAAAATTATTGACTCGAGTTCCAAACGACACGGCCCACATATCAATTACCTACTACATAACTCATGTTTTCCCAATTTTATTCATATCTTAAAACTAGATTTCGCCCGCCGCTCCGCCCGCGTGGATGTCGGTTATCGCGATAAAAACTATAAATCCTATGTCCTTCCCCGGGACTCAAACTATCTCCATACCAAATTTTATGTAAATCGGTTTAGCTGTTTGAGCATTTATAATATTAGTATGGATGAAACCTGTTTGGCGATAGCTATATTTACCCCGCTACAGCTTTTATAGATTTTTGATACGAAGAATTCAGGGGGAGGAAAACAGGGATCATAATGTTCCCCATCTGGTTTGTTTATGTCCACATATTGTCTGTGGGTCTAGCTTGATATGGTCTAAATTACCAGCTCAAGTCTCAGAAGGCAAGGCTCGAACCAACCCCTTGGACAAATTAGGAAGTAGGTACTTCTGTACAACATCAAAAAGTATATTTAATGTTTCAACCCGTCAATCGCTTGTTGCAGGTGGCGATATTTTTTGACGTTGTTGCTTCTCAGCATGGCCTTCGCGTCAGAAGATGAGGACAGCATCCCTGACGCCGGAGTTGAGGAGAGCGACGAACTAGCACTGGATCAAGAGGTAAGGATGAGTCCAAGAGATAGCTCTTAATCGATAAATTTTTAGAGTTTTTAGACCCATTCATGATTACAGCTTAGGTTCTTCTATTAACTTAAAACTAAACTTGATGGTCCTTTTCACCAACAATTAGGACTCCCATAAGCTATATTTATTTATTGCATGCCTAGTAATATTCATATTCGTTTTCACACATCGATTTAAGTATTGCATCTAAAGAACCCGGTTGCGTGGTGAAATAAATAACACGAACGTTTTGGTTGAAAATATTTGTCAATAGCGGCTCTCTTTAATATCGCTAAGGAGCTTCATAGTTTCTAGTTATCAAATCGCCATTAGGTAACTTAAAAAAGGCATCTTTACTGACCGCTCTAACTACAAACTAAGATATACGATTACTCGTGTTGTACTTATGTATAAACAATATCAAGTAACTTTTTGTTAACAGAACATAGAGCAACTTTCTCATCAGGCACAAATACTTTCCTTTTCGATCTCTGCAGACTGCAAGTTGTTTTAATGTACCTACTCTATAATTAAACATATGTAATTCGCTTAGAAGCATCGGCAAATATCACACGACTTCCTCATTTCGTCCGGAAATCAAGTGAATGTGTTACATAAAAAATATCTGCAACTATTTTAAAAGATATTAATCACAGCGGGGATACATTAATCCTATAATTAAGTGATTGAATTTATCAAACAATCTACGATTGTAACTTAGTTCACTTGCGGATTTCTGCAACACGACTAGCCTCGTTACTGTATATTTGCTGTCCGATTATAATCTATGATCTAGAAACAAATGTAGTGAGTCACATTTTTCCAAGGTGCTGACGATAAATTGAAAGTAGAGATCTGGACTCACTCGCGAATAATCGATCATTCAGCAATGTTACAAAATAGTCGATGGGTCAAGACCATTGACCTGGTGTGTCAGTCTGTTGTTTTGTGCTTCAAAGCCGTTCACCGGCGGTCAGTATGACTGCTGAAGATGGGCTACTAAATCCGCAAAAACCTCATCCAAGGCCTATAACGACGTAACTTAAATGTACCTAATCGAGAGCTTCTTGCCATTGCCATTCTATCATAGGCCCCGAGTAGCTATAATCGGTTCGATTCGATAAAAAACGAAAGTCCTGATCCAATACTCTCTTTCTCGTAATATTTTTCTTTAGTTTACATGGACTATTCAAATGATATATTGATACCGAACCCATAGACGATTTTGAGAAAGGAGGATTCACCAGGATTGAATTGATGTTGCTTACCTACTCTGTATATTACCACCTCATTTTGGACCGAAACGTAGGTCTCTTAGTTGTCAACTTGCCACCAACGAAATAGATAATTTGAGGGATTAACAAAAATAGTAGCAACCTGCGACCCAATTTGCAAGTGCCTAACCGTAAAAAACTGACTATAAATAATAACAGAAAGCTACTAAAAATAACAAAAGCGTATCTGAGAGTATTTTCCGACAATACTGTGATCTAGTACGTAGTTGAACGTGCTTCGTGATCGAAATCAGGTGTTACAAAGTGCGATGCAATTTTTCTTCACCATTTCGTGTCAACGTCCGGCCAGCAAGGCCGCTGAGAGTGAAAGTCGAAAGTTGCTCATTATGTACATTTTTTTCTTAATTCACCCTTTTTTGCACGTTTTTAAACGACATTTCTTATTGTCTTGTAACATAACAGTTTACGTTAGCTAAGTACCTATATTATTTCACACTGTTTAGGTAGGTAGGTAGGTACATGTGCCCGTACATTTTTTATTCAAGAACTATCTCTGTATCGATGTTGTTGTAGTCTTGAAATATTCGGGAAGGTACTTACTTAGAATACATGCTCAGGGGCGCAACAACATTCACACACTTCAATTTTGCGTAATGTCGTGAGAAAAACGCACGCACAAATGATGTTACTATAATGTTAATGTAAAATCCGAGGCGAAGTGATATGTTCAAAAACACAATATGTAGTGTACCTATCAAGTTCCTGCGATTGGGGTTTATAATAGATTTTTCAACTCGAGCCAATGAGTTAGTAAGATTAAACTGGCTAAAATTTTACAAGTTCCTTATTAGGAGTTAAAGCTCCCGGATCTTGATGTGTAACAGTGATATAATTTCTGATAGTAAAATACCTACTGGCAGGCAACACATTGGCGTCTCGCACGAGTGCGCGCGAACGGCCATTTTTTTTAACGGTCGTGTTATTACCACGATAAAATTTGCACGCGTCAACAATCGAAACTGATTATAATACAAATTATACACTGGTAATTACGTGAAATTATATAATAAGTACCTACTTGCTGCTTCCATTTTTTTGTAAGGCGTAGAATGAATGGGCGTCGCGTCGGTGTTAGCCGTCCGGAAAAACGCACTGTACAGTTGCTTTAATTGATTGTAATTAGATGTCGTGAGAATGTATCATTGTTTATTTCTTTTAAATAATTATAAACGACGTGAAATTGCTAGCGTGATTTCGTTTTATGTTTAGCAGGTAGTTATCACCTTTTTTTATTAATTTGTTGTTAGGCGCCAGCAAAACGAAACATCTTTCAGCGAGCTTAACCTATTTAATAGCGTAGGGAATTATAAAACCGTTAACCCTATCCGAGTAGTCACTAATTAACCGACCCTATTTTGAAAATAGGTCTAGCTAGGATCTAATGTAGTCGCAGATTCATCCAGTATTTTTAGAAGCGTATTCTATGACTTCTGTAACAGTAAGAAGGTTCAACTCGCTGTGCCGTGTCTGTATATTACTAAAGGTCCTTATGACTTTTGCGCAAGCCTGTTACACCATAGACTACATTATATGATCGTTTAACATCAAGTGAGCCTTCAAACGTTAGCCCTTCTAAGTTGTTTAAAAATAATAACCAACTTTACTGGATATGCATTTCAGGAATCAAGGAATCTTCGGCCACGAGCTTACACTCCTGTAGCCTACAACAACCAGCTTCCAAGCGGCTTTAGACCAACTCCTTCGCTGGCCGAGCTGGCTGGCTACCAGCAAAGACAGCAGGAGCAGGAAGAGTACGTGGTGCAGGCGAGGCCAACTCCTCAGATCTACATAGAGGAGCAACGGCCCCAAGTTCAGAGAGCACCTCATAGGAAGGTAATTTAATACATCTTCGTATGTCATTAATACACGGGCATTTTAGTGGTCTTTGCTTTTCATAGGGGTGTATATTCTATTCCCTTATATTGTCTGCTATAAATGCATACGGTAACAATAGTAATTTTATAGGTATTTGTTGCCTATTACTTTATAAATACAATAATTGCATTTTTGGAAGATAGTAATTATTTTTTATTAAATCGCGAGACTTCCGTAAACCAAACCGGGGCCGGAATCGAACCGCCTACCTGGACTATGTTACTAGACCTCAAATTTTTCTATCCTTTCATGCTCGCGAGTTGGGCCCTCGCATGCGCCATCTAGCCGATAGTTAAAGAACTATCACGGCTTTTGTTATTGCTTCGTTAAAGAGAGCATTTTAACAAATTATGACGTCGCAGGCCGAATATTATAGTAATTTTATAGGCATTTCTTGCTATTTACTTTATTCGATTCCTGGGAGATTTGCAAGAATGCAATCATTGTATTTATACAGTAACTAATTCACTTTTTGGTGGACACCACGGGGAATAGCAAGTGAAAGCTAGACGCTTCACGAACTTGGATCCCGATATGAAAGCAATAGCTGCCTTGCATTAGTCGCATTATAGCCCATGATTCTTCATAATATAGAGCGAAAATGAAGCGTCGGGTATATTCCCTGAACGTACCTACATAATTATTAAATCATCGAGCTTGAAAAGCCTTACATGGACTACTTGACTATTTGAAAAGCCTTACACTTAATGTGGTGTTAACTTAAACTTCTTTCTTTTAAAGCAACAAGAACAACGACCAGCAAGACTCCAACAGCGACCAGTCCAGGAAGTTGAAGAGGAGTTGGAAGAAGAAGAAGAGAAGGAGGAACCTGACCGCCTCTCCGCGCTGCTCCAACAGTCCAAGTTCAACTGCGTCAGTAAACAAACAGGGTACTATGCTGATGAGGAGCTTAACTGCGAAGTGTTCCACTACTGCCAGGATAACGTGAAGCACTCTTGGATCTGCCCCGATGGCTTTACTTTCCACCAGGTATAGTAGAGTTGCAAGTAATTTATTTGGAACTTCTTTCCATCCAGAGCAATGACAGGTCTCGACATTTGTTTCGGTCAAGAATCAATTTTGAAAGCACATCGACCATTATGATTAGGTTTCATCAAAAAGGCTTGAAGAAAAAACTCAGGAAAACACAATCTGACTAAGCAGACTGACACAAAGCATCCAACTGCCATTACTGTAATTGTAAAGACAGTAAAACGTCTACTATTACCAATACCGAAAGTTTAAAAGATTGTACATACAAAACTTATTGTAATAACAAACTCTTTTCACCAGGTTCACTTAATCTGCATGCCACCTACCCACGACAACATCTGCACGAAGTCTTCCAAGTACCACTTTGTCAACGAATATCTGTACAGACCAATCAACGAAGAAGAGGTCCAGAGGAAACCCAATGTGTCCCTCAAGTACTCCGACAGGTACTACCCCGCCGAGGTCTACAGGGACGACAGATATGAGCAAGAAGAAGAAGAACAGGTAAGGAAATTTGAAAACAGACTCAGAAGAACCATCTTTGGCGCTTCTCAGAACCAGCAATTTTGTCTCATATAAACTTCAGTACATGTATGTACTAAGACGTGAATTGGAACCCTTAAAACCTTTAGATGCCGAATACACTGGTACCTTTTCAGGTAACAGTGATTTATAAGTGCCCTTGGCTGGCATAGGCAATGATAGAGTATTAGCTTCTTCGGGTTTTAGGAAATCCATGATTGAAGACAAGCTGATTATGATAATGTTCTTAATGTCTTAGAGTAAAGCAGTCGTCTAGATCTGATGAGGACAATAAGACAAAGTATTCCTACTAGAGCTTATTTCTGTCACTTTATTAATTTCAGTAGAACTAAAAACTTACCTAATATTTCAACCCTTAATCCGGGCATGATGGTTCTTTTTGTTAGTCTTGCTGAACCTTGACCGTGTTTCAAGAAAAAAAAAACAACTAAATCTAGTTACCTACTCATAATTTATTGTTTCATCTTTCTAGGAAGAGGCACCTCGTCGTCAGCCTGCACCAGTACAGCTGCAGGCGAGACCACAACAACAAGTTAGACCACAGGTGTTCCGATCGGCAGAAGAAGTCAATATTCCCCTGGTCCAGAGGCGCCCGCAGCGCCCATACGACTTTGACTTCTAAGTCTTACGCCCATACATCGGCATATCAAACATATTCTACTTTCAAATTTAATCCGGTTTTGCCATTTCTATGCTTCAGTGGTTCTTGAATGTATCTTTTGCAAACATCGCCATTTTGAAAAAAAAAATGATTTCAAAATGACGTCATAATTTCATTAACTTTATACCATTTCTTCGTGTTCATGTTCTTCAGATATTTATACCCATGTTAGGTAAGATATTTCTTGTTAAGAGCCACTGAAATTTGAACAAACTGGTGATCATTCGTGAGGTGCTATATTAATGATTTCATTTAATCATTTTTTGATTAAATTGTACCATCACTACTTTGTATTAAATTAAGTTTAATTTTAATCGAACTTATTTATATTTTGTACAATAAGTCACAAATTAGTTATAAGCTAGTCTTTGTGTAAACTAAATAAGTGAAATAAAGTATTAAAATTAAATCCTTTTTTTATATTAGCCAGCAAACCTAGAAGACCTTGTCCCGCTACATAACTCTTCAAGATCCCGACAACAGCTCAACTTTCGGATCGAATTTTAAATCTAAACCATTCACTATCCACGTAAAACATACTTTAATTTCCATTTTAGACCTTTAAATAAAGGTTTAAAATGGAAATTAAAGTATGTTTTAAGCAAGCTAGCATTCATTACCAAAGGGTTTAGGGTAAATAGGAAGGTAGGTAGGTGGTGTTCTAAGGATCCGCCACTGGTAGGTAGGGACCTAACCTATTTATATACTTTGTATAAAGAAAGGCAACTTACCAAAAATAGACTAGAAGTCAGGAAATTTTCCCTTATTGTGGTAATGCTAACAGATGCTCCACTCAAACTTAAATTCGCGTTAGTTGCAGGGGTGTAAGTTTATATGAAAGCATCTATTCCTCTTTTCAATACTAGGGCCTGGTAAATAAAGCAGGAAAAGTATTACAATATCTACATAAACAATTAAAAAATTAAAATCAAAGTCTAATTTACGACTATTTCTTAAATTTCATATCCGGGTACGTTACATAAACACTGGACTGCAGAACGGCAGAACTATTTTGCGGGAAGCGCGGACCGCATAGGCGTACCCAGGATCATCATTCGCCCCCCCCTCACCAAAAAAATTAACTTAAAAACTAAGTAATATTACCTCTATTTATTTATCCCTGTTCGTATTTATTTTTCTAAATCCTTTCACATATTTAACTCCCATTATTAACGCGTTGAATTTTATGATTCGAGTTTTCGCAGTTTTCATGGCATCCAATATTTTTGTATGAGTTCTAAAGTACTTGTAGGCAATGTACAGACCAACGATTGAATCAGTAAATTGAAGATACTGGTCTAAAGTATGACTTTGTTTTAATATTATTTCATTACTAAACCTTGTTATCACTGGAAGAAAATTAATTATCTAATTAGGCACTTTTTAAAAGGACAAGTTCCAAACTACCTACAATCCTTGAGTCGCGGAGATTTTACAAACGTACAAATAGCAGACACAAAGCACCTATACCCAGACTGGAAATTATCATTTATATAAATTTACGCAGACGAAGTGGCGTTTTTGCAACATTTCTCATTGCTGCTCCGCTCCTATTGGTCGTAGCGTGATGTTATATGTTAGCCTATAAATGGGCTATCCAACAGTGAAATCATTTTTGAATTCGGAACAGTAGTTTCTGAAGTTCAAACAAATAAACAAACAAACTCTTCAGCTTTCTAATATTAGTATAGATAGGTCTCACAAAGCTGTCTCGTGTGGGAAGCGAACCAACAAACAATCTCTTGCGCACCAGTCATACGTTGCTGACTGCTTCACTTGCGCAGTGGGAATACACATTTCTACTGCAGTGGCGCAGTAATCAAAAGTAGATATAAACCTAATTTTTGCCAAAACTAGGTACTGGACCTATCATATCATATCAACCCATATGACGTCCCACTGCTGGGCACGGGTCTCCCCAGTACAACCTACTTATTATAAATCCTAGGGGTAATTGCCACAATCGCCACGATTGACGAGTGGGTTGGCGATCGCAGTAAGGCTTTAAAGTACGCAAAGGACGCCGCTGCCCGTTGTCCGGTATAAAATCCTTTAGTCGCCTTGACGACACCCACAGGAACAAATGGTAGTATTCTTAAGCCGGTTATGCCGAAATTGGCAAGGAGTCTACGTACCGCAAGGTAGGATAAGGTGGTTGGCACACTACCCCGCATTACGCAGCGGGGTGTGTGGCGACAAAAACGCGCGTGATTGCAGGAGGGTAGATCTCTCTCTATGTTACGTGCGAGGGCGGCATGTAGGCGGGTGATCTGCAACACCGCGCGTGATTGCGTTTTCTGTGTGTTGCACTACTATGCGTTTCAAATGAGAAGATAATCGCGAACGCGACGACTTCACTCTGTACTTGTCAAAATTGTACTGTTACCAACAAAAACTCCCAAGTCGCGTAAACTACGTATGTGTATGGTAATGGAACGGACGCAATATTTATTTTCTTTGAACTATGTACCTAACATTTTTCTTTACATTAATATTGTTAGTTTTCTTTAATATTTAAAAAACACCAAACAGAAATAAGTAAATAGGCAAAATGTAAGAATATTCTACACTTTTGTGGTCTTTCGTGATATTTTTTTAATTAAAACGTATCTATATAATAAATAATAAAATACAGTGCTTACGTATAGTTCATTAGAGTGCTGAGTACTTCTGTGTAATACTAATGACACCTGTTTACGAATCATTTTATTGCTAACCTTACATTAAACAATGAAGTTGCAGTCGTAATGCGAATCGAAATGTCATCATTAATTTGAAACGCTTAATATACCTAAATGTTTTCTATACAAAGCGAGGTACTTACAAGCAACGTAAGAACACTAACTTAAACGCTACGCTTTGTGATGCGGGGCAGTGTGTGTGCCAACCATCAACGCAAAAGGGGACGTGTCGTCACGTCAGGTGAAAACCTATTTCTGGAAAATCCCCCCTATAGGTGGGCTAAACAGGGTTTAAAGTTTCTTAAGAATATTGTTCGACTATTAAAAGCTTGTACCTACTTATCTAAAATATCAGTTTCATCTTCTAGTAAAAATTAAATGCTTTTACTTACCGTAATGAGCAGTTAACATTTCTTTTGTTTTGTATGTGTATTTTTACGAAGTGATTACTTAGGTATTACCTAAGTAGTTTAGTTTACATAAGTAGTTTTATGTGATTCTGTATTCTATTTCTGTTTTTTTTTATAATCACGTTCCACAATCTAAGAGATTCTGCTGTAACAATAAATGTTGTTATAAATCATTGTTATTCCGCTCAGTTCGGTGGTAGTTTAAAGCGGCGGTAGCATAATGGCCAAGGCATCGGGCTCGCCATCGTGAGATCGCGGGTTCGAATCCTACCCATTATACTAACGACGTGAACCCACTCCTAACACAAGCCTTTGAGCTTAGCTGGAGGGGTTAACAAGATTGCTAGTAATGTGGGATCCAATTTCACATTGCTAGTTCTCTTTTTTTTTTTAATAAGAAAAAAATAAGTTCCAGCACAGATTTCTCATCATAAATCATATCTACCGAAATTATTTTCGCAATTTTGTAACATTTAAAAAAATCTGGACGTATAGGAACTTGCGAGTTATCAGACAAATAGAAGGGAGTACGAGTGGTTTGCCAACTAGCTCGTTTTGCGAACTGGCGCTATTCGCCAACTTGCGCCTTTGACCAACTAGAGCCATTCGCCTACTGCGCTATTTAGATACTGTCATTGTGTAGGTACAGTTCAGAGGAGTACGAGTCGTATGCCAATGAGCAGTTTTAGTTTTCCATGGCAGACTATGATTAGTATATACAAGATAAAAAATACTCCTTGGTATCAATCTCTATTTATAGTACTGACAGGAAAAAAGAAAAATAAAAACATATTCTTGTTATTGTCATTCATTATTGTCCTTGTATATTTTCCTAGATTTTCCTATTGAATTATAATATAATAATTAGAATATAATGTATTCTGCTGCTGGGTCTACTGACTCTGCCCCAGATTTGACATTTGTTAAAAGTAAAAGAGGCGGAGATGTTCCTTTATGCGCAAAATACCAGATTCGCAAAATACCAGATTCTCAAAATACCAGATTCTCAATATACCAGATTCTCAATATACCAGAAGTACACTTAAATGCATAACTACAGGCAAGAAAAGAGAAGGAACAAAATTGAATGTATTTTATTTAATTGTACCTAAAAGCAAAAACAAAATAAAACTACCTATACAGAACAACTAAAAGTATCTTTTATACTCGTAAATATACTCCGGGACACACAACTACAAGTGAGAAACGGTTTCTTCAAAATCGCGTTATTGTGGCTAAAAGATTTATACAACCGGTAACTGTAATTTTGTTACTCATACAATCAGAAATAATGTTCTGAATTTTTTTGTCTTTTGCCATGTCTTTTGCCCTTCTTTTTTTATCTGGACAGTAGAGAGCATTTCTTCTTATTTTAATTCTATTCTTTTGTGCTTCAGATTTCATTTTCTGTATAAACTGAAATAGCGAAGGATTGGGTGGAATTAAGGCGTTAATTCTTCGGTGCCAACCTTCTACAGCATTAGTTGTTCTATTTTTTTCTCCGTAACAACTAAACACTTCATTCGTGATTTTCTGTATCCATTGGCTATTAAAATAGCCTAGAAATTTCGTTGTTATCTCATTTTTTGGCGCAATTTCACTTATAGCGAGGTACGCTTCGGGAATAATAACTGGAGGAAGCAATGCTAATTGTGAGCAAAGATGTGTTATCTCGCGACCTTCTTGGGATTCACTGAAATTCAATTTATCGCTCATCCTTTCGACGGCTTTCCAGAAATGATAATAGCAACCTTTGATTTTTACATTCGGATACACTTCCTTCATTGCCTGTATGACGGCAACTTCATAGTCACATTTATATACTGACAACTCCATCCCAAATTGTATTTTTAGTATAGAAAATAGTCGTTCGTACGTGCGTTGACTTTTATTAGGGAGCAACGCGTAAATTAATGGTACAAAACTAATTGTATCGTCACTGCGTGCTAAGTCCACATGAAAGGTGTACAGTTGATAGAATGGTTTTGGCGACACTTTAAATGTGCCGTCACCGAAAATAGTATCAACAGACATTAAAAACTCACGAAGTTCTTTCGTCATTAAAGTCCCAAAAATCAAAATTCTGTCATCTGTATCAATGTCAAAATCATCATACAAAAAAAAATCATTGACAATGTGTTGAGGTAATCTCACGTCCTTTGAATTTGCACTAGATGATCGGACTACATTTAAATATTTGTTTCGAGCCCTGTATAATGTGTCCTTTTTAGATCTGAATTCGGGTATTACATGCTCCAAATTTTTGAATTTGTTACCGTCCAAAAATCGGTATTCAAAAACGTTTTGCACCGATTTAAAATTTACACGTAGGTCTTTTTTACAATCGTCCATGCAGCCGTCTATTAGGTTCCGAATATTGTCCGGTGAACATCTGTGATTCGCGTCTCTTAAAATTTGTTTATGGGAATCTAAAAGGATCGAGGCGTTGCATTCCCTTTGTCTGAAACAGCGCCAATTCGTTGTTCCAGATTTATTTTTAACAGATAAATTGTACCTGTATCCTGCATGTAGTAATGCTGGTTTTCCTTTCTGGCTTAATATAAATTTCATTTTGTTTTATTTTTATAAAATTATAACACTCGCTTTTATGCAGCAATGACTGTGTCAATAATGACAGTGTCAATAATATATAGAGACAATCCTAAAGGAAAACCAGACAGTAATTTTTTTGCAAAAAGCGCATGCAATCTATTTGCAGTAAAAGTAATAATAACCTTTATTGGTATAACTTTTGTCTATTCCTACTAATATTATAAAGAGGAAAGATTTGATTGTTTGTGTGTTTGTTTGAATCGAATACGCTCTGAAACTACTATTGATTTGTAAAATTAAAAACAATTACATTTATTTATTAATTTTCTTTATTGTTATAATTATGTTTACTGCTAGTATAACCGCGCGGAGGTGCTAGTAAGTGAATAAAATAATAACAATTTTGTTTTCGAATGTGCGAAATATGCTATATTGAGAATCTGGTATATTGAGAATCTGGTATTTTGCGAATCTGGTATTTTGCGCATAAAGGGAGATGTTCTGTTACGAGCTGGTTATCGTTATCTTTTTTCTAAACGAAATTTGAATGAATCTACAATATGGCGATGTACAAATCGCACATGTTCCGGGAGCCTAACTTTAAGCAGTGACAAAAAAAAAATACGTCGTGAATTGGGCCATACTTGTATACCAGATTTTAAGAAAAACGAAGTAGAGAACATCATGGATACAGTTAGACAAAGAGTATCCAATGAGTTTATTGGTCTTAAGGCAATTTTTGATGAAGAGACATTGCATTTAAAAAAGAAAGGGGATAATTACGTGAAATGTTTGCCAACTTTTTATGAAAAAAAGGATTCACTTCGCCGGGCTAGAAATAAAGCCTTCGATGTTACTAAAACAAAATTTGATGTATTAAAAGATATTAAGCTTCCCGAAATTCTTACGAAAGATTTTTTGTTAATTGACGATAGCGGAGAGGAAGACAGGATTTTAGTTTTCATGCTGAGGGAAATGGAAGCTGAACTTGAAAATATGACTGTATTTTTTAGTGACGGTACATTTAAATCTGTACCAAATCCATTCGTACAGCTATATACGATACATGCGGATTTTAATAGTACAGAGGCGTCGACGTATATTCTACCAGTTTTTTTTGCTCTCCTGTCTAACAAATCGCAAAGAACATATGTTAGACTGTTTACACTTATCAAAGAGAAGGTGCCTATGTTTAATCCTGTGACATTTAAAACTGATTTCGAAGTTGGTGCAATCAACGGCATCCGTGAAGTATTCCCAAATGTTTTAGTTACAGGCTGTTTTTTTCATTTTCGCCAAGCCCTTTGGAAAAAGGCTCGAGTTTTAAAAATACATGAGATTCCCGAAGTTGCTAATCATATTGCAAGATGCGCTGCACTAGCACATTTACCAGCGCAATATATATCTGTAGCGTGGCCTCTCATTTACGAAGATGCACCAAGTGATACTAAAAACTTTAACGAATATTTCAATAAACAATGGATGCGTGAAAATTATATAGGTATTATAAGCTGCTATGAAGAGCGCCATCGAACCATCAATAGTTTAGAAGGTTGGCATTTCAAAGTTAATAATAAATGTCACAGAAAAAAAACGACGCTTATTGAGCTAATTAATGTACTCCGCGACGAAGCAATTGATAGCATATTTCAATTAAATAGAGCCGGTGCTTATCAAGAAAATAATAACCGTGCAAAGAAGTCGGCCCTTAAAGACAAACGCATAAAATATATATTAACAGACTTTTTAGAAAAGAAAATAGATCTTAAAAAGTGTGTCCTACGCTTATCAAATATAAAATAAGCCATAAAACATTTTGATCAGGTTACTGATAGCCAGTATACATTCGGCTTTACAATAAATAATAAATAAATGTTTTTGTTATTAGCATTTACTTGTTTCACTTTTGTAATTATGTGTACAACATAGTATCTAAATAGCGCAGTAGGCGAATGGCTCTAGTTGGTCAAAGGCGCAATTTGGCGAATAGCGCCAGTTCGCAAAACGAGCTAGTTGGCAAACCACTCGTACTCCAATAGAAGTGTCTAAACTCTAAAGCATTCGTTCTATCGAGAGCAGGTAAAGCCAACGGGAGGTGAGTCATGGACCTCAGTCTTTAAATTAACGTTCAAAGTTTCAAGCAAGAATCAGCAAGATTGATACGGGTAAGTGTTTGGTAAAATAGAAAGAGGATGGGAACCAAATGTTTAACTTTAGTTAGAGAGTGCGAACTTAGGTACCTACCTTACCTACATTTAGTTGAAAAGTGCAGCGCCTGGCATCGGAGAAGTGGCAATTCGCATAATTCGGTACCACACTCGCGGTCGTCGCTCTCGCTACAATCTGAAAAGGCAGTAGGGCTGGTTGACTTACCTTGTAACTGCCACGCTCCAAAAATCTTGATTTATACTTAGTGTACAACCCAAAGAGGATTACGTAAAGAAAATGCCAGCAATTATAATATTGGTTGAAAGTAGTTATGGCTAGTAGAATAAATTTATAAATTAGAAAATGGTATAAAATTAGTAAAGGAATGTATATGCACCCAAAACCAATTGTTGCAAATGCAATTATGGGCAATATTGTTTTGATGAATTTGGCTTTTCGCTGCCAAAATCTTGATATTAAATTGAACACTTTTTTCATAAAAAAAGAATGCTTAGAAAGTTAGAACATCTTCATGTTATAATATTGTAGCATTTTTTTGGTTTATTGATAAAGTTTTGGTTTTATTATTTACAATTTATGTGTTAACATTTTTCTATTGACGATTGGCTTCAAAGAGAATTTAACACTTCGAATTGGATTGATGAAGGATGGATCACTGACGTCTTTATAGTATCTCAGATTATTATTTTACTCTTTGACTCAGACATTGACGTAGAGACAAGGACTGCGCCATCCCTTTTAACTGTAAAATAAAAATTGACTGCAAAGCGTGAAAGAGAGAAAAAAATCGTGCGGCCTTTGACAGGTATTGTCCACAAAGTAGCGTTGTCTCTTTCTAGAGGCGGTCAATTTTGTGAGGTTATGGCGGAGTCCTGTTCTCTAAGTCAATGGACTCAGATCAAGGTATAGAGTATTACGAAGTTTTTTAATCTCTTTGGTGAATGTTTTGTATCACCAAAAAGTTTTAGTAGAGGCACAGATAATATAATATTAAACTAGTAGTAGATGTCAGTCTGAGGGATTGATGTTATCAAAGAGAATTTCATTCTTTGTTGAATGTTATGTATCACCAAAAAGTTTTTAACTCTAGAGGTCAGTGCAGTGGCGTAGCAAAGGGAGAGGACGCTCTTCGATCAAAGATATACAAATGGGCATTAAGCGGTTTAATAACGACCGAGCAAGTGAGACTCTAATTTGATTCAGTACGCATACCACGACGCCAACATTAACTCATTGCAACAATGCCATATCCGACGAGTTATCATATGGGTTATCATGTTTTCGGTAAATAAGTGCCATTTCATTACACAAACCATTATAAGTACACCAAAGTATTATATATTTACACTAGCTGATTTTCGTCTCATTCATTTTCCGTTTTTGAAACATTTTTCATTGCTGCTCCGCTTCTATTGGTCGTAGCGTGATATTATATAGCCTATAGCATTCCTTGATAAATGGGCTACCCAACAGTAAAATTATTTTTCAATTCGGACTTGTACTTCCTGAGATCATCGTGTTTAAACAAGCAAACTCTTCAGTTTTATAATATTAGTATAGATTACATTACACAAACCAATAATAACAAAGTATTCAGATTAAAATAAATATTTTCTATCTATCTACACCAACACCAACCCATACTGTCAATCTATTTCTCTGGTTCAGCATTCAAATGATTTTAAATAGTAGGTAGTAGTAATAATTAAATGACCTATGTAGTTGTTGGACAGATTTTGACTAAATATAAATATTGCTTAATAATTCATTAAAAAATACTCGAATTTCCGAGGGCTTGTTTACTCATTGTTGTCAACGGGAATTTGTCAAAAGTTTTGTCAAAGTAAACATAGATTAAGCTTTTACTAAGTAGTACTCAATGATGTTTTATGTAAAATAAAACATCATTGCAGGTCCCTGTTAATCCTTCAGATAAAGAAGAGCCTTAGAAAGTGCCGAGATAAAGGTCTTGAGGTAACACATTGCCATCGTGAGCAATTAAACAGCTGGTTCACTGGCCAAGGATGCATAATGTGGTGGTTCTTCTGACCACTACCGAGCATCCAATGTTCCTGGTTTCACTTGCGAAATTGAGGCTGGATCAAAGTGGAGAGAGAGATATGGTCAGTTACCTCCTGGGAGAAAGGTAAACAATATGCAGGTAGGTATATAAAGTGACATCCCAGCTAAACCGTGGTTTTTTCCAATTTCGAACAACAAATAAACAAGCTTGTCATTTGTCGCTTGTTTGGGTCACGCTTGTACTAATGTTTTTCTAGCGAACAAACGGGTTCAGGACGCTCCATATATGAATGTGAACTGAATGAGAGTTCAACGAACCGTGTTCTTTGAATTCCCGAGGACGAATCGTTCGCTGTACGACAATATACCTTCGCACCTTGAGGCCTACTCTAATTCAATGAAAACGAAGTTTTGATAAAAAATGAGGTGGTGATAAACAGAGCCGAGAATATCAATTTTATCCATTCGTGTCTGAAAATCGTGTATGGGTTTGGGCTTCTTGTGCTTATCTAAGAATTTATTAGAATAGTCCCTATAAACTCAACAAAGTTAAAAGAGAGTAGGCCTACTTATTCTCTTCCCTTTACAAAAGGGTCTGGCTAACCTTTGCAGGTCCAATTGATTTGAAATTTGGTGCAGGTATCATTTCGGTGGGATTTCCAAAACAAGCCAAGTAGTCTGCGGTATACTCAACTCATCGGCAACTTACAGCAGATAAGTCGTGTTTGGGCTATTAAGAATGGCTGTTTGTTTAAATCGCAAATATTGGAGGAACTGCCAAAACATGTAAACCTAAGCTGATGCTACAATGATGATTAAAAAGGATAAAATAATAAATTTCTTCTATTCTATTTCTTAGTGGCTACAGGGAATGGCTAAATATTTACCTTCCTTTCATCGGGTGATTTAAATGTTGTTTTATCTTTTTTTCTATTTTTAGGGTTGGGTTTTATTTTGTTAGTAATAAATATTAACTTTCGTATCATTTTAAAATTTACCCTCTCTCGATCTTTTTCGCTTTCATAAAAGTAGTGTATATTCTCTTTTTTAATTTTTATGATCTTACGTAAGAACTATCAAGACCCTTTGCAAGAAAAAGTAAGACATTCTGGGCCCTCTCCCCTAAATCGTCGTACGTAGTAAATTAAGGTCCCTAAGTACCTATACTTGTATATTATGGGCCTTAGTAACCTAAAATAAAGAAATATGATTACTATTACGAATAAATCAAAACAAATGATTAAATAATGATATTATTTCAAGAAAAAGGTATCATTGCAAAAATCGTACTTAATTTTAGATAAATTTTCTTTATGATCGAAATCATTTGTTGTTTCAGAACAGATAATAATTTATTTTGACATTGACATATTTTGACACTTGATGGCTTGTTTGTTGTGTATTTTTATTTTGAGGTTACATTACTGAAATAAATTTTGTTTATTTACTATTACACCCTATTCACTAATTTGTGCATGTAAGTGGTTGCTTATCACACTTTTGTGGAAAATCTTTGCAAAGAAAAATTACTAAAGATTTTTTAACGCCTGACCAAAATGATGAATACAGACCTATCTTCATTGAGTGCCACTGAATACAAGAAATATCATGAAGCTTACATGCAGAATAACCATGGATCTACAGCATTTCATACTTTTTGTTGTATATTGTTCACGGTTCAATGTACTTTATACATATTAATTCAAAGATCTAAGCCGACGTACCGACAATATGTGTACGAGTATTTCGTCATAGTTTTACCCATGATTCTAGCACACACAGTTTTAGCAGACTATATTTACGTTTTAAATTATTTAATGCTCTGCATTTTGTTCTATCAATTTTTATTTCATTATAAGAATGCATTTTGCAAGTTTAAAAGCGAAAATAAATTAACAAAAGGTAGATTACCTTTAATCTCCTCTTTAAGAGGGCTTACTTATTCGATAACCGTGCTATGTATTCTTGCTGTGGACTTCCGCGCTTTTCCACGGAATTTAGCCAAAACGGAACAATTTGGTTTCAGTTTAATGGATACCGGAGTTGGTTTATTTATAACCATGAGTGGCATTGTTCATAAAGATTTACACAAGGAAAGTTTTAAAAATATTCTGAAAGAAAATATTAAAATAATTTCTATTTTGTTTATACTTGGAGTAGCTAGGTTTGTATCTGTTAAACTATTGGATTATCAGGAACATGTGACCGAGTATGGTGTACATTGGAATTTCTTTTTCACAATTGCTGTTTGTAGAATAATGTCATTGATATTATTGTATTTCTTTGAGCATCCATTATATTTAAGTGCCATATGTCTTATTGTTCACGAGTTTATTTTATACACTGGTCTGAAAGATTGGGTATTCTCCGATAGTCCAAGGAATACATTAATATCGGCTAACCGTGAGGGAATATGTTCATGCTTAGGTTATGTCTCAATTTACTTGTTTGCTGTTTATATTCGTCACATATTACTAAATATAAATGTTCCCAAATACAGCATTCTCAGTAAGCTTTGCTGTGGAATTGTAATAATATGGATTTTATCATATTGGCATTTAATACAACCAGCATCAAGGACGTTAGCAAATGCTGGTTATTGTTTATTTATAGATGCAATATTAATTACAATTACTACTTTAGTGTATTTTGTTTCTGCATTGTGTGACGACAAAGATAATATTCAGATACCATTAATATTATCTGCCGTAAATACAAATGGATTATCATATTTTTTATTTGCCAACTTGTGTACTGGTGCCATTAACTTATCAATTAGAACATTATCTGTATCTACTAGCTTTACTTTCATTATTTTAAATGTTTATATGATTGTCACATTAATGATAATATTGTATTTAAAGAAGTTAGGTGTCAGAATATAATTGAATGTTTTTTGATATTGTTATCAATCTAGGGACAAATGCATGGATTCACAGAATTTGTCTTTTTATATTTTTTCATGCCAAGAAGTACTAATAAGTGTATAGGGAAACAAAATTAATAATAGAGAATAATTTATATTTAGATATTAGCAATATGTTTAAAATAATAGAAACAATTGATTAGGCAAATTTAATTTATTATTTAGTAATGTATTAATACATGATCAACAAATTAGTTGGTACTTTTTTACAAGGTTTTTTAGTATTGATATATAGGATTTTGTAAATTAAATTGTAGTTGTCACAACAACTACTACAATTTATTTTACATTGTACCAATTAAAACTAAAATCTGTTATTTTTAAATAATGTGATAAAAATAAACAACATATTTTATAAATAATAAACATTTAAAGCACTACAAATTATTAATACTACTTATTAATTTTCTTCAAGAAAATTCAACAGAAGACAATGTGACTATATTATATAAATATTAGATGGATATTTCTTGAACACTTCGAAATTGAAAAAACCTCTGTATACATACAGCAAGGTTTCCCAACCTGTCTGGTTTCTCAAAATAAAAATAAAGGAATGTAATGATCATAAGTTATGAATGGAATTGGGGTTAAAACAACCCTTTGGAGTTACTAGGCATACATGGATGCCTGACAGGGGTGTAGCTTGCTTTAGACAAGCTCCATATAAAAATTTGTTAGGGGGCCACATTTTCAAAAGCCCAAGCAGCCAAAAGACCAATGCGAGTCATAACACATCCTGGCAAATGTGTGTCGCGGGCACGGGGGTGGAAAGGGGCCGTTGAAATTGTTAACGTACGGTCGGGGCCATTGTGGGCATGGGACCTCGTATCATTGATACCCAAGGCCAGATTTTGGTTTGAGCGAGAACAAATTTTGGTGTCCCAATATTATAACAACCGCTAAAGCGCGATACCGCCTAAGTACATTGTGCGACGCGGCATCCTCCCCCCCCCCCTCCGGATGCCAATACGTCTTAAGTATTTTTAATCCAATTTAGCGGGCCCCTTGCAAATAAATTTAACACCCTTTGCAAATCAATTTAGCCTTCATAATAGATGCCATAGATTCCTAAGCTGGAGGACGCTTTAGTCGCCCGCTGACCGGCCGCTTTGTTCGCCCTAGCGAAGCTACCACCCTCTATGCCTGAGTAAAGTAGATTTATATATATGTACTGCAAATAAAATTCAAAAGCAGTTTTAGTCATATACCAGTTATCTGCAGATCATTTAGTGCTTGGGGTCTGTGGATCCTCGTAAGGTGGAGCTTAGCTAGAAAGAGGTTGGGAATCCCTGACATAGTGTTTATAACAATATTTTACAGAAATACAGATTTGTTGCCAAATTAATAAATTAAATCATAACACGTGATTCATAACCATTTTTATAGATACTAGGTATACTAAAAGCTGCATAGGTACTTACTGTGTAAATATTCTGAGGCTACAAATACAATACATTTTAAAACTAAGTCGTAAATGTTAGGAAAATTCCAATTAATTGTAAATATAAATAATAAAGTACTTATTGTAAATACTATTTAATCACATTCCGTAATACAATTCACTGTTTTCTATATTTTTAAACAAGTAAAGATAAAAAATTCAAAAATATATTTTACTTTGCAGTCTTTGTGTTTTATTAATATATTTTCTAACTTGGTATGAAATAAGTTATTTTGTAGGAATGTAAGTTTTGAAATATGTATAGGTACATTTAAAGAATCAAACTATTTCAATCTCCTTATTTAAGTCAACAAATTACTTGTTACAAATTCCATTTTTAAACTTCAACAATTTAGACGAGAATTTGAAATGTACTCATAAAACGTTTTAATAATTGATAGCTAATAGAAAAATATGATATGTTTGGTCTATAATGAAATATTTGTATAAATACTAAATCTGCCAGAGTGTATTTTTGAGATCTACTTATGATAAAATATATTAAATGCTAATATAGAATAAATATATATAAAGGAACAAGTGAATATACCCGCATGACAAATCTATTTAAATACATACTTAAGTTCTATTTAAATACTGGAATGTTATACCTAATGCACTTTGCACTTTACCACCTAGGAATCTTGTTAGCCAATCCGGTTAGGCTAAATGGCTTGTGTTAGGAATGGGTTCACGTCGGTAGCATAAAGGGTAGGATCCGAAACCGCGACCTCTTGCTTGTGAACCCAATGCCTTAACCACTAGGCTACCGCCGCTTCAAGCAAACGGGATATATAGGAATTTTCATGCTTATATTTATGATGCTGAACAATATATGTTTGATCGCATTTGATTACTAAAGATAGGTAATTCATTTGCATTTCATGCCTAAACGAATGGATATAGCCAGTCCAACTAGACTGAATATACATACAACGTTATTTTTCGCATAGCCAAAGCTCAGACACAAAATAAAAGAAAATATTGAAAATTTACACGATTTTATGTAGTTATTTTTTATTTTAAGAAAGAAGACTGCCGCATTAGGGTACAAGCCCTATGTCGCGGGGTACTTTACAAACATACAAGTCACGGACACAATGTACACCCAGACTCGGAACAACAATGTGTGGATCACACAAAATGGTGTCCCGTGTGGGAATCGAATCCACGACCTCTTGCGTAGCAGTCGGATACACTCCCACTGCGCCACAGAGGCAGTCAAGTTGTCTTGCGTTCTTTGCAGAATCGCGCTCACTGCGTCCCGTAGTATGCAATTGAAAAGTGATTGTTTACATTTGCCATCACATTGTAAACAGGCTTTGGATTCATTAAATTGTAAAATATAACACATTCAAAAAAATATTCTATTGGAATATGTTACTGATTCCGAGCAAAGTACAGTCAGGTTTGCACTATACAAAGAATAACGTTGTTTATAAAAAAATATTAGTGTCATGAGGAATTATTATTGGTACTATTTGATACTAACATATTTATTTTAAGAACATAGTATATCACGTTATTATTTTAATTCCTTTGACAGACATGTTTCCATGTTAAAACTATTATTTTTGTTGCATTCATGTCATATTAAAATTATAGTATGTTATGTTTTGTAATTTAAATTCCTTTAGCGGCCATTATTATCATGTTTAAATTATTAATATGCCATATTATTATTTTATGTTCTTTAGCAGTTTGTTCTTTAGCAAAACTTTGAACCTTTTTTTAGGAACGACTCGCGCATTAGTGTACCAGCCCTGTATCGCGGAGGACTTTACAAACATACAAGTCACGGTCATAAAGTTCACCCAGACTCGGAACAACAGTTTGTGGATCAGACAAAATGGAGTCCCGTATGGGAATCGAACCCATAATCTATTGCGTAGCAGTCGGACACACTCCCACGGCACCACAGAGCCAGTCGAACTTAGTCGATTAAATATTCAATAATAATTACTTCATGATTTATAGATGATATCAATAATTGCCTTAAATAATTAATATTAATAATTAATTTTGAATATCCTGGTAGCTTTATCAATAATGATACAGTTTAGTTTTAAAAATAGTGTAAACAAATAGCTGCCACGTGCCTGTTTAGTATTAGTTACTCCTCCACGCAATATAACTCCATAATTATAGCAGTATAGTGATATGATCATGTCTGGAGGAGTAACTAATACTAAACATTATTAATGGTTTACGGAAAAATAGTCAAAAAAAAAAAAAAAATAAGCCGACCACCCCGGCTTCGCACATGTGTAGTTTTGATTTATCACTCGTGCAATTTTTTAAATTTTCTTAACACAACAAAAAAAAAGAATTATACAATTTTGTGCAGTCGTTCTAAAATGATGCGCGTAAATACATTAAGGTTATTAATTTTATTTATATAGAAGATATTACTTTAAAAGTTATATTAATTATGTATAATGGAAATGTACTCGTAGTAAAATATTTGTTAAATGTGTTATAAGTAGCTAAGGCACCTGGCCCACTAACGGCGAGAAGCGAGTAGCGAGTAGACCCGTAGTTTATAAAATTCTTTAATACGTACAATAGATGTATATTGTAGATCTCGTCCGTGTAAAACAGTAGTTCTCAACCTTTTGTTGAACAGGAACCACTTTAGTGCTTTGTTGTTCGCAGGAACCACTTTAATTATTTGTTGTTCGCAAGTACCACCTTTATTATTTAGAGTTCTCTACACTAAATGAATCCGAAAATAAACTATCCATAACCCAAAGTAATTTGCTAGCTACATATTATTTTAATAGAAAACATTTTTTTTTTTAATAATTAAATAAAATTTGGATCAATGTGAATTTTGAGCCATTATCCGATTCAAGAGATGCAGTATAGAATATATATATATACACACACGAGATCTACATATGTATGTACGTTTCTTGAGCGATTATATCGCTACTCGCTTTCTCGCCGTTTGTGGGACATGTGCCTGTAAGAGTAACCAAGAGTAACCCTCAAATTTCATGCTCATATATAATACTCATATTTAACGATACTCAACTTTAAGTCGCACTCAGAATTATTTCTATCGTTACAATGCACCTTTAAATAACAGTGATAGCATGACAGTCAACAATGTGTTATATCTGTTGGTTGGTAAATAAAGCTAAATGTGGAATGAAGATATAGAAGGAAATATATCACATATCTGAATATCATTTTGAGAAAAAATATTTGATTAATTTAAATCGAAAAAAAATTAGCAGCCTTATATTAAAAAGTACAATCAGATGCATAAGTCGCCTAACATTAGCAAGTTTTCAAACCGACTCAGCACAAATATCTACTAAATTACAGTTACCTACACATATAATAGTTACAGTAGAAACAAAAAAAAATTAAAAGCGTGGTTGTGCTTTCATTTTAGAGCTTTGATTTGAATAAAAGGTTTTGTTAAGCGACTTATATAAGCTGACTGTACATAGCTACATTTTAGCGGCCTGGTTAAGACAAGACATTGGTACCTACTACATTCTTTCTAGGAGTGGAGACATGTCTGCACTTATAGTTTTCTTTGGTTGTCTGTGCAACAGCCTGGCTGCACAGAAAACAAAGCAGTACAGTACTAATATAATCAATATCAATAAATATAAAAATAAATAAGGAAACCTTGGCGATGACCAGAAGACTGTGTACCTCATGTGTTGGTTATTGTTCTCTGTAAGTTAAAGATAAACACTATTAAAAAATATTTCTAAATTGTTCAATTTAAAGAAGGCACAGTCAAATTTTGCACCATTCATACGTCTGTTAGTGTCATGAATGATATAAAGCAACTGGTTTAGTTTCAACTTTATACCATACTAGCTTTCGCCCATGCCTCCGCCCGCGTGGATGTCGGTTATTACGATAAAAAATATCTTATGTCCTTCCCCGGGACTCAAACTATCTCCATACCAAATTTCATCTAAATCGGTTCAGCTGTTAGAGCGTGAAAGCGTAACAGACAGACATACAGTTCCTTTTGCATTTAGAATATTTGTATGGATTATAACTATTATTATCAGTAAGGATTTTTAATTAGGGTGCCATGCCATGTCTAAGGGGCGCCAAATGTTATGTTGAAAGGCGTCAATTTCATATGTCATTTAATAACAATTACAATTCAGTCAGACTATCTACTCTATCAGACAGATATCAGGAGCGCTGTCTATCAAAGAGATTTTTGAGGCCAAACTTGAAGCTTTTCTAGTTGATGGATGTTTCTACTCTATTGATGACTTTATTAATGACTTTATTAATAGACATTCATAATAAAATTGATTTTTAATTAATTTTGATTTAGCTTTGACATTTAAATAATTTGATATTGTATATTTTTTCTTCTCATAATTTGTTGTGTTTGTTATTGATATTTGTTTTGATTATTAATTTACCAATATTTAATTTTTAATGTCCTATTTAAAATTTTATTTTTAAGACTTATATAATTTTCAATACAATGTAACATTGTTATGAAACAAATTGAAATTGAACATAAAATGAATTGGGTAGATGGCTACAATAACAAAAAAATATTTTACACTATAAAGGAAATAGCCTTTGCAAAAATATTCTGAAAAACAATGTTTCTCTACAATTTTACACTGTCGTGACTTTAAAAACATCAAAACAAATATTGAAACTACATGATTTGACCATACAAAAGAATGACGTCATTGTTTTGCATTTCATATAAATTAGTACGAGGCGCATCATTTTGACGTTTCTTAAAAAGATACTGATTTGACTTGACTAACGATCTACTATTGCTCCCCCCCCCTACCCGTCCTGCGAGCGAGTTACACTTGGCTGGTGTTGGGTTTTACCCCACCTCGAAATAATCGTAGATTCGGCACTAGTGCTTCAAGGCCCTCCCGAACGAATCGCGCGAACCTACCTAATGAACTCAAACACTCACCTAAAACAGCAGCACCATAACCAATATAACTGGTGCCCATCCTATACGAGCAAGTAGGCACATATACCTCATACACAGAGTCGTCGTTGAAGTTTACACTGAGGGTACTTCGGAAGTCCTTGAACCAGGTCGTCTTCCGTTCTGCCAGCTCTTTCGTTTGCTTCACGTATTTCGACTCGTGTTCGTGCGCACAGAAGAATATCTTCGGATGGATTGAGTTATATACCTGAAAGAATAATAAGATTAATTTAAACTTAGAAGAACACTTACTACACCCCCTCCCCCTTTCGAGAAGAGGGTGCAAATCAATCAATTGCCTTGATATATCAATTAGGCACCCCCTTCTTCAACATAGCATAGCATAGGACCCCGGATTGACTCTGCACCCCCCCCCCCCCCAATCTTCCTTAAATGTATCTGTCATCGCATGATTAAACGTTAGTTTATAATTTTGCTCGTGATATTATAAACTTCCGAAAAACAAGCTGTAACAAACCATTTACAATTAAACGCAATATTTTTACAAAACTTTTTTTTTATTAACTTTTTGACAGCCAGGGACGTGTTTGGACATCAAATGAAAATGTGCTGACGACCACGATCCACGGACGGTATATGACGGACACGTCAAAAATAGTACATTTTTACACAACGTGGCGTGGGGAACACGGATTTTTGTTATTGACGTGGCCGTCAAAAGGTATTACTTACTTAATCGAAACCGTTTGTTTATTAACAAATGACACCCGCTCTGGACACTTGTTCCACTTGCGCAAAGATTATTCGAACGTCACGATGTTATGTGCAAAATATTCTACAAGATAAGCTTAATATAATTTAATCTTTAAGTTTAGAAGAAGTTCTTACCTGTACACCGAAATGGTGTCTTGGCGTAACAGGATAATGAGACACTACGATTTTAAAATTGTGTTCGTGTGGATCTTCACCATTGGCCGACCGAGGATAGGTGTTCATTATAGCATTTACTTTGAAGAATGATACGTTTCGGAAGTGTATCACTGGTGGTTGTTGAAACACTGATTCAAATAGCTCCACTTTATCCTGACGTATTGGCTCATTTTCACCACCAATATCATTGTCACCAGGTATCCATATTTGCTGAAATATAAAAATGCTCTGGGTAATCTTCAACAGCTGGACTGATTTTGATAGGAGTTACACTAGCAGGTAGCTGGCTTAATAAGGAGTAACTTAGGCTATCTAAACAAAGAAAGACGGGAACACTGCATAATAGTGACACTTGAACAAATCGGCTAATTATTTTATTTAAAACCTTCCTGCAAATAGCAAAAGCAAAAGGCGGTCTTACTGCCATAGGCATTCTCTTCCAATTAACCTTTGGGTGGTAAAGGTGGTTAAGGTGCAGGAAGGTTTTAAATAAAATAATTAGCCGATTTGTTCAAGTGACACTTGAACAAATCGGCTAATTATTTTATTTCCTGCAAATAGCAAAAGCAAAAGGCGGTCTTACTGCCATAGGCATTCTCTTCCAATTAACCTTTGGGTGGTAAAGATATGTGTGGCAGGTGCCACACATATCTTTACCACCCGAAAGGTGGTTAAGGTGCAGGAAGGTTTTAAATAAAATAATTAGCCGATTTGTTCAAGTGTCACTTAAACAAATCGGCTAATTATTTTATTTAAAACCTTCCTGCAAATAGCAAAAGCAAAAGGCGGTCTTACTGCCATAGGCATTCTCTTCCAATTAACCTTTGGGTGGTAAAGATATGTGTGGCAGGTGCATATTGTCAAGTTAAAAAAAAATGTAATTAGGCTAAAGGCTTATGCAAAAGGACTACTAAGTATATTGATATGCTCCCGGTATATCAATATAGTCAGGGACCCTGTAGCGGCTCTAGAAGCCCTGTAAAGGCCATTACCTTTATAAGAGAAATAATAACAAGCCTTTTAAAACCTCACCACAACATCGTAATCTACATCAAATATATCGGCCAGCCTCTTCACATATTTGTGGAACTCTGCAGCTGTGGAAATTGAGCCTTCATCCATCAAGTCTCCCAGGTATACCAGAACATCAGGCTTGAAATACTTCAACACTACTTTGAATGTTGACTTCAGGTAGCTGGAAACAGAAACAAATACATTTTTTTTTCAAAATAAAAAAAACAAATTCAAAGTTCTTTATTCACTTAAGAAGCATAACTCCTGATAGGTAAAGCTGGAGAAAAGAACAAGGCAATAAAATCTCGCGTCCACTCCTTTCAAATTGCTAATGGTTTTAGGGTTCCGTAGCCAAAAGGGCAAAACAGAACCCTTACAGTTTCACCATGTCCATCTGTCCGCAGCTCAGAGTTCTAGAAGGCTGTAATTTTGCATGAATACACATATTACTTACGCCGACAAAGTGAAAGAATAAATTCTTGAAAAACATTATAATAAATATGTAAAGTGGGGATATGATGTTTTTTCCCATCGTGTGGGGTACCTATTGAGGTTGAGATGACTATTTATAGATTTAGGGATTCGTTTGTGAAATATGAAGCCTTAAAGTGCAAATTTTTGTTAGAGTCAAATGTCACCCCTCCCCTGCCAGGTAAATGGTTGTTTTTGGAGATGTGGAAAAAACAAGGTAGTAGTATATATAATTAATTTAAAAGGAAAACTATAACAGCTAAGTAGACTTTACTAGTTTACGACTAACAGCAAAGTCAGAACTAACAACATTTTCGTACAAATTCCATAGAAAAAAAGTTATATAACTTTTTTTTTTTAAGTAAGTAGTTGGTTTTCTTTTGTTTTAAACCGCAATATTGTGCTGGGTAGCTACAGAACTCTACATTGTGAATGGCCCGATATGCACTTGCCTGATTTTCTCTATCATTAAAATATTCATCAATCTATACTAATAATATAGGTAAAGCTGACTAGGTTGTTTGTTGGTTTGTTTGTTTGAACGCGATAATCTCAGGAACTACGGGTCAAGAGAGAATTAAAACAGTCAAGAACTAATGCAAGAGTCCTATTTACTTCGTCCGAGTTATCGTCTCTACGATTGGTTTTGAATATAAGATAAGTGTCAAACAATATCACGTACCTAGGTTAATAGCAAAAAATGGCAGATCGTTTATGTACACCAAAAATAGAAAAGGACCTAGAATTGTTCCTTGTCGCACGCTCATACTCACTGGCGATCTATGAAGGCTTATTCCATTAATATTAACATACTGTATACACTCACTAAGATAAGCAGTAACAAGATTAGGCGCTGTACCTGATATGCCATTATGCCTAAGTTTCAGCAGAATTATTATGCACCATACAATCAAATGCTTTTGAGAGATCGTAGAAAACACCAATGGCGTCCTGCGAGTTTTCTCAGGCACATATAAGTTTTAGTAGTTTAGAGGCTATGTCTACTGTCGAGCGACCTATTGTGAATCCGTATTGTTCACTATTCAGAAAATCATTAGAATTAAAATGTGTTTCTAACTGCTTAGTATGGCCTTTTCAAAGATTTTACTAATAGCTAGTAAATTAGAAATAGCTCTGAAATGACTAGGGTCACTTTTCGAACCAGCTTTAAACAAAGGCATTACTTTACTGTATTTCATTAAATAAATGACTAAATTACTTTATAACAACTGCATCAAATTGGAAAATTTTGTTACGGATTTGTGTTTGTTAATATACCGGTTATTAGACGGGGAGGAGAGTGCCAAAAAATGCAAGCATTTTATTAAAGCTGTTTTTTTTATATTGCGTCACATTAGTAGAGTCGAGACATACCTTTCCGTCAGTCAGCTGGATTCCTTAGGTTTGGCGTACAGGACTTTACTTGGCTACTGACAGCATCTGTTACGGAGTTATACTGACTGACAAATGGTTGTGACTCTTATAATATTCTTCACTGGATATACAAAATTTCAGATCACGCATTTAATAGCCGCGCAGATTAAGCACTACAACTTTAATGCATGACTGACGCTCCTGGTTACAAAATTTTGGATGACTAACGAACATTAAACTTATTTTGAAAAGTTTTAAGCGTCTTCCAGAACAGTTGGAAAAAAGGTTCAAACCAAGGTGACCTTGCTGGTTTCCAACAGTGTAGACAGATGTTGTAAAATTATTGTTTTACCTCCAACGTCCTTGGCGGGTGGGAGTGCTCTCCCCACTACGCGGTTTGCTGTTGGTTTGTCGCCGTGTAGTCGGCGTTTCCAACCGAACAACAAACCAAACCACCACACAACAATCATTAAATATGATAAAATGAATATGAATGTATTAAATGTATTGCCTGACTGACGAACAAATTATATTACACTAACTACTAACTTTTGGTTAGTTGTACTCGCATAATGAAGTGCGAGCTTGTTAACGTAGCGTGTGCTTGTGTGGTCTGCAACAAAATTGGTGGGCCCCACAAAAAACCCGCCAAGGTCGCGCGTGTTTGCGTTTGGTTTCCAACCGTATGGACGAAAACACAAACGGTGGGCCACACAAAGCTCCCGCCAAGATCACCTTGGTTTGTACCAACATACACCAACATTGTTATGTTTTAGAAAAAAATGAACTTTACTCTGCACCGAGACTGCTGACCAAACGGTTATTTCTTTACTCCGCTAATGTGATGTAATATCAAAACATTAGGCTACCTAGCCCGGCCCTAAGTTCTGTTACAAATGGAAATGCATTTTTTTTAATGAAGTAATGTAATGTTACTAAAACTTATAAGTACATAAGTATTTATTAAAGTCTTAGCAAAAAATATAAACAATATTCTATTCAAAAAGGCCACCTTTGGCTTTTATCTGTCTGGTCACGAATCTATGGATTTACGCACTGTTTCCATGGGAAATTTCACCACTGCTTGCTCTAGAGATTTTTTATGAGACACAATGTTGGCATGTCTTTTAGAGCAAGCCATGTCCTCTAAAACTGACCATAATTTGTAGTCTAAAGGGTTTAGGTCTGGGTTAGATGAGGGCCAGTCTTCAGGTCTTATAAAGTCCGGAACGTTGGTTTCAAGCCAGGCTTGGGTAGTTCGTGCCTTGTGACCAGGTGCAGAGTCCTGCTGGAAACGGTCCCACGGTCACTTTTAAAAAGTGTATTGCTGAGAGGTTTCACAATACGATCCAGTACTGTCTCTTAATACACTTTGGATGAAGTTTTCACTCCTTTTTCACAAAAATGTAGCTTTGTGACGCCTTGATAAGACACGCCCCACCAAACCATCATTGACTTAGGATGTTCACCACGCTTTATCTTTCCGACCACTTGAGCAGCTTCTTTAGAACTGTGAGCGTACACTTTATCATTTTGCTTATTGTAGTGCTCTTCAATCGTGAATTTTTTTCATTGGTAAAGATGATATTTCTGTGCCCTTCACCTACGTATCGCGACAGAAGGCGCTTTAATCGATCCACTATCTTTAATATTGTAAAGATTGATTTAGGGCATGTCCTGTATGCATGTATGTATGTGCATGACCTATAACGACGATAAGCACCGAGCTTCAAGTCTTGTTTTATAATACGCGGCAGAGTCCTAGCGGGAATCTTCATTTCTCGCGATAAGATTTTTTGCTTCCTAATGGGATTTCGACGAATTCTGGCTTTAACAGCATTAACAGCCTTTGTAGTTGTAACAGCACGAGGCCGCCCCGATCTTTTATGGTCTTCTACAGAGGAAGTGTTGTTGTATCTGTTGATAGTACGATATACGAACATACGGCTGATACCAAGCTTTTGAGATCTGGAATATGACCGACGACTCCATACCTACTTTGTGCAAGGCAATCACCGCAATCCTAGTTTCTTTAACACCCCAATCCATATTGTAATTTGATAATAAACACGAAAAAATATATGAAATGGCGCGAAATTGATAGAACTTTTAAAAATAATAAATGCGTTCCAAATTCAAAGTAATAAAAAGTTGAAAAAATTAAAGTTTTTTTTGTAACAATATTTATGCCCAGACTAGTTATATAATGTTGCAAATTTTGGCTTTTGCCACTTTTCTTAGACTATTATCGGGACAAAGATAATTGTATAAAAACACATTACCCTCCGTCGTCGGGTAATAAATATTATCAAAGACTGAAAAATTTGATGTAAAAATGACACCCATGCAATTCCAGGGTGGGCAGCTGTATACTTATAGATTAAAAAAAAATAGTTACATGTTAGAATTTTTCAAGTTGGTTGTCTTCACCTGCCAGTGAAAGTTCTACCAATACATGCCTACAACAACTGCCAAAACTACAATGAAGCAAAAATAACACAAGAGACAAGGAGAATATTTACAAAAAGTGTTTTTAGGTGGTTTTGGTAGTAATAACTCAGAGCAATAACTAGCCTTAAATACGCCTAATGTAAGTTTTATAATATCTACAACTTTTAAGTTGAGTTTGAATCAGAAACCACCTAAATAGTATGTAGTAGTTTAAACTATAATGGAGTGAAATATTAGACTTCGCTGAGTGAATGGGGAGTGTTACAGTACAATATCTTTGTGCTGTATCTACAATCTCTACAATCTACATCACAATCATATGTTCCTTATCGCACGTTCAGTATCTATTAAATGTTTTTACTATCTGTTATCAACACGAAGTCGTTAGTATATAAGATGCACCTTTAGATAATTATAACCAGACTATACTACATCTTTTGTCTCATTTATACCTAATCATATACTGCCAAGAAGTTTGGCAAATTGGTGACCCCGACGAACGAATACGCAGCAAGAAACATGGCACAATCACCGTGCAAGGCGAACATAAATCAGCAAGGAACACTTGAAGTAGCTGCTGGCACCTCGGTTTTATCCCGCATTCCGGAATTTTGGAAAGACCAACCAAGATTATGGTTCACGCAACTAGAAGCCATATTAGCACCACAGAAGCAAGGAGACGAATACAAATACTGTACAGTAATAGCAAAATTATCCAAGGAAGAAATACTACAGGTTAGTGACCTAATCACTTCACCACCGACTACAGATAAATACAAAAACATCAAGGAACGTTTAATTGATTGTTACGAAGAAACAGAACAGCGACAGTTTCAAAAATTAATATCAGAGACAGAACTCGGTGATCAAAAACCTTCGCAGTTATTACGTCAAATGCGAGTCCTCGGGAGAGGAAAAATCAGTGACGAAACAATTAAACTACTATGGTTCAGGCTTTTACCAACATCAGTTACTACGGTTCTAGCAGTTACGGAAGACATGGAAATTGACAAACTGAGCCAAATTGCAGACAAAATAATAATGAATTCAAAAGTAACCGAAATATCAGCTGTTAGCAACGACACTTCAAACGACAACAATACAGCATGCATTTTAGCCCAGCTAGCAAAATTACAGATAGATATTGACGCAATTCAGCAAGGTCAATATGGCTATCGACCCAACACGCACAATCATTTCAAGAAACGTCAACAATTCCCGATTATGAGGCCGAGAACAAACTATAGAGGAGCAAATCAATTTTGTTACTACCACGAAAGATTCGGAAAATATGCAAAGAACTGCATTAAACCATGCGGTTGGAAACCAATGACTTACGTACGGAACCAGGGAAACGAATAAGAGCACAGACAACGGCGAAACTCTGTGCAATCCACCCATCCAATCGCCTCACCATTACCGACCGAAAAAGTGGTATGAAGTTTTTGATTGACACGGGCGCAAATATTTCAGTCATTAGCAAGCAACAGAGACATTCAATTTTACAAAATGAACAATACACACTATACGCTGCAAATGGGACTAAAATTAGGACTTACGGCGAGAAGACGCTTACCTTGAATTTAGGACTACAACGATGTTATAAATGGAATTTTGTAATCGCCGATGTTACACAACCAATAATTGGAGCAGATTTTCTAGAGCACTATAAACTATTAGTCGACATAGCAGGTCGCAAACTTATCGACAAAGTTACAGAGCTGACAACGCATGTAATTTCGGAAAAAGCGACACAACAAACAATTCGTACTATCGCAGTGGGAACGAATCCACGTATTACGCAACTTTTAAACAAATACGAAGACATCACGAAAGAGTCCTCTCTCCGCAATGCGCCCAAACATAAGATTGAACATCACATTATCACTACAGGACCACCCGTCGCAGCTCGGGCAAGACCATTACCTCCAGAAAAATACGACATAGCCAAAAAGGAATTTCAAAATATGATAGAACTCGGAATTTGCCGACCGTCAGATAGCCCATGGGCAAGCCCATTACATATGGTAAAAAAGAAAAATGGCGAGTGGAGGCCGTGCGGAGACTATCGAATGCTCAATAGCACGACAGTACCGGACAAATACCCACTACCAAGATTAACTGACTTTACATACATATTAGAAAATAAGAAGATACTAAGCAAGATAGATATACGTAAAGCATACCATTGTATTCCTGTTAAAGATATAGAAAAAACAGCCATCATCACACCTTTTGGACTTTTTGAGTACTTAAGAATGCCTTTCGGATTACGCAATGCGGCACAAACATTTCAACGATTCATGGATTCCTTATTTAGAGATTTAAACTACGTATTTATATTTGTAGACGACTGTCTCATTGCATCGGACAACGAAGATTTGCATTATCAGCATTTAGAAACGGTTTTCAAACGTTTACACGAGAATGGAATAACCATTAATCACGAAAAATGCGAATTTCTCAGAAGGGAAATAGATTTCTTAGGTTATCATATAACGAGCCAAGGAATACACCCTACCGAAGAAAATTACAAAGCAATCATGGAATTTCCCAAACCGAAAACAATTCAAGAATTAAGAAGATTTTTGGGCATGGTCAATTTCTACAGAAGTAATATTCCACGCGCAGCGGAAAATCAAAGAATTTTAAACGAATATCTACATGGTTCAAAAAAGAACGATAATTCACCTGTTCCTTGGACAACGGAAGCAGACAAAGCTTACGAAAAATGCAAGGAAAGCATGAAAAACGCAGTGTTAACAGCGCATCCTTCCCGCAACGCATCACTAGCGCTCATGACCGACGCTAGTGCTACTTGCGTTGGTGGAGTTTTACAACAAAAATCCGGACGCAATTGGGAACCATTAGGATTTTTTTCACAAAAATTGAGCGAAACTCAACAAAAATATTCTACGTTTGACAGAGAGCTGTTAGGAATATACATGGCCGTCAAACATTTTCACAGATTAATCGAGGGAAGAGAATTTACAATATTTACGGATCACCGACCTTTGACATACGCATTCTCCCAAAAACCATCATCAAACGATACACCGCGACGGGTCCGGCAGTTAGATTTCATTTCACAATACAGTACCAACATTCAACACATAAGCGGACGTGACAATATTACCGCCGATGCCTTATCTCGAATAGAGGAAATATACGTGCCATCACCTATCGATTACGCTGAATTGGAAAAATGTCAATCAACAGATAATGAACTAAGTAAATTACATGACAATAAAAGATTAAAATTCAAAAATATTACGCTTCCGGGTTCCACAATAAACATCACCTGCGACACATCTACTGGAAAAAGCCGCCCCTACTTACCAAAGCATTTTCGCAAACAAATTTTCGATACCATTCATGGTATGAGCCATCCAGGAAAAAGAACTACGAGAAAAATGATAACCCAAAGGTATTTATGGCCGTATATGAACAAAGATATCAATAATTGGTGTAGATCATGTATAGCCTGCCAAAAATCAAAAATACAACGACATACGATATCACCTCCTGGTACATTTATGACAGCGCAACGTTTTGAACATTTACATATTGACATCGTCGGACCACTTCCGATTTCACAAGGGAAGAGATATTTAATCACAATCATAGATCGTTGTACGTCATGGCCCGAAATATTTCCGGTAGAAGATATAACTGCAGAAACAGTAGCCAAGACACTTTTCGAAGGATGGATTACTCGTTTTGGATGTCCATTGCGCATTACTACGGATCAAGGCCGACAGTTTGAATCAAGAATATTTGAGTCACTCTCACAATTTTTGGGAATACATAAAATTAGGACAACACCTTATCATCCACAATCCAATGGAATGATAGAGAGATTTCATAGAACTTTAAAGGCGGCGTTAATGACAAGAGAATCCAACGAAAATTGGTTAAAAGAAATTCCAACAGTTTTACTCGGGTTGCGGAGTAGCTTGCGAGAAGACACAGGTTATAGTTCAGCAGAGATGACATATGGAACGCCAATACGACTCCCTGGAGGATTTTTTGAGTCATCAGCAGCACAGTTATCAACGTACGAAGAGTTTGTAAAACAAATTCAAAAGGACATCACACAAATGACATCAATTCCGAAAAGAAAAAAACACAATCAAGCTATATTTGTGCATCCCGAACTCAAAGAATGCTCACACGTATTTGTTCGGTGTGATAGAATTAAGAAAGCCCTGACACCGCCGTATGAAGGACCCTACCCAGTAATTAGTAAAACAGATAAAACATTTTGCATTAGAATTAGGGATAAAGAGACAGTGATATCAATTGATAGATTGAAACCAGCTTTCATGATCAATGACGAATCAAACTACGTGCCAGATTCAAAGGATTGCGACAGGCATTCACACACGTACACTACACGATCGGGACGTAAAGTAAAGCCAGTAGTACGTCTATAAAAAATCGCTGATATAAGCAAGCTATTCGTATATATATTAACATAGATCTTAACATATACCATTAATTTACAACTAAGCGAACCAACTCCGTAACCTGATCCAGGAGGACTTACGGTGGACAAGAAATGTTGCAATGGGACAGATTATTTTAACAATCGGCGTGATCCTAATTTACGGCATAATGAAAACACTGGACAGAAGAATGAAGAGTTTAACAAAAAAAAAAAAAATAATAAACACTCGTGCAACAGCTGAGTCAAAATTACAGACGTCAGCAAATCACACCACAACAGGCGTCATCAAATTCCACCGCGTACAATAGCATTATTATTTATATACATCAGCAAATAACTAGTAAGGTCTAGGTCAAATTTATATTTTACAATATAAATTAATTATATGGTAATAGTGTTTACACACTATTACCATAAATTTTTTAAAGGGGGGTGTACTGTTACAGTACAATATCTTTGTGCTGTATCTACAATCTCTACAATCTACATCACAATCATATGTTCCTTATCGCACGTTCAGTATCTATTAAATGTTTTTACTATCTGTTATCAACACGAAGTCGTTAGTATATAAGATGCACCTTTAGATAATTATAACCAGACTATACTACATCTTTTGTCTCATTTATACCTAATCATATACTGCCAAGAAGTTTGGCAAAGGGAGCATACCTATATGAAGTGTTTTCACCTAAGGTTTTAACATTGTTTCACTGTTTCAAATTTTATATAAAGGTACCCAGCATATTGACTTAATCAAAAAATAGTTGGCTTCTTTTATGTCTATGTTAATGCATTCGTATTTTTTATGTATACAAACCGATCACTATCCCAATTGAAGAGGTAACTCAATGGAGGGTGAAATATTAGACTTCGCTGAGTGAATGGGGAGCATACCTATATGAAGTGTTTTCACCTAAGGTTTTAACATTGTTTCACTGTTTCAAATTTTATATAAAGGTACCCAGCATATTGACTTAATCAAAAAATAGTTGGCTTCTTTTATGTCTACGTTAATGCATTCGTATTTTTTATGTATACAAACCGATCACTATCCCAATTGAAGAGGTAACTCAATGGAGGGGAGACAGCTAAGTCTCCTTGAATTTGAGGGTCTGCTATGAACAATATCTTGGTGCAGGTAGAATCATATTCATTGCATTTTAAATTTGTCCAGTATTGCGGTTGAATGATGTAGATGATAAATTCGCAATAAAAAGCAGCTCCTAGAAATGCTGCTATGAAGTACTTCACTGCTGCGCTGCAATAAAATGCGGCCAAAAGATAAACAAAATTCTTTAGATAACGCACACAATAACTGTACTGTTTCTATGTTACGTGTAATGACTTCAATGCACACGCACCTTCTCCTTATAAACATTGTTTGGAATTAGTTTTATTTAAAATGTTATCGAGTACCTACATACTAAAGTTTTATTTAGCGCAAAATAAATAAATAAATAGTATACAAAAGCGTTCAAAATATTATTCATAACGTTTCATTTCACTTTACAAATTATTTTAAATTTACATGATTGATTATAATACTATTTTATAATCATTGTAATTTTGTTTTGCTTTATTATATAATCAGTCGACTCGAATTAAATAAAAATAATTATTTTTTTGTTTTATAGTTTATGGAGACCAATTTGCTCGGTGAATTAACAGGACAAACAGAAAAACAGAACGTTCTAATGTTGACATTTACTCTGGTGCATTCATATATAAACCAAATGTTGAGACGCTTTAATTCAATAATATGTGATAAAAGTGACCTAATCGTCATATTTATTCATTTCTAGCTCTGAATTACATTCAAAGTAAAAGACTTACCCAAGATAATTGTTTTTATTTACGTTATGCACAGAAATGAATAGCTATATTGACAAAAGTAAGACGTGAACGCTTCTATATTGCGGCGATTTGACAGGTCAGCTTCGAGCCACTTTTTAGCTTTCCGAGTAGCGTATTTTCATTTTATTTTGTGTTATCCTTTCATTTACGCGTAATAAATAACATGTATTTAGTTGTAATAATAGAGTGATTTATTTAATAGACTACTTCTCAGTGCACTTGCAGTGTTACATAAACAGTAGAGGGCTAATCGTTTCGGCAATCCCGATGCATATAACTACATAGTACGTCAGTGAACGAATGGTGGCATTAAGATAATGGATGTGGATGCTCCTAACATATTAAAAAGGTGCAGCAGCGCACCGTTAATCAATGAAGCAGCTTCTACGACCGTCTCATCGCCCACAACGAACGTAGCACCCAGGTAAAGTTATATGTATTGAACACGCCTCCTACTGTGGTGATATGGTTGTTGCTACGCTGCCTACCTATTTTTGACAGCTGCTGAGGTCGCCAGTGGGTGCTGTGGCCGTATTTAGCGATGTTTGTGCATTATTCACACTGTATTTTATAATATTATCATTACTGGTTAATTGTATATTGTTATGGTAGCTGTGCCGAAGATTGGCGTCGTTTTTCAGTGTAGAGTTGCAGTGTGTTGACAATGTGTGAGTATTGTAGTTAGTGCTGAGCTATCAAACTGTTTAAGTAGAGTATTTATTATGTTCTACATGTTTTGTCACTAGTCATTTATATTTTTTTAATTGCCTCACCTATTAGTGTTATCAATAATAAGCCCATTTTCCATATTCCATGACACAATATAAAAAAAAAAATAAGTACATATGCAAGTTAGTTATGATATATTATTTTAGACTAGACTATTTAGAGTACCTAACTTTTTATATCATTGGTTGAATTTAATATTTTACACTGACTTAAACTGAAAATAGAGTATAAAATGGCAAATAGACAAGAGTTGAGTCTTGTCTGTTACTCATTTTATATCACTCTATTTTTGGCAGTTCCTGTCATTTCATATCTCCTGCCCATCTCTTGAATGACTTGCTTATTTTGTGTTTGTGTGACCTGCCTGTGTCTCTTGGGCACCAATTTGCTTCTCTTCTTATTCAGTACCTCTCACTGTATGCCCTTTATGGCTGCCTCTGACAATGCAGTTGATGTGACCACATTCTGGGCCATATCCATATATACTGTTTGCTGTTGAAATGACAAAAACAAATCCGTTTTTCTGAAAGGCAGCATACAGCTTCACAAAATTGTAATTGAGCTGCATTTGAGTTTTCTGTTTTACTCTAGAATTGTGTAATTCCTGTGTGCTTATTTATTAAATCAGGACAATTATGGTCTAATTTTGAATTAAATTTCATTATATAACCTCTATTGGTCCACTGGTGGATATAGGCTTTGCCTAATGTACACCACAACATCTTTCATATTACAGAGTTTCAGTTGAACAAAAACTTAAACTTTGACATTCATAATATTAAGAGGACTATATAACAGCTTTGGAGTTTGGGAAACATAACAATAAGTATGCTGATATCTGAATCAATATTTCTTTGATAAAATGAATGTAAATTTTCTATGATATATTATGTAAACACAGATAGTAATTTTTCTACTCTATTGTAGAGTGGTAGCACAAGTTACATAGTTTTCTGTTAAGCTAAGTAGCAGTGGCAGAGGGTCCTTAGAACACCAATACTTTCAGCTTCCCTTTGGCTTGTAGTTACTTAGTTTTATAGGTACAAAGAACCATGTTCAGCAATATATTTTTGTATTGGGGTACCTCAGAAAAAAAGTCACCAGTCGCTTCTGCTAAGTAGGCACATGGACACTTATTTCACATACACAAATAAACTAAATACAACTATGACACTCTATTTCGTCACTCTAAATACAATGAAACAAATTTTGGTCACAGTGGCCTCTCAGCGATCTCATCAGAAACTAGTCAATGCAGGAGATAATATAGTGTAAAAGTATGTGCCCCAACACAAGTGCACATTCTACCCTGTGACTTATACAGTCCTAAGGGACGAAACTCCGACTTGACCGAAAGATTAGGTATAAGACCAACAGCGTAACATGCTTGGAGGCATAGAGGAGCAACACCCATCTATGAACTTACAGCTGTAATGTTGTTAACCTTTCAGATCTGTTGATCTGCTTGATTGCCACTGAATCTCTAGTCTGACCTCTTCTATTCTGATTGTAATACTGTAGTATGATGAGAGCACAATCTGACATTACGAAAAAGAAATGCCTGACATGCTCTCTGAGTAAGAGTATTTATATATTGTGTACTGAAAAATGTTACAAGGTTGTGAAGGGATTTTCTAATCCATCACACAGTGACAGTAAGGCAGAAAAATAGACTTGTGATTGTAGATAAACTTGTGTGTTGTTTGCAAATCTCAGTTAAGATTAGCCACTGCAGATTATTTTGTGTTGTGCTGTGGTTGGTTGTGGTAGTAATAATGGCGCCTTCTATTAGTATATACTGGCTTTTGTCCGCGGCTTCGCTTCCGTGGAATGGATCACTAAAGTCGTCAGTATCTTTTGGTATTAAATGCCTTCAAACAAACTCTTCGGCTTTATTATAAAAGTAAATATGTGACCAGATCTTAGACCTGGTTTTACCTACAACCCAATTCATGAATTTTGTGGTGACCAATGACCTTGAGCATGACTGTCAGTTTTCCCTAGAGGAAAACGAAACACTCATTAAACAAGGGCTGTCCCAGTAAGAAAAATATAGGAACGGGGAGAAATTGTCTTAACCTCATCAGGGGTTAGGGAGTGGTATGGGGATTTTTGCAGAGTACTAAGCCTGCATTGCGATATCTATCCAGTGTATATTTTATTTTATTCTGATGTGATCCTCCCCCCCCCCCCCTCTACCCCAAGAATTCTGAATCAGAGCTTCAATTACGTGTATTCACGGCCTGAATTTGCATGTCAATTGAATCATTTAAAGCCATAACTCTAGTTGACAAACAATAATTTCCACTTAATATTTATATGATAATTCTGAGATCGTGATAGATAGTACATACGCTCGTACTGCTGAAATGAAATTGTATATTATAAACATGGACTAATTGTTGTTAGAACATGCAACTGTGTATATTATTGTCGCCTCACGACAACTTTATAATAGTGTTGGTATAATATCTGTTTTATAAATATGTTCCAATGGCTACGTTTTGATTATGACTTTTTAGGCAGTAGGTCCTTTTAGTTACTGGGGGATCCAGGGTAGAAAATCAAAGTCCTTTATTTACTTGAGAAAATTCGCCGCGAGCGATAGAACAAAGAAAATTGTACTGCAACGCACACGATAGTCAAAAAGACCGCACCGCCCCATAGTCCGGGTGCCCCACGTGGATGGCACCACATTTGCTTTGAATTCGTGATGTGGGCCGCTGCGGTCAGACGCGGTCTTAACGACTTCGCGGTCAAGTTGACCGCTCCGCTTCGTCGCAGGGCCTTATAGCACAAAATAAGGTAATCCGCGGTAATTCTCCTGCACGAAGAAGACGCGGATTCTGTGTATTTTCTGCACGCTGCGCAATCCTTAATATCGCCTTCTAGCTAGAGATCCTGCGTAGCGTTGCAGACAACACTATAACTTTACAACTACTACAATTTTATTTGTTTACCTGTGTGATTTTTAATATACCTATAACCTCCCGCCCGTGGCTTGATGATTTATAATATCAGTTTTGGAAAATATTTAATACTAGCTTTCGCCCGCGGCTCCGCCTGCGTGGATGTCGGTTATCGCGATAAAAACTATCCTATGTCCTTCCCCGGGACTCAAACTATCTCCATACCAAATTTCATCTAAATCGGTTCAGTAGTTTGAGCGTGAAAGCGTAACAGACAGACAGACAGAGTTACTTTCACATTTATAATATTAGTAAGTATGGATACTAACTCTTAATCACCACCACTTTTTTTGGAGTCCGATCTTAAACAGATTGTATCTGAAGCCTACAGACTCATATACAGACTATTTTACAGGTGGAAAATCATTGTTTATTGCGACGTTTAGGCCGTCAACCTGTGAAGTATCGATTTTGCTCTAGCTAGGGTATCTCAGATATGTGGTAAATGGTTGTGTGACAAAAGTAGGTAGGTGGTATGTGGTGCATACAGAGTCATTGTTTGGTTATTTTATACTAGCTGTCCCGCGCAACTTCGTCTGCGTAAATTTTCTTCGTTTTTGCAACATTTCTCGTTGCTGCTCCGCTCCTATTGGTCGTAGCGTGATGTTATATAGCCTTCCTCGATAAATTAGCTATCCAACAGTGAAATATTTTTTTAATTCAGATCAGGAGTTCCTAAGATTACCGCGTTCAAACAAACACTTCAGCTTTATAATATTAGTATACAGTATACCTAATTATTTAACAGAAGTTTTGCCAGATATTTTAACATATTGTCTATGGTAAATATATGTTTAAGTATGTACAGCAGAACCTTATCTACAACACAGTCCACAATTTGTGCATAGCGCGGATAGCGAACTTTCGAACATATTGTTGGCTTACGACACATCATAATAGTTAGTAGGTATGATAGCCTTAATGACTGCTAAGTCATAAAGTTAACGTTACTAGTTTCGTTACATTGTGGAGTAATTGTTTAAATACTAACTGACATTTTAATGAGGAAAAAAGAAGTAGCTATACTATTAACTCTTTGTTGTGCAATGTGTTTTATAGTTCTTAATTTTTAACAAAATAATGCGTTTTAAAAAAATGGATTTCATGTAAGTAATATATTGTTTTTTTTTTTTTAAACTCGCATCTGTATAATCCCTGTGTTGCGGCGGGGGACTTTGTTAACGGACACGAATTGCACCCCGATCAGGAACGAACATTTACGGATCTTACAAAGCTCAGTCCCACGAGTCGAACCCACAACCTCTCGCATAGCAGTCGTATCCACTCCCATTGCGCCATTTAGAGAGCCACCAATCTAGTGTGAGACGTTTCAGAGAGCAACTTGTGATGGTGAATAAGGGGCTCTAGCCTCCCTACTCAAAAGTATTTAAATCCTCTTGTGTATATGGGCTTTTCAGTGTTGTACTTTAATAAAAACTACATTTAGTAACAAACCGAAAACCTGGGTTGCTCAGTGACTCTACGGAGCCCCAACCAAAATCTTAGATCTATCACTGAATGGTGATGGCTAACATGCTGTTACTAACATCCCGTTAACTAGGGTATTCGATAACTATTCATTACCATGCTATTCTAATTAATACTTTAATGGCATAAAAACGTATCTGTGTGCATCGTTTCCTCATTTCTAAAGACCTCGACTGCCCTTCAGGATTTTTTTCACAGTAATCTTCCATTTGTAGCGATCTTTATTTTTATTCGTAATTTATTTTCTTGGGCGTCGTTGTTGTCGATGTGAATTCCGATATCGAGTTTAGTGCGAATTTGGTCGGTCCAGTTCTCTAGGTTTACGTCCTACATTATATTATTCAAGAAAATAGCAGGCAGCAAATGAAATTCTAGTCGGCAAATACACAACAGCATAGCCGTGATACGATATTTCAACAAATGTAGGTACACATAACACATGTATGTAGGTACATTCAACATTGGGAAAACTGATTCCATATTTCATTTGTGGTTGGGCTTTCACGACTGCGGGTTTAGGCAAATAGGCACACAACACTGATATAGTGCACCACTACCCCACTTCTTTCTGACTGTCATCCAGAAACAGTTGCAATAGTAAATTGGTCACTGTGGGTTCGTCAAACACCTCATATAGTAGTAGATACCTACCTTCCTGTGTCATCTGTGCCACTGCAGCGAATTTCTTGTTTTCAATAAGCGCAATAACCCATTTTCTTCCAATTCTTGCTGTGAAGTTCTCATTTTAGACCATATTCCCCGTAAAATACAGCTTGCAAGATACAGATATTTACGAGGTTTTTACAGATATCCCATTTCTAAATTAATTTAATAAATACGACTGTGTAAGTGAAGAGTCGGTATAACAATACGTTGAGAGAAAAAAGGAGGATGTCTGTAATTTAAACGACAACTGCGTCGCAATATTCAATTAAGGTTTTTTTATTCATACAGCACTTCTGTGGGATGGGTGCAACGCAACGGTGTTTATTGAACTCTACTGATATATGTATTCACAGTCTACATTTCACTGGAAAGTGGAAATGTTTATATTAATGCCACCAGCATTGTGTTGTTTCGATGATATTTGTTTTCAAGTACGGAGTCATTATTATGCAACTTTTTAGTTAAGAGCACTTAGTATCTCCATAATAGACGACATGTCTATACATTTGCATTAGGCTGTCCTCTTCAATTGCATAGTCAATCTGTAATAAACGATGTAGAATACCTTACAATAACCGATTCGCGCTAATATATTTCCGCATTCCACTAATGATAGTGCAATGCGGTTTAGACCCTCCATGAGGAGGGCCTAAACGGCACTAACATACTGATGAACTGGTATTATAAAGACTTTGTAGTTAAAATGTTGTAACGGTTGTTTTGCTAATGCCTTGCGTAACAGGCGAACGAACATTATTAATGATCACACCTCACTTCACGGTAATTTTGGCAATTGGCAATGTGACGTCTGCGGGTGATTCTAAGGCCTGAGCTCCCGATAACATCTGCAATAAATCTCATTAAATCCGCCTTCCTACTGCTTATACTTGTAGTGTTATCCTGTGAAATTCGTGACCTCCCTATACTTCTTACCGAAACGGGACATGAAACATGATAGAGTGTTGGTCTCGTTAAAATATTGTAGGTAAGGGTTGCAGAATTATGACCAGTTTCCAATGTGAACCAATTTGCCCTTGGTCTTATCTATCTTTATCTAAATGAAAGTGTTATATTGTTTCAGGAATACGTCGACCTTCAGTAGTATGTTCTCAAACAACAATCTGACGCGCACGCGCCGGCACAGCGGCACATTCGGACCTATCACATCGCCAGTTAACTTAGCCGTTGGTACCCATTTATTTATTTATTATAGAGATGAGACTGGACGGAGTTTCTATCGCTGTTACTACCAATATGCACACATTAACCTTAAAACACATTAGAAAAAACTGATCAAATACCTATAAAGTTTATTAATAATGTAGAAAGAAATAGAACAGAAAGACTTTTACTTAGTAGACAGAAGACAAGACTGTATAAAACACTAAAGGCACGTGTGTATAATTTTCTTTGAATTCTTCCAGCGGAATCACTTGGCCTGTCAAAGAAGAATATAATAAAAACAATGTCCAGTTTTAGGTCTCTGTTTTAAAAGTCCACGATCTAACATTTTTTTTATCTTTGGCTGAAGACCATGGTTTTTATTTTTATTTATTTAGTATTATTATAACAAAATTCACACGACAAATATTCACGTAACGTTGTCTGTCAGAACTCATGGGCGCGGCTGGCCCCGCGCGTGACGCAGCTGCGCGCGGAGGAGTGCGCGGACGTGAGCAACACGCGCGAGGTGGCGCACGAGCGCGCCGTGCACACCACCATACAGATGGAGCAGTCCTGCGAGGACCTCACGCTCGTCGGATCGCCCACCAGGATACATAGGTGAATGAATGACACTTTAAATACTCTGCCGGATATCTAAACTGTACCACCCTTATTTTTTAGGGTTCGGTAGCCAAAATGGCAAAACGGAACACTGATAGCTTCACCATGTCCGTCCGTCCGTTCCTCCGTCCATCCATCCGTCCGTCCGCAGCTTACCTCAGATATTGTTAGTGCTAGAAGACTGTAATTTTCCATGAATGGATACACAATGTTACTTCGCCAACAAACTAAAAGAATAAAGTCTTGAAAAACATTTTTACCCATAAATGTAAGAGAAGTATAGAATTTTAATTTTCTAAATAATGAAGAATGATGAAACGATAAACACATGGCTTCGATTCGTATCAGACATTTCAGTTTTTGGCATATGATACGCACATGGGCGTACCATCTTATGACCCAGGGGAGGGCAACCACATTTTTTCTGAGCTGGCTCCATATTTTCATTTTGCGCGCGTACCATATATAGAACTGTTTTTTACATCAATTACACCAGTCACAGCTCGACAGGAGAGAGGGGGATAGACCAGGGGGCCTACCCCCTCTCTTGTTGGGCCGTCCGGTCCAGAGAAGAAAATTTTAAAAGTGTTAATATCAAGTCGCTGCGCAAGTCGAGCTGGCGAACGCAGCACGACCCTAGAAACCATTGAATAAGCTAGGGACAACAGCGCAATCTTAAAAGTCATTGCGCGATGGTATACTCAGCGTGATCTCACAAATCACTGCCCAAACAGAGCGCAGCGCGATCACAGAAATCACTGCGCGAGCTGACGAATGAGCGTGAACTTAGAAGTGTTATTGAGCGAGTTGGGTTCCGCAGCGTGATTTAAAAGACGTAAAATAATAGGCCGACCATAATCAGCTTTAGTATTTTTATTTCTCGCGGTGCATGTTCTTTTTCGAAGTATAATCTTAACTTCGCGCATTTTGTCATACTACGTAAGAACTATCAAGACTACCTCCAACCCCCTTGTAAGAAAACAAAGAAACGTGGTTGATCTTACGTAATAAATGTATGGCGCCAAGGCCGTGAGCGAATTGGAGCCTCAGCGCGATCTCAAAAGTCAGAGCACAAGGAGAAGGGCGCAGTGTGTGCTTTACACGTGCCGGGGTGCTCAGCGGGAAAATTAAAAGTCACCACGAGCAGAAGGCTTATCGCGAATTTAAAAGTGACTGCACAAGTTGGTGTTCCAGGTCAATCTTAAAAGCTACTTCACAAGCAAAGAGGTGCAACAAGAATTTAGAAGTCACTGCGCGAGCTAACGACGGTAGCGCGAACTTATCGAACATCAAACGACCTGTAGACCGCAACGCGATCTTAATAGTCACTTTGCAACCAGAGAGGCGTAGTGGGAAGGCGGAATTCACTAAGCGAGCTGATGAGCACTGCGTGAACTTATAGTGTAGTCATTGTGTCCCTTAAAACGAATAAAGAAGCCATTGAGCGAGCTGGAAACGCAGCGATGTCGTAAAAATCAATGGGCAACAAAAATTTCTGGCGGCACAGTGTTGACGAGCACAGTTAGGCATCCGACTGCTACACAAGAGGTCGTGGGTTCGATTCCCATACGGGACACAACTTTGTGTGATCCACAAATTGTTGTTCCGAGTCTGGGTGTATACTTTGTGTCCGTGACTTGTATGTTTGTAAAGTCCCCCGCGACACAGGGCTTGTACCCTACACCCTGCGGGACTTGACTTAATGATTGGATTGGCCCGAGTGCTGGTGCCCAACCTTGCCTTCGGGTTCCAGGGGCGCAGCTCATGGACACGCATTTTTAATTCAACTATGTAGGACTTATTTATTACGCCTTGTAGAATAAAAATACTAACAAAACATTACTATAAATTACAGGTATTCCCCCACCGTGGTATCGCCATCACCGACGCGGAAGTACACAACGCGGCGCAGTTTATCACCGATACAGCTGCGAGCGTCGAGCTTCAGTCCGATCGGTCGGCCCAACATGTTGCCCGGCAAGCGACGGTGCGACGAAGCGGACTCGCCGCTCTCCAAGCGTATGTGCACATCTGACAGACTCACGCCGTCGACTCCAGGCACCCCTGACTCCGACTCCTTAGAATGTACGTTCAGGCCCGTCTCGCCAAGGGCCCAGCCTATGAACGAATGCTCCCACGAATCTACCGATGTACAGCAAAACCACAAATCGTCTAATCCTAGCTAATAGTGTGTGTGTTGTGTTGGGTTGAAACATTTGTCGTGAATTTGTAGAGGGTTTAGTACAATGATCATTTTGAAATGTGTTTAAACATGTTTTGCAACAAAATGTATTTGTCATTTCCATTCATATCAACATTATAATGTAGTATAATGTTACTGTAGAAAGTGTAATGATGAAAATGATCTGAGCCGGTTATGTATAAAATCTGTAAAAAAAAGAATAATTCAAATGAAATTATTCACCTATCAGCATAATGCTAAACATGTTTACATACATTATTAATTGCAATCTGAACCTTGAACCTTTCTCAATATTTACGCAAACATTTTCAGCTCAAATCAATCAACTACCGGTTTTAATGGCTTTTGATACTGAAGCGATCTGAGCGAAGTATAACAAGCGATTACAAACCTAGTAATACTATTCATAGGGTTCAAATTTCGTGTATTCGTTCCAATACAGTAGCCTACCACATTGGTTCCTAACGAACTTGAAATTATTAATGTAGTATAGGAATGAACAGCGAGCGCGAGTGCCCTATTGTTAGCCAAAGCATTCAGAACTTTATTGTAAATATAACTAGATGCGTTCGCATGTATTGAGCGCGTAATGTATATAATTTATACAGATAAGTTAGTTTAGTTCCACACGAAAGTGTGTAGGTATTTGCAGATGAGATGTCGTATAGTTTTTGTTTATAGTCATTGGTATTTAATGTTCGTGTAGTTTGCGTTGCGGCAATGAGTGAATACTGTGTTGTATAGTATGGCATCTGAGTTTTAAACGAGCAATGCATGTTGGTAACGTCTGGCATATCTTATAACTCTTCGCGACAACAATGATGGTTCGTCAAACGCAACGTTACCCAGCAGTCGACCAGATTTATCAAGCTCCAATAAGAAATAAATCAAAGAACAGATGTATAAGTTATTTTTCTGGTAACCTTTACTTGACTTACTTACAGTGGCGGAGGGTCCTTAAAACACCATTATTTTAGGGTTTTAGGGTAGGCCTTTGAATTCAAGTTACATACATAATATTATAGACTAGCTTTTGCCCGCGTGGATGTCGGTTATCGCGATAATAACTATCCTATGTCCTTCCCCGGGTTTAAACTATCTCCATACCAAGTTTGAACGTGAAAGCGTAACAGACAGACAGACAGATAGACAGAGTTACTTTCACATTTATAATATTAGTATGGATACAAAGAACCGTCATCCAGCAAGATATATTTCTGTATCAGGAAATAAATAATCCTTCGTCTCTGTATACTTATCTTGACTCGCAGTCTAGTAGCTGTGTTCGGCGAAGTCATTCGTTCGACGAAGCCGTATAGATGGGGTGAACGTGCGGGGGGCAGCGCCAGGGCCTGCCCACCCGCTGCGTCGCTCCCTGCAACCCCCGCACGATGCTTATACCGTGAAATACCATGCCTCTGCTTCAGTAGCGGATCTATGATTTTCGAGGCAAGGAAAAATTTTGATGATTGCCCGAACGCCTCAAAAAACGTGCTTACGATAGGGGCAAAGTGCAAATCATTTATCAGATTTGGCACCCTCTTTAACATGCCATTTATGCCCCGGTTTGCCCCCCTCTAGATCCCTGCTCTGCCTTTTTGGCCCTGTGCCATAGACATTTTCCTCCGTATATTACGTTATTGTTACTCCAAGAAATTTATGTTCCTAATCATCATTCAAATACGAATCTTCGATGTTTAGTATATTACTACATTTTCCCGCGTTAAGTTTGGTTTCGATTTAAATTTGTAACTCCCGTTTTACCACTTAGAGGTTGAATTATTTTCAAAATTCTTAGTGGTTGCCAGATTTGTGTGCCAAATTTCAAGTCAATCTGTTCAATGATTTGAGCTGTGCCTTGATAAATCAATCAGTCGATTAACTCACCATTTTTTATCTAAACAGATTAACAGAATATAATTATACTATAATTGTTTGCTCAAATATGTGTATATTACTCCAACATGCATTGTTGGTTTTACATAGTTGATTTCGAATAAACATATTTGAAAGTATAGAGGGATTATATCGGAGATATGTGTGCGATTGCTGTGATGTAAATCGGCTTGTATGGTGGCAGTAAAGTCTTGTTGAAGTTATTTTGTTTAGGTCTGTGTTGCAATCAATCAAGGAGGTATCTGTACCACTGTGATATTAGCTGATAACGCGCTAAAACGTGAGGAACTCTGACTGCTTTAATAATTTAGTAGCAAATCTATGCAACACTATTCCATGTTCCCATTTGTGCCAAGCTGCAATAGGTTTGTGAGTATAAAAGAAGTCGGAAACAAAACAGCGACTGTTTTCATTGTCATTTTTACAATTTACAAACAGTATTTGCAAGTAATGTGTTATTTCCAATCTTTTTTTTCGCTCACCGAGTTAGAGAATTGACGAAAGTTCGAGTCATCTTTTATATTAAAAAAAAAACTGCCTGTATTATTTTAGAGTTTGGGATAATACGTCGTGGCCTTGAATATCGAAAAATGTCATTATTTATATAACAAATACCATAGAATTTATTGAAACCATGCAAGCCGCCTAATGATTGAATTTATCCGCCGATTGTAGTTTAAGTTGTAACCAAAAGTCACCATTACAAATATTTAAACTAACACCATTTCTATCTAAATTGTTCGGACATCTGCAAGGCAATAAATAGGTACGCTTGTACCCGCCTTACGAAATCACAAAATACATAGGTACAGAAGGCCGGCTCAGAACCCAACAAAAAAAATCACGCACACAGACACGTTCACGAGATCTTAACGTGCCAGGCTCATTTGACGGATCGCGTCTCTGTGTGCGTGGGCCTGTTTTCACTCGTAGGGTGCCGATCATCTGTACCTATTTAATTTGTGAAGGAGTTTTGATTATCTGATATCGTAGGAAATGTGATCTACATAATAACTTTTAGCTAATTAACTTAGATCTTTCGAAATTGTTATGAAATTTTATATAATAGAGAAGTATTGTCAAACTGCTGTCGATGGTTATTTTAAAGAAACAATATTGTTGAAAGCTTGAAAGATTTGTATTCTTAAACTTTTTCTCAAAATTTTGTGACCCTATTGCGTCGGTCACGGCTATTTTGCTTAAGGCCAAAATTGTAATGTTTGAAATCTTCCGAATAATATATCTGTTTGATTTGTTGTTTTTTGAGTAGCTTGACTAGTTTTTAAATTAAGAATTGATACACATAACGCTCGTTGTTGCGAGCCGACCTTGTGTACCTATGTATTTTGTGGTATTCGATGGTCGTTACGATGCTGCATCGCCTAAATCTGCGTTGTCGCTCGCATGATAACGCCTTTGTTTTATAATTGCTACTTCAAACTCACTGCAGGGTGCCATTAGGTACTGCAAATGATTTCGTGTATCGATTATATTTCAAAACTAGTCGAACAACGCTAAAAACATCTTTAATTTTGATGTCTACAATTTAATAATTAATATATGTAAATAAGTTCCAAATGTAGCAGAAATTGAAATTCTCGAAAATGTAATTAATTAATGTATGAGTTGTTATTTTTTGTTAGAAAAGTTTTCAAATTGGAATTGTTGACGGAATAAAAATGAATTCACTTTTATTAGTACCTCACACTCGCGGTAGCAGTCGTGTCGTGATCGTGAACTGTAAATGCATTTTGTTAATATAGTTTGTGCTGTGTATATAAGGTAGATTGCGTATGTATGCAACAGTAACATGTCCTGTGTGTACCTATCGACATATAAGTAGGTAACGATTCGTAATTTTTTGTATGTATCAGTCAGACGTTAGATTTGACTACTGAAAAAAAAAACATTTGTTTTTTCGAAGTGTGATTAAATCACAACATGATTAATTTTGTAGTTTTATTGACGTGATAACGTTTTATAAATCGATGACCGGGTGCACGCACGAAAAAGTGTCACGGTCCGTCACGTTCCGCTTGCTGATAAGCTAAAGTATTGTGTATGTATAGGTCCACTAGAGCTGTCACAGGTTGTTTATTACAATATCTTCAATGTTTTAGCGATTGCAGCGACGTGTACAATTAAAAGCTGTCACAGTCATGGTTGTTACGTAATGGCCTGGCTACACGCTCAATCTTATTTGCACAAACTCTTGTTTGTACAAGTAAGCATGTGCTTAAGCCGGCAAAACTGTATACAGCACAAATGGCTAGTACAAACCGCTAGATTGTACGAGACGGTACGCAAACGTCTGCACCAACCGGTTTGTGCAAATAGGATTGCCCATTTTTTGCACAAACTGCTTACGCATGCAAGTCGTTATCGTGTTGACACCATGCAGTTATTTGCGCATGCAAATCGCTGCGTGTAGCCGGACTCTTACAGGCTGCCAACGGTTGTGGATAATATTTTAGCTCGTAAAGCTCCCTAGCCATTTGAAAAAAACACGAGCTCGCGACAGATTGACATGGTATTTTTCTTACATATATATAATTTAAATTCTTAGATTAAAATTACAGAGCCATAAAGTTAAAATTAGTAGGAGAGCTGATGGTATTTTTTGGGTTATTATTTGAGGCACGCTGAAAACTGGTACTGGCCGGGGGATAACGGAGCTAAATTGATTAACCCTTACATTTTGTAAAGAAACCATTTTCTTGCAACAAAAAAAAAATGCTTGAGGCATTTTGATTTTTTTGTGACTTTAAATTGATATTTATGTTGAAGCAGAACAAGCCAGATTATTTAGTCAGGTCTGAAACTAAGCCAGGCGCTTGCAAAATTGTTACGCAAAAAATATTTATAAATATATATATATATAAAAATGAATGTTTGTCCGTTTGTCTGTATGTCCTCTATGCGTTTCGAAACCATTGATCAGATTGTGATGAAACAGGCAGGGTGTTCTGGGGACCCCCGCGAATGTTTCTGGCCAAAAAACGCACAGTCTTTCAAGTTTTAGCCTTTTCCCATGAAAAGGCCTTGAAAGACTCACATTTCTCAGAACCAGTGTGGTTTCTCTGCAGGGCTGGGCACAACAGCTGGGAATACTGTTGAAAAAAATTAAGTACCTGAAAAAAGGTCCCCACCCTAGAAAAGGCCTTCAACAAAGTACCACGTCAACAAATATGGCAGGCACTCAAGTTTCAACTAGTGCTAGAGAAATACATCAATATCATACAGAATATGTATAGCAACGTAACGACCCAGGTGATCTCACCAGCTGGAAATAACAGATTCGAAGTTTAGGTCGTGGTTTATCAAGGCTCTAGCTTAAGCCCTCTACTCTTCAACATCGTGATGGATTACATCACCAAAGACATAAAAATCGATTTAGGTCATACAATGCCTACCATTTATATGACATAAAAGCTTGTCGCGAGATGTTTCTAATGCTGTACTGCATATTAAAATGCAGTGTAGTGCCTTAAGGCACAGATAATATAATACTATACTAGTACTTAAGGTAATACTGTCGAACATTGGCTTTGAGTCACTAGGTCTTGGTATCGGCCTCGCGACAAGCTTTTATGTCATATAAATGGTGTAATTTAACAAATTGATGGGTTTGTTTTAATTAACCAATTTTATTTCCTTCCTTTTAGAGCAATTAAATAAGAGGTTTTTAAAAATGATTTTTTAATTAATTTTTATCAGGAATATATCCAAATCAATAGAAAATTTGCAGGGTTACCCATGGGGGTAGCCCTGGAAATTTGACCACAGAGCTCCGATAAAATTTCTTTCGAAAGTTATCGCCCTGTAGTTCCTTGACCGCTCCTGCCAAATTATTGGAACATTTTCTACATCTCAGATTTATTACTAATATTGCTCAGAGTTCTACATCAATGCATTTACACGCAGATTAATAAATATTTGTGCAATGAACCATAGACTTAGGTACCTATATCCTAAGTCTATGCAATGAACAGCAAGGCTTTAGATCTAAAAACTCAGTCGATACCTACTTACTGACCCTTCTGGACGCTGATTACATTTCGGCTCGAATGGATTAGGGCAATCAGGTAGATGTGCTCTACTTTGATTTCCGGAGGGCGTTTGATAGAGTAGGTATGCATGACATAGGTATTGTTGAGAAAGCTTAGTGACATTGGTTTTGCACCTATTCTCTGATTACCTGCGCGATCGTCAGCAATATGCCAGACTTGGTATAATACGAATCAGGGCTCTATCATACTCGTTAGGAGTAAATCAGGGTTCAATATTGGGTCCTCTCATTTCTTGTATTGATCAGTGATCTTCCATCGGTGTTAAATCACGCAAAATGCCTACTTTATGCAAATAGGTAGTTGAAGTTATTTGTAGAAATTAACAACCGAGGGGACTGTCTTGGGTTTCAAAGACACATCGACACGGTGTATCGCTGGAGTTGTGACAATGATATACAATTTAATCTGAGCAAATGTCACGCAATGTCGTTTAGTCGAATGCAATTCCCACTGAACGAGTACACCATCAATAACACTGTAATTAGTAGAACAACTAACATGATTTTTTGGGCGTCATGTTCGACCAGAAGATGACGTTCGATGACCACATCGTAACTGTTACACCGTCTCGGATTTGCGAAAGTTTAAAAACAATAATGATTATTTCCGATTTTATAAAAAATGCAGGCAAAAACTTAAGCGTGATTGAAATGCGATCAACTGTACTGGGTACTGCTGTAGACTATGATGCCACGGGTGCCGCGCGTGTTAGACGCCTTCCGCCTCCAACCTCATGTCTTGTTTGCCATGTCATTATGTCGCGGACTATACATGTTATAACAAAATAATTATAACTCGTTATTAGCTTTTTGAAGATGGAAAATCGAATGAAAACCATTATGTTACCAAACCAAAATCACTTTTATTTACAAGTCCAGTTTTACATTAACCTTGTATAATTAGACGACAAATATTATCAATAAGAAAACAGTTTTCAAAGTGACAATTATTCTAAAACTTATTATTAAACGAACAACATTATTATAACATTCCAATATTTTGTACTCTTTAAAATGTGATAAATTACAAAACATATGACAAATGATGCGAATAATCTCACAATAATTACTATGTAAATTAATTATATTAAAACATTACAAAATCCATTAATAATAGTTATAATTAAAAGAGTATTAGCAAAGCTTTGCCAGGAATACATAATATTATGTATAAAAACATAAACATCAACATCCGGTGTTAGTTGATCCAGCACGGCAGTCGGGAAGATAAGTGTTGCATACAGATTTATATTCTACTTAAATTAAACATGTGTCTACACTATTTTATAACGATAAAGACAATGTGCCTCGAATCCGTGCGGCAATAAGCTCAAAACAAACAGCGTTCGTTCGGCAAAACGTTGATACTCGTGTCGCAGTTTTGCCGCACCATGTGGCATAGGTGACGTGTCACCTATGCCGCATGTAATCGCTACACAGTTATAAGATAATTCATCTGACTACTGATTACCATATTACACTTATGATCGCGACTTCACGCGTAGCCTATGATATCTAAAGATTTTACTAACCTTAGTCGTAAAATATTCCTAAATCGTTGCATATTTATCGAAAAAGTGAAAAACACTCTTGCACAAATATACACATTGATTTATGACTGACGAATTTAAAAAACAACACCGTTAAGGTTTTCCCGAACTAAATATCAGTACTGTATTATTTGCACATATCGATAAATATACATTAAAGACGTAAGCCGATTAATACCTATAATTCACTATAGGAAGACAGCGTTATTCTAATTTAACATTAGCAGCAAGGCGAATAAACAATATTGGAATGTGAACTTTTAGGCATAGCTTTTTGGCAAAAATTCTATATTGAACGTAGCAGAGGACTTAACCCACACAAAATACTTTCGAGTTATTGACGTTCAAACACATTATTTTTATTATGCTTTGTATAAATTGTATAAAACCTTTGTACACCAAAATATATTTTTAATAGATCAGTTTCCGTAAAAACTATTTCACATGAAGATTTAAACAGATTAGATAGTTATAGTAAATATATATATGTTAGCTTGCTTCCCAATCACAAAAAGTAGACTTCCTTTGCTTTATCGCGGATTTTTTTTTTGGATGAATGATCTTACTTAAACGACCATCGCATCAATAACTCATTTTTGACCTAATTGTGAGTCTAGTCCTTTCTGCATAACTACGCCCTATTGAGGTCAGTTATGACATAAGATTTTGGTTACAGTGCTTTTTTAACGCTTTTTAAAAATTATGAAACTTGGTTTCGCCGTTCAAAATGATGTCATTTATTGAGGCTCTATCCTCAAGTCACGTTTTCTGGGGTTTGCCATAGGTTTATATGGCACTAATAAAAAAATTCAGGCAACATCCTGAAGTTGCAACGATCATGTCAACAAATATTTCAGTCTTTACTTTAGTTCACCGAGAGTTGATATCTTTGTATCAACTCCCACCGTGTATAACGCTAACAGTATGTGAACATTTACTATTTTGATCTAGATTTTTTCACTACCTACATGTAATGGCAGTGTTATTTCCTCGGCAGACTGCCTGAGGGTAATTGTCTAACGTCAAACTACTTACAAATAAAACGTAGCACTACACGCCAATGTGGCACCTTACATTTAATTGGGTTTTTGAACTATCCTTATGTAGCTCGCTCTCGGTTATACGGGCCCTAGTTTTACATTCCTTTTTATTATATTAGAAGCGAGCTACATTGTGGTACAGTGGACCACAAACGGACAGAACATTACAAATAATTAAGTAACACAAGCTATCAGTTGCGATATCTTAGTCTATAGCTAAGCCGAGCCGAGTCTGACGTAAAATGATTCATGAATTTTAAAAAGAACTAATTCTAAAACCAAATGGTAAAATCCTAAAAATAATGAAAAGATTTTATTGCCTCTATACTGGTAAAAAAAACACTGAAAATTTAAAAAAGCAATTTACACGAATTTATTCAACATACATCACAAACATACGCGAAAGAAAAAGAATTAAAGCGTAAGAAAATACCAATTGGTTTAAAAATAAAAAAGATTAAATAATAATACAATACTTAAATAAAATCTAACAAAAAATGAAGTGACATTATATACAGTGAGAACTAAGTCAGACTCGGTCACCTTAGCCTTGGAATATACACACGAATTTAACGTATTTATTAGAAAATTTGGACCCACCTTAGGATATTCTGTACAGCATATAAGGTACCACGGGGCTCGTCTCAGCTTGAGTCGGTCAGCGTCGAGTCTTCGATGAGAGGTACCTTGGCGACTTCGAAGAAGATTGTGTGCGAATACTTGTTCCTAACTGTGCTGATTGCTGACTTGGGTTTTTTGTGCAGAGTCGCGTTTTGTGCGAGCACGATGGGGAGGATTTCTTTGAGAGTATACCCTGTCAAATATTCGTTATTATAATAACTATAAAAAACAGAATTCCGTCTGGACTGGGGGGCTGCAGTGACAAAGTGACATAAGTATGTTTGGCCCAATCAAAAGGCTAAGTGTGTTTTGTTCCGAAATAAATCGTTTGGGGCATAAGAAGCAAATAACCAAAGCAATTGAATACGATACAATAAATTCAGTACACAAAACCGTCGTGGGTGGGTGGGGGGCGAGCTCCCGTAGCCCCCCTCGCCCTGGGTCCACCTATGCTCTCCTGCGTAGTTGGCTAGTCGCTGATAAGATTCGCCACCGGTACCCAAATAGATTAGGAGACTATTATAGCATAATCACCTGTGTAATATTGCAGTGTCGTCGTCCAGTGTCCGATGTTCTTCATCCTGAGCGCGAGGTACAAAGCGGCGGCTGCCATCTTGCTATCCGAACACTCCAGCAGAGTGTATTCTAGCAGGCACTGTTCTAGCACAAACCGCGCTAGGGTCAGGGTCGGCATTGATACTCGCGCACACTGTAAAATATATAAGATGTTAAAACATAGCTAGTTTTTGCTCGCATCTGTAGATTGGATCGCGATAGTAAGCAACCTATAAGTTTCCTCAATGTTTACACGTTTAAACAAACCAACAATTTAGTTTTATTATATTAGTATAGATTTTGCTATGATTAGGCTAATAACTGCACATGACTCAAAATTATAATACCTTTAAAGAAAAATACTACACTTGCGACAGAATAATGTTCTACATGTACATTTAATGCCTAGTTAGAGAAAATATCTGCCTAATAAGAAGACCACGTTGTTTCCTATAAGGTGGCCTTTATTTATCAGGCAGATTAATTTCAACCTTAATCTAAGTAACGGATAAAATGTCTAATTTCTTTCAATCCTCAAATTAATGTTACAAGTGGGTGCTCTTTGGTGTCTGTGATGAACAGTCTTGCCGAGACTGGGCCTGTATCCTACTTTACAATATTTCAGCAGCTCCATTCCACTTACCCTGGCGTATCTCCTAAGGAAGCGATAGGACAGAGGAATGCCAAGGTCGAAGTCTATAACACGGAGGATGTTCATCTCCATCTTGAGCAGTTGACTGAGCGTGTATGCGCCGTCACATATGTAGAGGAAGTCATCTACTAGAGGGGGGATACGTTCCTGTGAAATGGCTATGATGATTAGTGGAAACCCTGACATGCAGTTGAGGTATATGTTAATATCATAGGTACCATTGAATTTTGTACTCCTTTGAGATTTAATAGTTGTACCTAATGAAATATTTACGTACTGTTACAGAATTAGTTAATTAAACAAATTCTAAGTAACACTCATGTCTGTGTGGCGGCAAATTTATTGATGTCTGCTGTTATCTCACCAATGCGCGTACGTTTTTTGAGCTAGAATGGTTTTAAACAAATCGCTATCTTTACAATTTATCTATTTTAAATAAATTGAAATATCAATATGATAACTAGCACTTTTAAATTTATTACATTTTTTTTACAAGTAATACATTTTTTTTAAAGCGGAGGTAGCCTAATGGCTAAGGCATCGAACTCTCAATCGTGAGGCGGGTTCGAATCCTAACCATTATACTACCGACGTGAATTCACTCCTAACACACGCCATTGAGCTTAGCTGGAGGGATTAACAGGATTCCTAGTAATCCACCCACAATACCACATTGCAAATTAAAAAATATGTATATTGAGTAAGCATCTCCAATTCAACATCACTTATACATTTGAAAGGGTTTATTATTTTGATGATTTTACTGACGTTTCGATCGTAATGCATCGGCATATATGTTAAATTGTAAACGAGTAGGTACAAAAAGCACAACTAAAACAATTCATCATTATATACTCACATCAAACTTGGAAGCAATGAACAATGCTGATGCTCCAAGCAGCTGCAACTCCTCCTTCGACAGATGGTCTTTCTCCGGCTGAGTCTTACTCGAGCGTGTCAAGAATAGATCTACCAGCTTAACAGCAAGGTAGAGGGTCTCATGGTTGAGCTCGAAGCTCTCCTGGACTTCGACCATCCAGTCTACGAGGAGCGCTCGCATCCAGGATGTGATGCCCTTCATTCTTAGAAGGTAGTCGTCGATTGGGAATAGTCGCTAAAATATTAAGTATAGTTAAATAAGGGTTATAAAAAGCCTTGGGGTATAAAGGCGTGTACGAACAACGTAGCAATCCAGTGCAGCGTGAAGCGCTGGGCAGTAAGTCCGCTCAAGCTGGTGCCTTGAATCGGCGTTAGTGAGCTTTCGAATCCGTTATTGTCTTTATAATAAACTTTCTTATATTACTTTTATGCAATTTTCGAATAATAAGCGATTCGATAATAACATGAGCGCAAACATTCCTTGGTATGTGTTACACAACGTCTTACATAGGCGATTCAAAGCGAACGCGATTGGAAAACGGTCTCATTGAATTGGCGTGGTCAACGCAAATGATGCCCAGCGAGTCTGACACAACAACAAGCTTATAGGTACACATTATAAATAGTGTAAGAATCAAGTGTCGCTATTTTTTTTAAACTATTATTTTATTATGATTTAATTAAAAATGTATAGTTTTTAGACTTTTCGCTATACTTGTAGTATACGGTATATATACTGTATAGTATATTTATTGTTTTTAAACTTTCGCGATTTTTATACATATCTATACTAATATTATAAAGCGGAAGAGTTTGTTTGTTTGTTTAAACGCTAATCTCAGGAACTACTGGTCCGATTTGAAAAAATCTTTTTTTGTTGGATAGTCCAGAGAGTTGGAAGGCTTTAGGCTATATAACATCACGCTGCGACCAATAGGAGCGGAGCAACAATGAAAAATGTTGCAAAAACGGGGAAAATTTACGCATACGAAGTTGCGCGGGACAGCTAGTGAGACATATTTCGGGGCTTAATCTCGTGAATGCCGTGAGCAAAATCGTTGCCATTCCATCGAAACGTCAGGTATATAAAAGGTGCCCTTAAATAATTCACGCGATAATTCCTGAAATATCTATACTTATATTATAAAGCTGAAGAGTTTGTTTGTTTGAACGCGATAATCTTAGTAACTACTAGTTCGAATTGAATAAATCTTTTGTGTTGGAGCGTCCATTTATCGAGGAAGGCTTATAGGCTATATAACATCACGCTACGACCAATAGGAGCGGAGCAGCAATGAAAACGGGGAAAATTTACGCAGACTAAGTTGCGTGGATTAGCTAGTGCAGTATACAGTCCTTTAAATTTTGTTTCCTGAGAGAGTCGAAATGTACGTTCTTTGCGGCATAGACGGCTTTATCTTTTACCGACAGACATACGAATGGACGGACGGACAACAAAGTGATCCTATAATGGTTGCGACTTTTTCGTTTTGAGTAACTGATTCGCTGCCTCGTGTCGGGCTGCAGTTGCGACACTCTTATCTCGTCTCTCGTCGGTGTAATAGGCAAATTGCCTATTACACCGACGATGCACCCCCTGTTACACAGACATGTAACACGTGCGAGTGAACACATTTAGTTCGCGCGAAACAATCAAGCGTTCGCTTCACATTCACACTGCGCGGTACCGCATCTCACGCGAGTGTGGTCACTGATTGATTTAATTTTTCAAGATCTTTATTTATGCACTCAATATAATGTTACAAAGTATTTATAAACGTAATGCAACGGCCGTGGTCACTGGTTGAGTCTACCCGTGACCACGGCCGTTGCAATATATAATTTTAACTTAAATTATTCACGCGATTAAGACCCGAGAGTAATATATATATTTTCATGTGTACAAATCGCGAAAGTTTATCAACATTTATTTACGAATTTTATAAATTTATTTATTCTGAATGTAAATAAAAGTATTGTGATTAGGTTGGTAGTTTATGAGATTTGAATACCTTTACAAACATTACTTAATGTTTAACGAAGTTATGATACATCAAAATACACTAAATGTGTGTAGAAAAATATAATAGGAATCGACAGTTGTTGTTTATATAAACAGTTGTCTCTTCGCGCTCGCGTCGTGATTGCTCACGTAGGATGGCGCGTTAGTGATGCTACGCAAATAAGTGGGTCGGCAACGGTCGATACAACAAAGCCGACCTAAAGCGACTCCTACACAATGTTAGGCTGTGACAGTAGTAATGTTCTTATTACACTACAACACCTTAGGTTAGGTCCTTAATTCTCTAACAAATGTGTAATAGCCTTAATGCGCTGGAATTGATAACAATAACGTCTTGCGAATGTCACGTTACTGTCGTGCACTATCCGCGCTATGTTAGTACACGCCTTTACAATTCAGATTAAGCATTACTTATGTGTGCTGAGCAGTACAGTCCGCACCATTTGTAATGACCATTGCAATGCAGGTAGTAATCATCAGTCAGTTTGCCTCAAAATTAACTTAAGAATGGCTGTCAAGTTGCAGGGTGGGATGAGGGAGATTGTCATTTTTATAACTCTCTGTCTAAAAATACTTGAACATACTTAAACATACCTCTCTACCCTTCAAATAATTGAATATGTCCATGGCATAGTTGGAGACCTGTAGAGGGTCAGTCCAGTTCTCCTGGTCAAAGTCATTGACACCAGAGGGAGCCTGGTGTGGTGCCTCAGTTTCTTCATCAAGAGACCTCACTGTGTCATCTAAATTAACTTTGTTCAGTTTATCACTGATTGTCTTGTAATGCTCCTTTGAAGATTCCGAGGGACTGCTAAAACAGAATTAAAAGATATAGACTTGTAAAGAAAAGATAAATTCCTAACAAGTCTTAAGTTCTATTCCTAGGCCTGAACTTGGAATTTTTCTGTTTAATGTATTTATTTGGGATACAAAACATTCTAGAAACGATTTTAGAAGGGATTCCTCTCTTCTAAAATGGTTTGTTGTGTAGTCTCAGTGGGGACTTGACCTGGCATCACCTATTCTCACAACACATCTGCTCATTCAAAGCACTGATGGCAAATTTAACATGTATCTGAAATGAGATTGTGTCACTAATCACTTTCATTTAATCTCAAGTGTGTGCAATTAATAAATTTGTAAATAAGGGGATATTAAATCTAAGAGAAAAGACAGAACCTTTCCATCTAAAAAAAATCTATCCAGACAATAGATAAATCTATTAACTTGATAAAGAATTAAACTTTCTCTAAAATATACTCTAGATTGACTTCACTATACAAAAATTAGGTCAATCTGAACAGAAATAAGATCATACAAATCAAGTTATGGCATCACATATAAATTGTTTATACTCAAATTTAGCTCTTGATAAGCAATAAGAGATGTAATATAAAAAAATACTGAAAAAATATATATTATAATATTAACTGTAGCATGAGTTAAAATAGAAACTTTATCTATACTATTATAAAGAGGTTAAGTGTGTGAGTTTGTGACATTGTAGTAGGAAGTAATCTCTGGATCTACTAAACCAATCTCAAAAATTTCCTAATAGAAAGCCACATTACACTAAGACCAATAGGAGCAGAGTATCAATGAAAAATGTTGCAAAACTGGGAAAAAATGATGCTGTGCGCTGGTCAGCTAGTTTATAATAAAGGAGAAGAGATTCTATGTTAGAATGGGGCAGATTCAGATGAAGTTTGGTATTGAGATAGCTTTTAATCCATACATATTAACATGATGGAATACCAAAGTAACAAATAAAAAAACTAACGTATTTTCCAGTGCAGTTAGATAAAGTGATGGTTCAGAAACATCACTCCTTGCAGACTTGGCTGAATTCTGACTTTGATTCTGGTTGACCTTGTCTTTCTTATGGTCTACATTCTTCAGGATGCCGTTCTGAGCCCTTGTCCCTAGAGGCTTGGGAGGATCCTTAGCAAAGTGCTTCTGTACAGCATCTAAAGCATTTGAGGCTACTCTCTGGAATGCCTTTCCTTTGGTGGTCTTACCATTGAATGTGGTTGTCTGTGGTTTGATACTCTAAAAACAATTAATTATTAAAACATTGATTTCAAAACTTTATATAAGTGAAGTTGGACAATCTTAGCTATCTTGCATGGTATTTAGTTAACTTAACAAAAGTATATTTGATTATTTGATTTATATAGATTTAGATTCAGAGTTGTCTTCCATGTATTATTAACCAATTCCATCTACCTAGTATAATTACAAGTATAAATTTTTAAGACCCTTAGTTTAAAAAAAAAATGATAACTTTAAAATAAAAAGTACAACAAATATAAAAATAAACTGAGTAGTAACTGAAAAATGTTAAGTACAGCCAATGTGGCAGATTAATTTAATTGACCTTGGCCCACTAAATTTTAAAACAATAACTAATGCTTTTGTAAACAATAATGCTGCAAAAATCACATGCCTAGTTCAAATAGACCATACAAAATTGTTGGCACAGTCAACTTTTACGAAATATAGCACATTAGACTAAATATACATTTTGGAGGGAAAGTTCATTGACCCATTAAATGCTTGCGAAATGCAATGTTATTATTCTGAAATTGATCACATGGTTATATTTGATACGATGAGGCCAATTTGCTAAATAAAATGAAGTTTTGTGGGCAAAAGTACCCTCTAGTAATTTATAAATAGTTTATAACAAAAAATGAAACCTTTATAGATGGGAGCATTTTACTCTCCACAGTAACTTTCTTCAGGGCCATGGTGGCTCCTTTGTCTTTGTCCCCAGGAGCACTAGTTTTGTTGAAAGCGTTTGTAATGTCCCCAAACGCTGCTCGCTTCGCCGTAACATCTTTCAAAGGACTGTCTGCTTTCCTTTTATTTGGAACTTTCAGATTGTCCTTGTGAGTCTTTAGAGAAGCCAACTGCTTACTCCTTGTCGTTATGCCGTGCCCCAGTAGACCGTTCATGTTCTCATTGACGCCGATCGGCTTCGATGCCAATCGTGTTGGCGCCATTGTGGAAGTACTGAAACAATCCGCAATTATCACGTGCACTCTTTCTTCAATGTTGTAAAATCACACGATTTAACGATGTTTTATTGATATAATTTAATTAAAATGTGATGTAAACGTAAACAAGCGTTTCAAAATGATCACGTCTAACGACCGAAAATGGAGGCAAAACAAGCGAACATCGGCACAGCGTCAAACGGTTATCTAACGTTTATTTTGTACTCACATTTATTAGACGGCGGTGGCCGTTATGAATATTTTTTGGGTACTTTAGGAGTTGCACGGCCCGATATTATTTTCAAAATGATAAATTTTTATCAAAATTTCAGGATAATTCAACAAGACACCGGACAGATGAAACGTCTTCAAAAACCGTTGAATGAACTGCTTTGAATTTTCATTGGTCGAACAGTAAGCCAATGGAGAGGGAAAATGCAAAATTGCATTCCGTGCTACGCTCGATCTTGCCTTTTTAAAGAAATGGTAAAAATACATTTCAGAAGTTTTATTTAATTTTTCGTTTGTTGAATATATTAATTTTAATAGAAATAGCAGGTTGAAAGACATATCATTTTCACTAAATGTATTTACTTCAAATAATGAAAATTTTCAAAATATATTCGCAATTTGAAAACTTTCTCAAGAGGATACATTCTTTGATTTGCAGGAATACTGGATTTCTTGGCCAGCCAGATCCAATATTATAATCCGAGTTGGCCAGTAATGGGTACTTAGAATATTTTTATTGAATTGAATATTGCCTCCTGATGAATAATAATAATAATATCTTGGGACAACTCGCACAACGCTATCTGATCCCAAACTAAGCAGAGTTTGTACTGTGGAAACCAGACAACTGATAAACATACTTTTAGATTTTTAAATACGTACATACTATAGATAACTAACACCCAGACACAGAATAAACCATCGTGCTCATCACACAAAGCTTTATGCTAGGTGGGGATCGAACCCACGACCTCTTGCGTAGCAGTCCGATACACTCCCACCGCGCCACAGAGGCAGTCAAAGTCAGTGAATGGAACATTGACTTAATATTATATTTTCCTCTGACTACGGAATGGAACGTTAGTGTCAAAATGTCATGTTGAAAAAGTTGTTATCAGCGTCTTCTCCTTAGACTTTCACACATTTTTAGCATGTTGATGACAAAATACTACACCATAACAAACGATTATAGATAATTTTGTTCAAAGCAAACAGAACTAACCTCCTGGAGTAAATGTAAAATATTTTATGCAATATGGTGAATTCAAATTCTGTTGTAAATTATTGAACGTTCTTAGCAAATTTTACTAAATAGTAACTGAACTCAACAGTGTAATGTTCAATACCTCTATTTTTTTGTACTTGAACCGATACTGTCAAATGGTGGTCATTGTACTGTACTGTTGTTATTGTTTTATCACAAAAATAACCCATTTTTGATAACAAAACCGTAGTAATTTTGTCAATTCACAAATATAAATGTAGTATTATTAGTGTGAAAGAAAATGTTGGGAGGACTTAAACTAAAGGTAGCATTTACCCATGAAAAAACATGTTTTGCGTATATCAGTCCAAAGTACAGCACAAATAATGAACAGGTAAGATTTTTTGCAAAGAAATTATCATAAATTAATGCCCCGACATGTCAAGATAATCTGATACACCGTTTTTACAAAGATAGTTTCGTACAGGTTAGAATTATTTTTATCAAAAGTTTTGAGTTTTAAAGACACTCTATTGTAACTAAATGTTCTTTGTTTTGCTTTTTCAATGTCTCAATGAATATACTATTACAAAGAAAAATAGCTCTAAAAATCAATTTATAATCTTTGTAAACAGAGTAAGTAAAATAAATTCTGAAAATCAAATTATGGTCAATGATAATTACCTCAATGCCTACTTACGATGATAGGTAATGTCGTAGGGAAAGTAGCAATTCATGAAACCCATCGCATAATTTAGATTCTAGAAGATCTATCTATATAGACCACAGAAGGGACTTTACTTTATACTATGTAAAGATTGTTCTTTAATTTTAAGAAATATATGTAATACTACAAAAGGAACAATACAAATTCAAGCCATTCAAAGTGCCAAATGACTTGATGTGGATGGATTGGATCTATTGTTAAACTTTGTCTGGCTCCAGGATCAATGTCTAATCGTACTCTCCGAGGTATGCGGTGTAGGCTTTTAGGAAACAGTTGTCGATATCCATACTTGCTGACCCGTGCAACTTTGTATGCATCAATTTTCTCTATTATTGCAACATTTTTCATTGTTGCTCTGCTCCTATTGGTTGTAGCGTGATGTTATATAGCCTAAAGCCTTCCTCAATAAATAAACTACCCAACAGAAAAATATTATTTTCAATTTGGACCAGTAATTCCTGAGATTATTGTGTTTAAACAAACACACTCTTCAGCTTTATATTATTAGTATAGATTTTATCTCAACCCCAGATGTATATCTATATATTATGCTATAATGCATATACATACATTATGCTATAATATGCTATATATTAAATTTAGGTAGACTATTATGGTTTTAAAAAATTATGCTAATATTAGTTCTAACTTTATATAAGTAGAGTGTTATGCTGCTAACCTTTGTTCAATTTTTTTCTACAAACTACTATATATTCTTCAATATTGTCAAGTTCTATGTGAAAATATAAATTTGTGTCTGAGCTTTTTCTCGGACGGTGCCACTAATCGGGTAAGATCGGACATTATTGCTGTATGTTTAAGAAACACACATGCAAACATGAACTTAAATTGTCCAATTCACTCACCTGGAGACTATGGTTGCCTCTGTTAATACAGTTGACGTGGCGGCGTTCTGGGCCACATTTAAGGGGCGTCTAAACGGGCCATTTTTTACGGCAATTTGTGGCGGCAATGCTGTGGCCGGTAACATGGCAGTACTCACCAATATTTATATGATGGTTGCCAGACAATCGCTGAGCGATCGATTCTCCGCAATGTTGCCCGGACAATTTTGTTGTTGTTTCAATGGCTCTCTATTTTATTGTGGCCGGGTTGTATAGCCTGTTTAGTAGACTGAATCATGCGCTAAACAATTGCAGACATATTGCCATTATTGGCCGAGCAATTAGTTGCCAATAGTGCCGTCAGAGTGTAATTTTTTTTTTTTAATTTTTAAAGCATTATTATGCAACATTTTTATGCATCATTTTAAATGTATGAATGAAAACACGTTTGTTGGCGCAACGATCGGGTTAAATCGTTTCATGTCGAGGGAAAATTCGACTCAGATGGACATGTCTCGATGCCAGAGTTAGTCGCGCCTCTCACCCTCACTCTGGTGGTTTAAGTCTCGCCTGAGACGAATTTTTCCTCCATACAAAATTATGTATAAAAAGTTAGCATAAAAATACTTCAAAAATTACAAAAAATGTAATGCTCAGGCCCAACATCTTCATAAATGTTTAAATGGTTTCTACAACAAATTCCTCGGGAATAAGGTTGGTAGGCCGACGATCGCAGACAAAGGCACCAAACGTTTTCTTTTCTTTTTTTTCTTTCTTTAGTTGGTAATGGCTTAGGGCCGGTACAGCTAAGATCGCGGGTTCAAGTCCCCCTGAGACGAATTTCTCCTCCACACATTTAAAATTAACACAGTGTACACCAAAGGATTTTTATCAATGTTACGTGACATTTAAACTTTCGCGTTGCATGATTATAACTATTTATTATACGGGAATTAACGAGCATTATTTACCTTAAAATTGCTTAACGTTTCGACCAGGTTGCACTGGCTGTAGTCACAAGCGAACTGATCATCTCGCTAAATAATTGTTGCTCAGTTCGCTTGTGACCACATCAGCGATTCGCTTATGCCCGGTATCATTGGGTATGCAGACGAGTGTCGGAGAGGTATATGTCTTTTCCCATAGTAGCCATGGTAGAGCGTATGAGTTTGAATTTAAACCTCGTTTCCCAATGGAAGAATCGACAATCTGGTCAAATTCAATTCCGCCAGATAGCAGGCGTGTCTTTTCAGTGCGAAGAAGAGTCAATTTTACCTGAGTCCTAATTTCCTCAGTTTCTGTCTCAGTTACCTACAATCTTGATTCTGGGCATAAGGTTAACGTCTAATCTCAACTTCGGCGCTAATATTGAGTCCTGCGCAAAAGTTGCTGCCAAGTTACTGGGCATCCTTAACCAGGTGAAGAGGTACTTCTTTCCAGGACAGCTTCTTACCTTATATAAAGCATAAGTTCGTTCTTGCATGGAGTAGGTACTGTTGTCACCTGTGAGATGGCTCAGCTTAGTACCAACTGGCCTCACTAGACGCAGTTTATCGAAGAGCCATTAGGCTTATAAACGACGAAGCGTTGACCGATAAAAAGCTTCCCAGCTTGCAACACGGGCGTAACGTGGACTGCATGTCGGTGTTCTACAGATTGTACCACGGAGAGTGTTCACAAGAACTCCATGCACTGATCCCACCGTCTCCTTTCAATCATTGGACATCTAGGCGCACTGCAGCCTACCAACCACACATTGTGTCAGTGTTTCCAATCAATTATAACCCGGACACTTTTACGACTAGAGTGCTTCAGTGCTCGATTCATCGTAGGCCTCATCAATGCTTAACACCAGGCAAGATCAAAGCCAAGAGCAAGTCCATTTAAAATAAAAAACAAACAAGGGAAATAGAGATTCATTTATATGTATGTATTTAAAAGTATAATAAGCATGGTTATCAGCTGTCTGGTTGCCATTGTAGTTTGGGATTAGATGGCGTTGTGTGAGTAGTCCCAAGATATTATTATTTTAACACAGTATACGTACATTTTCCAGACGCAATGTGTCCAAGTCTTATCCAAAGACAAGCAAATTCTCCTGTGGGTAGTATTCAATAACTCAGTTCCTGAGGGTCATTTAGCCTGCAATCCTATATTCAGTAGGATGCTAGGCTTGGAGGATGGAGGAGACGTGTTTGTGTCACCGTGCGGGGATATCAAAGTATTGGACGAATTATATGTGGATACTGATAGCCCTGATGATCAGGAGATTCTGGTTAGTAGCATTTGTATAGTAAGTAATTTAGTGTCACGTCGTAATTCATATCCTTGTTCCATTTACTTTGTTGTAATTAGTAACTGAAGACTTAGTAAATACTTTTTCCAAATGACAATACTATATCAATTATAATAACTTACTAAATCTATAAAATTTCAGGAACACAATGTGGAGCTCCTACAATTACGAATACTAGATCAACTAAGATTAGTTGTAGCCAATCAGAAAACCATAGTTTGGATATCAGCATCTATGCCAATAGTATTTACACCTAAGCAAACTGGCATCTTAGTCAACCATAGCAAAATTATAGTTAAAATAGACGCATTTAACAGTCTACATAACTTTCCTAACATTCCTATAAGCACACCAAAAGAGACCGAAAAGTTTAGAAACATTGGTGCCATACACAAAGCCATGATTGGCTCATATTTAAACGTACCAAAGAAGATGGTACTACGAGCTATACCAATAGACAGTGATGGCAAAAAGAACTTGATACATCCGTACACTGTTTTCATTCACGAAGACTTTATTGATGAGAAATATAAAGAATTGATTACAATATTAGCTGTAATGACTAATATACCATCTATACTAAATGATAGTGATGATGATACTGAGAATAATAACGGGCCAATAAACGATGTTGGAGTAGAAGTCGTAGCAATTGATAGTGTGATCTACAGATCTCTATGTCGGGAAGTCTATAATAAGAATATACCAACAGTACTTATACCGAAAGCTTTGAACTCTATTATCAATATTGAAAATGGAATGAGACTTATTTTTACTTTACTAGGAGATAAAGTTGACCAGCCAGATCATTTAGATATTGTGACGTATTCGGACCAAATACAGTCCGATATGGATGTTATAGAACGGTTTAAAAAATGTGTTATTAGTAATACACATTCTGGTAAAAAGTTTCTTATAAATAATGGTATGATTAAACAGAATACGGAAATTTGTAGTGGATTTTTACAATTTAAATTGAAGCCCGATAGATTGAAGTTTACAATGTTGAATTCCGAGTCATTTCGAAATTGCACAATTGCGGCCAGGTGCTTAACTGATACGGAAATGGCGCTACCCAAGTTGCTTGGTTCAAAATTAGATTATGACTATCGAAATTATTGTAGAACAATGAAATCTATAGAAGGATTGGTTGGAAAAGTTTTGTCTCACGTCTATTTTGAAATCCATCGAGAAGCAAATTTTAAAGGGGCTTCAGAAATCAAGAGTAATGTTTTAGTTACAGGTATGATTTATGATTTTTCATAATTTTTGTCCTTCGTATTTTTTTAGTGAAGAAGTTTGTTAAAACATAAACTACTTTATATTTTTTACTAAAGTATAATTTAAAGGGTGATTAAACGTCACTATTTTATTTTGTATATATGTTTAGTAAAAAAATCACGAAATTGAAAATAATTTGACGATGCGACACCAAATTTACCAGTATTTTGCTCGGGTCCTCAAATATAAGGGAAAATCATGCAATGTCCCATTATTTATCTATAGCAAACTAAAAATGTATCCCTTGTTATCTATTCTAACACAGTAGGCTTTGCCCCATAACCAAAAAAAAAAGTAATATCTAACCAAATATTGTCTTTCATTTACTTTCACAGGACTAAGTGGCACAGGAAAATCCTCACTCTGCCACATAATCCAAAAAGAGCTGACAGTTTGGTCCCACATCCTTCACTGTCGATCTCTGAAAGGTCGCAAGGACATCCCCGAGGTGCTGGGGAAGGCGATCCTGATGTGCCAGGAGCACAGTCCCGCGGTGCTCATATGTGATGACGTGGATTCGTTAGTGCCGCCCAATGTTGAGGGTGCTTCGCCACAGGATATTGCTTACTATCAGAGGTAGGTCATTTTTTACTAGTTGACGTTGTCACATTGTTTGTATGACTAGCGGACGCCACGCGGTTTCACCCGCGTAGTTCCCGTTTCCGTGGGAGTACAGGGATAAAAAATAGCCTATGCCATCCGGGGTTAGTGTAGCTTCACAAAGATGAAAGAATTTTTCAAATCCGTCCAGTAGTTTCGGAGCCTATTCAATACAAACAAACAATCAAATCTTTCCTCTTTATAATATTAGTAATGACTAATGATTAGCTATTTCCCGCCTTTTAATCTCCGTTGTTGATGGTTACCGCGATAAAATATTCCACAAATATTGTCTTTGTACTGTCGAAGATCAGTCCGTTTCATATAACTCTTTAAATTTATTATAATTATAGTGTAGGATATAGACAGAAATATAATATAGCTTTTAAATTCAAACACGTCATAAAACAGCCATAGTTGCGGATCAATTATCCACCCACTTGGATGTCAATATCGCGATAAAAATATATCTCCCATTTCCTTCCTCAAGGTTCAAGTTACCACCATATTAAATTTCATAAAAAAATGTACAGTAATTTCGTCGAGTTCGGTTACTACTATATTCAAATGAAACAAAATATAGTATTCTACTAATATAATACTCTGTTTTATAATATTAGTTTATCTAGATACTAGCGGACGCCTCACGGTTTCACACGCAGAGTTCCCGTTCCCGTGGGAATACAGGGATAAAAAATAGCCTATGTCACCCGGGGTTAGTGTAGCTTCACAACGGTGAAAGAGTTTTTCAAATCCGTCCAGTAGTTTCAGAGCCTATTCAATACAAACAAACAATCAAATCTTTCCTCTTTATAATATTAGTATAGAAGTGGTGTACTTGTAGTTATTGAATTTGCCTGTTTTTGTTTTCTGCACGCTTGATTATGTTGTTTTTTTAAATTCCAGGCTAGCAGTAGTAATCAAGCACCTGTTACAAACGTGCTCGGGTGTCTGCGTGTTGATGACGTCACTGAGCATGAAGGCATTACACCCCACGCTCAGACAGTTCAGCGGGAAGCCCATGTTCACCGCGCACTTTGATGTGCCTGAACTGGAAAAGGTAAATTTGAAAATTAAACTGTTGAATTGTGAATAAAAATAATATTTTTAGGGTTCCGTAGCTAAAATTGCAAAATTGAAACTTTATAGTTTCACTTTGTCCGTCCGTCCGTCTGTCCGTCTGTCTGTCTGTCCACAGGTAGCTGAGAGACCCTTAATACTAGAAAGCTGTAATTACGCCGACAAAGTGGTAGAATATTTTTTTTTCGGGTAGGTACCTCCCCTACACGTAAACCTGTGTTTTTTTTCTTACCTACCCTATCGTGTGGGGTAGGTAAATAGTTATCGTTAGATAAGTCTTTTAAATGGAGTTGTGAATATCACTTTTCGATTTAGGAATCCGTTTTTGAAATATTAAGTCTTGAAGTGCAAATTTTTTGTTATAGTCAAGTGTGGGGGAAACTTGACTGTAACAAAAATGCCTGCTTGTTTTTGGAGATGTGGAAATATTCAGGGTGGTAGTAATATATAGTGAAATAAAAAGGAAAAAACTATCATAGCTAAGTAGGCTTTACAAGTTTACGAGTAACAGCAGACTAAGTGAGAAGGAAATTCCATTGAAAAATACTTATATAACATATATATTACGGGTCTTAATCGCGTGAATAATTTAAGGTAAAATACCTTGTTTAATGCCCGACGTTTCGACCGTATTGCAACGGCCACGGTCACGGGTAGACTGACCACGGCCGTTGCAATATTCAATTATTCACGCGATTAAGACCCGTAATATATTTATTTTCATAATGTGTACAAATCGCGAAAGTTTATCAACATTTACTTATATGACGTTGTTAGTAGTATGAAACAAAAACAAAAGAAAACCCACTTCTTATACCGCATTATTGTGCTGGGCAGGAACCCTATGTTGTGCGTGTCCCGACATGCACTTGCCCGACTTTATACTTGATGTTAAGACAGTACTTATAAGATTAAAATAGACCATTGTGTTTGGCCTGAAGAACTTTCCCAGCGGGCTAAGGCATAACCAAAAAACATTGCCAGTCCAAAAATATTAAAATCCAACTGAATGAGATTGGTAGTCCCTCCTTGTTAACCAATTAGCTGTCCCGACTCCCGACTACATAACGCGGTATAAACAGCCTGACGCTTGAGAAGTACACGCCAAATTTTATTCAACAAACAAGCGTTTCATCCTTCAGCAAATGACTTTTCGTCGGACCTCAAAACTTTTTTTTATAATTGTAGGATGAAAGGATAGAACTGTTCAAACATCTCCTAAATGAGAAGCTTCGTCAAGAGTTCCTGGTAGAAGACGATGATGTCATCAAGCTGGCGACCGACACGGCCGGCTCCTCCGCACGAGACATCACTGACTACCTCAATAAAAAGATATTTAAAGCTGTTAAGAAGAAAAGTTAGTTTTTTGCTATTTTTATAGACTTTGAAGCTAAACTCCTCCATTTCTAACTAGCTGACCCGCTGTTTGTAATTTGTATGGCAGTATTCAAGACTGGCCTGTTGGTCTACTAGTTAGTGACCCTGACTGCTTAGCCGGAGGTCGTTAATATTGGCTGCCTCTGTGGCGCGGTAGGAGTGAGTCCGACTGCTACGCAAGAGGTCGTGGGTTAGATTCCCACACGGGACACCAGTTTATGTGATCCACAAAATGTTGTTCCGAGTCTGATTATACTTTGTGTCTGTGACTTGTATGTTTGTAAAGTCCCCCGCGACACAGGGCTAGTACATAGGGCACTGCAAAATTCGTCATTAAAAAAAAAGTATGTAGGGATTTAGACATATATAAGTATGTATATCACTTGTCTTATTGCCAATCTCTGCTTAGTTTGGGATCAGATGACGTTATGTAAGTTGTCCCAAAATATTATATTAATTTTAGTGTTTACCTAAAATTAAAAACTGCCATACAAATTATTTTTTTAAATTTCCTTTGAAGTGTTTTAATTATTTTTCTAAACCATCTCTGTTTTGAGGCATACAAAACTGAACGAAACAAGGGTTTTTGGGAGACTGACGGCCAACAATTCATTGGAATATATGTAAATTACAGTAATTTAACTATCGAATGTCTTGTTTATAATTGGACTGTGCATATTACAAGTACATATTTTTAAATAGAAGCCCACCCAACCGACCCAAAGCCTCGCCTAGTAGAAGACATAACAAAAGACGAGGAAAAAGCCAACGAGTTTGACATCTGGGGGCCCGTCGGCGGCTTGGAAGAAGTTAAGCAAGAACTTACCGAGTGCATATTCTGGCCTATTATGGTGAGAGCACATTTAATTAAAATTTCTTGAATACAAGTTAATTACAAACCAATTTCGAAGAAATTTATTTAAAATAATCACATTCACCGCTAGGAATTCAGCTTTCAGTTACAAAATTAATCGCATTTAAATCAGTTAATCCGCTTCAAAGCTACGATGCCACAGAAGCACTTAAAAATACTCGTTTATAATAAACTTTAAAAAAAAGGCGATCCTTCGTTTGATTTAAAAAAAAATTTACTATGATATTATCTACAACTTTTTTAAATGAAACGTCCTCGATTATAAGTCACCAGGGGGCTTAGATAAAGTACATTCGTTCCGTGGCATATTCGCTTACGCCGTTCTAATCATTCGCAAAAAATTAAATGAATGTCTGTCCACCGCAAACGTCAAATTCTATACTATAATTCTTTTCCATTAACGACATCGCTTTTCGAATGTGACTTTGTCTAGACCCCCAGAGCTCTGTATTTCACTAATCGGAGATGTGCCTGATCAATATTGTTCTTGATTTTACAGCCCTTAATACTTCCTTTACTTTTTTCAAGCGCACATTTTTCTTAAAAAAGTAATACAAAATAAACATGTCTGATATTTTTCCTCTCTCTCTCGTTTCCCCCAGTACCCAGCGCTATTCCCGTCTCAGTCATGCGGCATCCTCCTATACGGTCCGCCAGGTACAGGCAAGTCTCACATCGGCTCGAGCCTGGCGCGACTCAGCAACATGAACATGATCACTGTCAAAGGACCCGAGTTGCTCTCCAAGTACATTGGACAGAGCGAGAAGGCGGTGCGGGATATATTTGACAAGTTAGTATTTGTTTTTCTCTCCCTCCCAGTACATAGTGTTAGTCCCGTCCCGGTTCTGCGGCCATGGCCGTACCCAGTATCATTTTCAGATGGGGGAGATGTCGTGCCACGACGTGGGTTTTTGGGAGTTTTGTTTTGAATTTGGAATACTAACTCGATAAGTTTAAAGACAAGAAAAACTATACAATATACTAACAATATTTATTTTTATTTTTTTCAAAATACTCTCCTTCATTCTCTATGTAAAGTTCCATTTGCCTAAATCAACTATTAAAACACTTTTGCCAGTTTTGATCCGATCGATAGGCGGCCACGGCCTCTTCGACACTCTTTTCCTTGATTATCAGGAACAAGGAACAAAAATAAATCACAGGACCTAATCAGGACTGTACGGTGGATGGACAAGGTTCCTTCAACACCGGATTCCTCAAGAAAAGCCTTTGTTCTGAGGGACGTATGTGACGAAGCGTTGTCGTGATGCAACATGATTCCCCAAAGCCCAGTCTTTGGTCCCCTCTTTCGCAGAGCTTGGAAAACTTTCGGCAATAATAATAATAATAATAATTTATTTCTCTTCACAATAAGTAATACAATATAATACACATTTTCACAATTTGTTAAATTAGTAGGATGCTGTGTGGCACCGGCTTAAGAATAGTGCCACCCCATCTCTTCCCGTGGGTGTCGTCAAGGCGACTAAGGGATTTCACTCCGGAGGACGGGCAGCAGCGTCCTCTGCGTATTTCAAGCCTTACTGCGATCGCCAACCCGCTCGCCAAGCGTGGCGATTATGGCAATTACCCCCAGGAACTAATAAGTAGGTTCTACTGGGGAGACCCGTGCCCAGCAGTGGGACTTCATATGGGTTGTTATGTAGTAGGTAAAGTAGTAGGTAACTATTATTACTTAAGCACTTATTATTGTGATGACTAGCACCTTAGCTAAGTTATTATAAATAACTTGCGTTAAAGATGCTAGGCCATCCCTGGAGAGAACTATTTAGTAATAAAATAGTACTAATTATATTCTGCTAAATGGAATTACATAAAAATATTTCAATATAATGTTGTTATTGACGAAAGGAACAAAATAATATCATGGTAAATTAAATATTAACAATATTGATAACAATTAAAACTGGAATAAAAATAAAAATAAAATAAAACAAAAAGTAAGTAATAATATGATAACAACATAAACATAATAACTTGAATAAGAGTAGAAGACAAGAGAAATTATATTCATGGCGCTTGCCTCCGAGTGTTTAATAGTTATGTTTATGTAGTGTAGTGAGTGTTTGGTTATGTGATAAGGAATGTGATAAGAATAAGTAACGATGTGATGAAGATTAAGCAAGTGACTATGAGGCAGTGTAATAATAAAGATGAATTAGTGTGTGAGGTATGCATATGAGTTGTGAAAAGGTTAGTAGGTACACGTTAGCTGTTAAGCAGGGCTTCCGTGTCTTGGTAGTTCATGGTTAACAGTTTACTGATGATCGCCGCTTTACATGCTTGTTTCGGTAGTGGGTATATATTTATGTCTTTATTAAGTTTATTGTAGATAGGGCTAAGGAAACAGTAAAAGCGTTGGGTAAAGGAATAATTACATTTGTAAGGTTGACAGACCTTGTCTTTACGGCGCTTGGTAATAGGCTGAAAGGGATTGTTGTGGTGTTGAAGTAGGGTTGTGTTTAAGATAAACAGTTGCCTCACCGTCAGTAATTGACATGATTTATAAAGGACATCGGTTGGAAAGAGTATAGGACGAAAAGTGCTCACCTTCAGGACAGCTCTCTGGGCTCTTTCCAACATCAACATTGTCGTTTTTGGCGCCCCACCCCATACTGGAATACAGTATGCCAAGATAGACTGGCACAATGCCATGTATACTCTTTTTACAGTTAGTGGTTCAGCGACATGTCTTAGTGTTTTAAAAATAAAAATCATTTTTCTAATACGCGTAGATAGTGTCTGAATATGTGTTGCGAAGTTCAGTCTGTCATCTAAGATAATTCCTAGGTACTTTATGGTGTGGGTACGTTTTAGTTGGGGACAAGTATAACTGTGGATATTGGCGACTGTACAGGAGTGCGCGGTTATAGTAAAGGAGGGTGGAGGCTGTGTACAATCACGAAGTGAAAATGCAAGGATCTTCGTTTTATCTGCGTTAAGTGTCAGAAGGTGTTCCGTCAACCAGTTAGTCACTCTGTTTAAGCCCTTCTGTGCTGCCTCAAAGACATTACACCTGGTCGCACCCGAGAAAGTGAGCACTGTGTCATCTGCATAAGCTGTGATTTTACCTTGTTCAAGGTTGAGGCTACACAGCTGGTTCACATAAATCAGGAAAAGTGTCGGCCCAATCACACTGCCCTGTGGTACACCAAAAGTGACTGGAAGTTCATTACTGGCCATGTCATGAATCCTTACGCATTGCGTTCTGTTGGAAAGATAGTCTTTAAATATTTTAAGAGGGTAGTCACGGATACCCAGGCCCTCCAACTTAGTTAATAGGTGTGGAATAGAGACAGTGTCAAAAGCTTTCTTTAAATCCAGAAATATTGACAGAACTCTTTGTTTTTTGTCTAACTGCTTAGTTATATGACTAGTAAGTTCTAGTACAGCATTACTTGTGGAATTGTTACACCTAAAGCCAAATTGATTGCTAGAAAGGAGATTTTTCTGCTCGAGATATGTCATGTGTCTCTTGTTGATAATCCTTTCCAGAACTTTTGAAATGGATGGCAATATAGCAATTGGGCGGTAGTTATTAACGCTGTCTCTATTTCCAGCCTTATGCACTGGATGCACTATAGCCTTTTTTAGGAATTTAGGAAATGTGCCTGAATTAAGACTGAGGTTAAAAAGGTATGTAAGAAGAGGGACTAGTATAGCTTTGTATTGTTTTAAAAACTTGGTAGAGATTTTGTCCCAACCGACAGCAGAGTCATTTTTAGTGACATAAGGAACGCTTCTACCTCTTGTTCGTCGATGTCTAACATTTCGAATGAGTGTAGGGGAGTCGATGAACGATCGCTATCAGTGGAAACCATGCAACTGGTTTGGTTGGGTTTAATGAGGTTGGCTAAGTTCTTGCCCACGTTGCCATTAAATTCATTAGTATGATTTATTGATGTTTCCATAGAGTCAAAAGATGAAAGGAGTTCCACAGAAGAAACTTTTAATTTTGTAGTGTTTGTCACTCTTTTAATTACCTGCCAAATCTTCTTAATATCGTTACCCGCTTTTTATTTATTAATGCTACTGTTGTATACCATTCCGAGTTAACAGATCTATGATTTTCCAAAATTGTTGTCGACACATGCCCGATGCGAGAAAAAGAACTGGCCACCATTTTTTTACGAACGTTACGAGGTCTTTGCAGTTTCGTCGGCAACTTTCCTTCTGAAAAGACCCATACTGACGACTGTCTCTTATTTTCCAGATCATATGGATAAATCCACGTTTTTTCATTTCAAATTGTAGACGCATTTCGCGGCACCAATCCACAGGGGCTTGTTTTTCAGTGTCTGAGAGCAAACGTGGAATCCAACGACAACTAAGCTTGTTAACGCTCCCCCAACTAACGCCAAGAATCTTTTCGATGTCCGCGTAAGTCATTCCTTGGTCTTCTCGCACTTCTATGGTCATCTTCGAGGTTTGTTTTACCCCTTTTAAATTCACCCCCTTTTAAATAACTTTTGCTCGAGAAGGGGCAAACTCCCCTAACGCTGATTGTAATCGTTAAAGTCTAAGTTTTTCAGTTAAACCAATCCGGTGTTAAGCTCCAGCGTCGTTGCAAAAAAAAAAAACGCGGGAACCGTTGAAGTAAAATGAATAGAACATGATTTTTTTTTTAACCAAGCACCAGGGCTACTTGCGTTCTATTTTTAAATAAATTTGGTTAAAAAAAAAATACACATGCGTTCCATTTTTAAATTACATTTTTATTTACGCTTATTTAAGAAAATCCCCTTGAGATTTTTTAGAGAAAAACTATTGTATGGTGTAAGTGTTGCTAAGGGATGCTACACACAGCGGGTCGGCACATTCAGTTCACCAGCATTTGCCGAACCGAAAGTGCCGACCCGATGCCACTGCTACACATGTTCGGCATATTTGGAATATCTAAACACAATTATTGTTTGTTCCCACAGGGCGGACATGAAGCGTCCCTGCATTTTGTTCTTCGACGAGTTCGACAGTCTCGCGCCCAAGTAAGTGTATATAGTAAGTGTCTACTTACCACGTTCACTTCTTTGCGTATAATAATTTCTGAAAGGATTAAAAAAAATATGAAAAAAGAAATTAAAATATATTTATTTTGCTTTCAAACACACATGTAAGTAATTGAAACAGACGTCACATGGTGGAAATCCATCTTAAATTGATTGGAACCCACCACCCACCCTCAATCTGTGAATCACTACAGTTTAAATAGTAAGATAAAAAACTTTTTTACTAAAAAATATTACCGACTTCAAAAATAAATACCGGGCAACTAAAAAGCAAAAAATAACATTTTGATAGTAGTTTTTATAGGTGAAATAGTAGTTTTTATGTTTTATTTGGCACCAACTTCAAAATGTTTAATTTGTTTTAGTTTTTAGTTAAAAGTTTTTTATTTTTCACTTTTTAGTGGGTTGGTTTGTAATTCACTTACATTACAATAGATTTATGTCAACTGCTTAAATCCTGTTACAAAATTTTGCTTGCCCCAATGCAGGTGATCTTCATTCAAATGCACGAATCACTATAAAATATACCTAAATCACTGTAGGCCTTTAATATTTGAAGAGTTCCCTCGATTTCTCCAGGATCCCATCATCAGATCGTGATCTGACGACAATGGGACCAACTTGAAAGACCCTTTCAAACACAAAAAGAACTTTTCAAATCGGTCCAGCCGTCTTTACGTAATCGGTGAACAAACATACAAAAAAAAAAAACAGTCGAATTGAGAATCTCCCATTTTTGAAGTCGGTTGATCAGGCCATGACACTAAACCGATTTTTTTAAAATTAAACCTTAATTTTTAATTTTCGTGGGCGATCCCACACGGGACACCACTTTGTTTGGTGAGTATACCTAGTTCGGTGGCAGAGTACCAACATGTATTTTGTTGATTAATAACAACTCTTTTCGCTCGGTAAAGAACAAGGTCACACGTTGAAGTATGTTAACTATTGTAGATTCCGATTTTGATTAATATTTTTATAAAAAAAAATAAGTTTAAGTGCAAGATCATTTATACCTTTGCGATAGAACTCTGGGGATCTAGATTCGACAACATGTTTGAAAGTTACGTCCTGGGGAAAATAAACCATGTAGAAAATTGTTCAAATTACAAAAAAATAGTCAAGCAAAAATAGAGCAAGGTCTGACGAGTACGGAGGATGATGTATGGTTTCTAACTGCAGCTCCTGTAGAATTATGAAGGTTTCTCGTGTCGTGTGAGGTCTTACGTTATCATGGAGCAATAATGGTCAATATCGATTCACGAGTCGGGGAGGTTTCATTGCCAGTTCCGCCATCATTGTTCGAAGTTCGGCACAGTAAACATCTGCTGTTGATTGCTTGACCAGACGTGCCAAAGCTATAGTGAATAACTTCATGAAAACATCTTCCAAATGGTTCGTTCTTCAAGTCGAAGTTTCCATTATCAGTATCAGTTAGCAGTCTCCTCTTCAAGCGAGCCGTTTTTGTCGCGTTCGTTCCGTATTGGAACTCATATTCAAAAATTACTCGGATTTCCGAAGTATCCATCTTTCCTGTCTAAGCTGAATAAAAAAAAACGGCAAACCTCATCATCAGATATCATGTCAAAAAACCACCACGTTACTATAAAACGGCAATTGCATACTTTAAGTAAAAAAATATTAAATACTTTAATTCGTAACTGTTGAATAATAAAAATAGATAATTAAAAACCGGGCAAGTGCATGTCGCACAATGTAGGGAACTCCCGTTAATAGTGTGATATAAGAATAGGGTTTTCTGTTGTTTTTGGGGTTCCGTAGCTAAAATGGCAAAACGGAACCCAAATAGTTTCGCCTTTTCCATCTGTCCGTCCGCAGCTTTGGTCTATTAGACTGTTGTTGCTAGAAAGCTGTAATTTTCCATGGAACACATATAACTTACACCGACAAAATGAAAGAATACATTGAAAAACATTTTTTTAGGGTATCCCTGTATGTAAAGTGGCGATGTGATTTTTTTTTCTCACCTACCCCATCGTGTGAGGTATCATAAGATAGGTCTTTTAAGAACGTTTACGGGTTGGCAAGACCATTTTTAGATTTAAGGATCCGTTTGTAAAATATTAAGATTTAAAGTGCGAATTTTTATTAGAGTCAAGTGTCCCCCCCCTGCCAGCTAAATGGTTGATGTCAAGTATGTGAAAAAAATCACGGTAGTAGAACTAGTAAACTTGTAAAGGCTACTTAGCTGTGATAGTTTTCCTTTTAATTTCAATAGATATACTAACTCCCACATTTTTTTCACAATTCCAAAAGTAACCATATAGCTGGCAGGGGGTGGGGCACTGTATTCTAACAAATTATTTAAGAAAATTTTCACTTTAAGGCTTCATATTTTACAAACGGATTCCTAAATCGAAATATGGTCTTCACAACATCTAAATATTTTAACAGACCTATCTAATGATACCCCACACAATGGGGTTAGTGAGAAAAAAAAAGGGCATCCCCACTTTATTTGTGTTGGAGGTACCCTAAAAAAATATTTTCAAGATTTTATTCTATCACTTTGTCGGCGTAAAAATTACAACTTTCTAGTTCATACTAACAGTTTCTGAGCTAAGCTGCGGACTGATGGATATGGCGAAACTATAAGAGTTTTGCCATTTCGGCTACATCACGATCAATATGGTTTCACAAAGGGTCGCTCTACAATTGATGCATGTATTAAGCTACTGAAACATATTTTTAGTGCCTGGGAAAATTCACAGGATGCCATTGAAGTGTTCTGTGATCTTTCTAAAGCTTTTGATTGTGTGGCGCATAGGACACTTCTGCTGAAATTTGGGCATTACAGTATTAAAGGTACAGCCCTAGATCTACTTGCCTGTTACCTGAGTAAAAGAATTCAATATTTTGATATAGGCGGAGTAAGGTCGTCTGGATCGCCAATTAGTATGGGCGTGCTTCAGGGATCAATACTCGGTCCCTTCTTATTTTTGGTATACATTAATGATTTACCATTTTATATTAATAACTTTTGTTACATCATTCTATTTGCTGATGACACTTCTCTAATTTTTAAAATTAATCAAAACTAGAAATTTTTGAGAAAATAAATAGAACACTCGCACTAGTTCAAGATTGGTTGTTTACAACGAACAACCTACTTCGAAAACCCAAAAAAACTAAACGTATTAACTTTAGTTTGCCAAATCTGAAAAGTACTAATACGAGTATAATTTTAAATAATGAGGTGATTAGCTTTGTCGACTCAACAGTTTTTTTGGGAATTACATTAGACAGTAGGTTACAGTGGACCCAAATATCATGTCTCGCAGGAAAACTCAGTTCTGCAGCGTATGCTGTCAGCAAAGTTAGACAGCTTACGAATGTAGAAACAGCTCGACTAGTATATTTTGGTTATTTTCACAGCGTCATGTCCTACGGCATATTGCTTTGGGGCAAGGCGGCTGATAAACAAATTATTTTTATTCTTCAAAAACACGCAGTGCGTGCGATATATCAACTAGGAGTACGAATTTACCGTAGAGAAAAGTTTAAAGAGATAGGCATTATGACAGTTGCATCACCATTTAAATATAAATGGATGTAGTTCGTTGCTCCCTATTAATGTATTTTGTTGTACAGTTTATTGCATTTTACTAGATTAATATTGTTGTCACAGTTTGATAATGTTACTTAGGTACTAGTTAAGAAAACGATTTACATTTGTAAGTAAAGATTCTGCGTGATAAATTACGGCCATTCTTTTCTTTCCTTTGCAAAACATGTATACTTATTCATTAAGTAGCAGTAAATTGGCCAATATTTAAGCACATAAAGTTTTTACATCGTAAGTGGATGCTCCTACTATGTTGTGCTCATTGAGGCTGATGTATCCAATCTCGTGTATTCTTCTAATATTATTGACCTCTTTTTTTTGCATCAGTCCTCTAATATGGTGTATAATATAATGGTGGCAGCACCTTATGGGCATAAGTTTTTATTGCCTGTTCTTTTCTCGGGCTTTACCTATTGTTTGCGAACAGGCATTACAAGTAAATGTAGAATCAACTTTTCAGAAGTGTAGTATTTTGCTTCCTAAGTGAATAAATCATTTTTATTATTATTTTATTATGTACTTCTGATCTAACAAGATCCATGCGTTTTAGGCATCAATCCAGAGGAATTTGCAGGCATAAGTAACTAAAATATCTCCCCAGACGTGGTCACGACTCGACTGGCGTGACAGACCGCGTCGTGAACCAGCTGCTGTCGCGGCTGGACGGGGCCGAGGGCGGCGCGCGCGGGCCCGTGCTGGCCGCCACCTCGCGACCGGACCTGGTCGACCCGGCGCTGCTGCGCGCCGGCCGCCTGCAGCGACACGTGTATTGTCCGCTACCTGACGAGGTACGTGTATATGTGTGACAGTGACAGACCGTGCTGGCCGCCACCTCGCGACCGGACCTGGTCGACCCGGCGCTGCTGCGCGCCGGCCGCCTGCAGCGACACGTGTATTGTCCGCTACCTGACGAGGTACGTGTATATGTGTGACAGTGACAGACCGTGCTGGCCGCCACCTCGCGACCGGACCTGGTCGACCCGGCGCTGCTGCGCGCCGGCCGCCTGCAGCGACACGTGTATTGTCCGCTACATGACGAGGTACGTGTATATGTGTGACAGTGACAGACCGTGCTGGCCGCCACCTCGCGACCGGACCTGGTCGACCCGGCGCTGCTGCGCGCCGGCCGCCTGCAGCGACACGTGTACTGTCCGCTACCTGACGAGGTACGTGTATATGTGTGACAGTGACAGACCGTGCTGGCCGCCACCTCGCGACCGGACCTGGTCGACCCGGCGCTGCTGCGCGCCGGCCGCCTGCAGCGACACGTGTACTGTCCGCTACCTGACGAGGTACGTGTATATGTGTGACAGTGACAGACCGTGCTGGCCGCCACCTCGCGACCGGACCTGGTCGACCCGGCGCTGCTGCGCGCCGGCCGCCTGCAGCGACACGTGTACTGTCCGCTACCTGACGAGGTACGTGTATATGTGTGACAGTGACAGACCGTGCTGGCCGCCACCTCGCGACCGGACCTGGTCGACCCGGCGCTGCTGCGCGCCGGCCGCCTGCAGCGACACGTGTACTGTCCGCTACCTGACGAGGTACGTGTATATGTGTGACAGTGACAGACCGTGCTGGCCGCCACCTCGCGACCGGACCTGGTCGACCCGGCGCTGCTGCGCGCCGGCCGCCTGCAGCGACACGTGTACTGTCCGCTACCTGACGAGGTACGTGTATATGTGTGACAGTGACAGACCGTGCTGGCCGCCACCTCGCGACCGGACCTGGTCGACCCGGCACTGCTGCGCGCCGATCGCCTGCAGCGACACGTGTACTGTCCGCTAAGAATCACGGCAAGTTTCTGCCATGGGTGTTTTATGTACACTTTATACAAAAAAAAAAAAAATCTTTACACACGTCTCTCACAACCCAATATTGGCAAATTCGACGTTACAAAGTTAACGAGAATCCGCCGCCTTGAAAAAACTCAAACAAAACCCTTTTGAACCTTACGAATAGACCTATTCGTAAGGTTCAAAAGGGTTTTGTTTGAGGTTTTTCCATTTGAACTTTAGACACAGACATATAACCACGGCCTTCAAAGTCACAACATCCCCCAGTTCTCACCAAATCATAAAATGTATTAAAAACGATATAAAATGTTGTTATATACAGCGTGGCCGCTACGAAGTCCTCCGAACGTTAACAAAGAGCGTCAGTATAGATGATGCAGTGGACTTGCAAGAGTTATCAGCGGCGACCGACGGGTTCTCGCCCGCAGACCTCAAGTCTATATTGGTCACTGCGCAGTTGACCAGGCTGGAAAAGCAATTGGTGAGTTGCATTTTCTCTTTTTTTCCTTATATTGTTTTTTTTTTACTTCCGCACTATGACTCTCGCAGTAGGGTACGTAAGTCCTGACTTTACAAACATACAAGTCATGGACACAAAGCACACTCAAGACTCGGAACAGTAATTTGTGGATCACACAAAATGGTGTCCCGTGTGGGAATCGAACCCACGACCTCTTTTTTTCTTACACAAAGTACACCCAGACTCGGAACAACAATTTTTGATCACACAAAGTTGTGTCCCGTGCGGGAATATCGTCAGGACAGTCGGACACACTCCCACCGCGCCACAGAGGCAGTAAATGTATCTAATTCAAAAGTCGTGTTCTTTAAATAGAGAATAAAAAGATAACTTTAAAATGTGTACGCAATTATAACTATTAGGAAGTCTTTGAAATAATACAATTATAACAGTTTATAGAATTTTATAAGCTACGGGTCTTAATCGCGTAAATATTTTATTTTAAGGCTAAATACCTTTGTTTATTGCCCGACGTTTCGACCGTATTGCAACGACCTTGGTTGACTGACGACGGCCGTTGCAATAGGTACGGTCGATACCTTATAAAATTCTATAATGTTTACAAATCGCGCAAGTTTACGAACATATAATTATAACAGTTGTGGTTACGGGTAACTGATACAGCTACGCGTCACGGTACCGCGTGTTTTAGAACGGCACAAATCACACGGCACTTCCTTAGAAAATGTTATACAAATATAACTGAAACATCAGAAATGTTGAACTTCATGATGTTTCTGATAACTCGTTAGGAGAGTGGCCATGAAGCTATGGATGTGGAAGCTAATACATAGGCTGCTGGTCGTCATCGCGAGCGGTGCCGTGGGCTGAAGTTAGCCAGTTGTAATTGTGTAATTTGTAACTATTTGCAGATCGCAAGTGAAGACAAAACTATGGATTCAGTAGTGGTGTATAGAGAAGACGTGGAGAGTGCCTTACTGGAGACGAAACCTTCGCTGTCGAAGGAGCAAAGGCTTTTCTATGATATGATGTGAGTCTTCATAGTATTTCACCAACAACATAAACAAATAGTATTGCGAGTTAGCGATGTTGAAATATCCTTACAGTCCAAAATGAATGTACTTTTATTGTTTTTTTTTAATAGTAAACTGCTAAACCTAATTGACGTTATTTATGACTAGAAAGATTTTGTTAACATCTCCTGGATCCGCCAGGATCCAGGGGGATAGCTAAGGGGCTCAACCCCCCACCAAAATCATTCACCATTCACCCATTCCATTCCTGTGATTGGTACAACAATGGCTCTATCTGTTTCATGCATGGGATTCAAGAGAACCATAGACGTAAAGACTGGACTGAACCTTCCCTTTCAGGTATGAAGTAAATACAGGCAAAGGGTAAGAGAGACCAAACACTAGTGCGGCCAGTAGTCATCTCTTTCTAAAAAACTGATTGGTCCACCATAGACCTGTGAGGTCTATGTCATTGTTGATGTTGACATCACAGAAAAGTGTATTGGCCTCACAGTCGCGTTGTCTCTTGGTAGAGAGTGGTCAATTTTGTAAGATGTCCAGTCTCTATGTTTACTGAGGAAACCCACCTTCGATGTGAATCCTCCTGATTGAAGTAGTGATGAATAAAATATAAATATGTACCCAATACCCTCAGTCTCAGAAAGAGATTGATAGACATACTGGATGCCGATTTAGTTAGATAAATACCCGCGCGAGGATCACACCACGATACTCTACCGAAAACAATAAAAAAATTAGGAACACGTTCATAAAAAATAAAATTTAGAACCTAATCCGAAGACAACACGCCGAGTCTGTGTAACTACCAAAAAAATAGCTGACCCGCGGATCTTCGTTTGCGTCATTTTTTCCCATTTTTTAAACATTTTTCATTGATGCTCCTCTCCTATTGGTCGTAGCGTGATGTTATATAGCCTATGAAAAGTTTTTTCAAAATCGATTTAGTAGATCTAGAGATTACCCTCTACAACCTCACAAACTTAACCTCTTTATAATATTAGTATAAAGTACGTGGATTACCGAGTTTGGCTCGGTTTTTTTTTAACGATGTTTTCTAAAAATGAAACCTAGCTAGATCGATTTATTGCCCCCAAAACCCCCTGCATACTAAATTTCATGAAAATCGCTGGAGCCGTTGCCGAGATTTAGATTATATATAGACGAGCTGTCCCGCGCAACTTCGTCTGCGTATTTTTTTCCCGTTTTTGCAACATTTCTCATTGCTGCTCCGCTCCTATTGGTCGTAGCGTGATGTTATATAGCCTTCCTTGCTAAATGGGCTATCTAACAGTGAAATATTTTTTTAATTCGGATCAGTAGTTCCAGAGGTTACTGAAACTCTTCAGCTTTATATTAAACTAGCTGCCCCGCGCAACTTCGTATGCGTAAATTTTCCTTGTTTTTGCAACATTTCTCGTCGCTGCTAGGCTCCTATTAGTCGTAGTGCGATGTTATATAGCCTATAGCCTTCCTCGATAAATGGGCTATCCAACAAAAAAAGATTTTTTTAAATCGGACCAGTAGTTCCTGAGATTAGCGCGTTTAAACAAACAAACAAACAAACAAAACGCTTTATAATATTAGTCTAGATATGTAAAGAATTGCTCGTTTAAAGGTATAAGATTAAGGTACCTATTTTTACCTCTCCGACGGCGGAAATTCGAGTAACTAAATCGGCATCCAATATACCCCGATACATATAAAATGGGGCATCAGTTAAATTCATCACTTTCTTTTCACAGATACAAGAGATTCAGAGGAGAAAGTTTGACACCAGAACAGAAGATGATATCGAGTTTACAACAGAAACAAAGAGTCACACTCGCTTAAATAGATTATAGACTATTTTACACGCCATCATAAAAAAATGGAAGGTTAACTGACTTTCTTTCATAGGAAGAGCTTTCAAAGTAAGAGCTTTCAAAGTTACTGATATCACTACGCAGTATAAAGTGAAGTTGCTTTCTGCGTCTGTATGTTTATGTGCTTAGTTTATCTATAAGCTGAGCAACTGATTTTGATACAGTTTTCACTTAAACGATATGTATAAATAATAGATGAATAGATACCTGAAGTTGAGCCTGAGCTTGTTAATTAAACGAAACTGGAAATTGTATTGTTTTAAAGTTCCCTATCAGAGCTATTGATTTGGCTTATGAGTGAACTACCAAAATAACAAAAATTAAAAACTTTTATCACGATAAAGATGCAATTTCTTGACATATTTATTGCAGGTAAAGGCTTACGAACACATATATAGAAAGATGAAGTGTTGTATAGATACCTGAGGCGTCATGTCTGGCTCATTTATTATAATTTATTTAATGCACTCAATAATACAAAAAATACAGTGGATGTCCCACGAAACCATATCCTAGTCTTGATACAATATTTTACTGTGCTAATGCTATAACTATATAGGCGAGGGGGGGGGGAATCGGACTATGATACAAAACAAAACAATTTTTGATAAAAAAAAGTGCTTTAATTTACAATTTACCTTACAAGGTCAGTCGTTGAAGTACCGTAACTGCTGTAGCGGGTTAAAGCCCGAATCTTGACATTCGAATTTTTATTCAAATTGTAAAAAAAAAACGGTTTAGTACCTTGGTCTGATCACCCCCCCCCCCCCCCTCCCCCCATAAATACTACTAAATCGGCACCCTGTATAAAAAACATTCAGAATCAGGTGTAAAAGCTGCGTTAATAGGGATTGAAGTACAAACAATGCAAGTCATTTATTGTATGGCAACCTTCATAGTACTTCACTACATCGTTCAAGGACATGAATCGAAGACCACATTGATGCACTTTGTTCAGAAGGCGTGCCCCGACTCCGCGTCCGTGTGCGTCAATAGCGTCTTCTATGTAGATTGTTTAATGTACCCTCGCTATAGTACTATTTCGCTAATCATCCTAACCGGCTATTTCAAATGCCGAATCAAATGACTGTAAATTGGATAGATGACTACAATAACAAAAAAATATTTATACAGGAAATAGCATTTGCAAAAATATTCAAGAAAACAATGTTTATCCACAATTTTACGTCGTCATGAATTTATAAACATCAAAACAAACATTAAAAGAATGACGTCATTGTTTTGTATTTCATATAAAATAGTACGAGGCGCATCGTTTTGACGTTTTTAAAAAAGATACTGATTTGACTTTACAGTCATCTACCCTGTTGTCTTGACAGTTGACCTTATCCTTGTTACACAAGTCTAGACAAACATGTAACATTTAAAAAAATGAACATTCAAATGTCAAAATCGATGGAACTGTTGTTGTTCTTTGCGGTAGCCTGTCCAGAGTACGATGTACTATAGAGGTCAGTACTCTTTACTTTTTCGACGTGAATAGTCGCGGATACAATGCGGGACAAGGGGGTGCCACAGGGCGCAATTCCCCCCCCAAAACTCGACTGAATGACCTTTTTTTCTGGAGAATTTGAGAGTTTTGACACTGGACCCCCCTCCTCGGTAGTGGTGGTTATGGTGTACCGGTGTTGAATAGAAACGGGGGGGAGGCGCCCCCCGTCATGCGAACGACTCACACATGATGACCGTTTGAGTCAAACGTTCGCGCAGCTAAATTTGTGCTATAAACATTAAACTGTGATGTTACAAAGCTAGTGTATATTAGTTGCTAGGTTAATTGTAAGCGCACATTACATATTGGTTTGTTTGTATATTTTGTTGCAATTTTGTAAGTGTTTTATTTTATTTATTGTTATGGATAAATCGGAGTTTTTAAATTTGGTCGTTTCATTTTAGAATAATATCCTGACATCACAATCAATGTGCTTAATGAAGACATAATGATTTTTAATACTGTGTCCCTGTAATGCACAAGGTTGAAAAGTTTTGTGTGTATAGAAAATAAATCGAATAATATATCTTGACACAACTCATTTAGCCTCCTGATGATTTTATTTAATACTAGCTGTTGCCCGTGACATCGTTCGCGTGAGAATGTTGTAAAGCAAATTTATACCACGGGAACATTTTTCCAGGATAAAAAGTAACCTATATGCTATTCCATAGTCTAATCTATCTCTGTTCCTAATTTCATCCAGATCTAGAATAATAAACATCCATACATACGAGTACATCCCAACTTTCGCATTTATAATCTAATATATAAAATTCCCGTGTCACGGTGTTTGTAATTTAACTCCTCCGAAACGGCTCGACCGATTGTCATGAAATTGTGTGTGCATATTGGGTAGGTTTGAGAATCGGACAACATTTTTTTTCATCCCCCTAAATGTTAAGTCCCATCCAATTTTTTATTTTTTTTATTTATTGGGAAAATTTTAATTTTTTTATGATACATGATTCAAAAATACATACAGCCCCAAATTTTCACCCTTCTACGATCAACCCCTATTTTTTATTTACCCCTATTTTGCAAAAACGGGTTAATTTGACGCAGACGAAGTTGCTAGGGTCAGCCAGTATTATTATAAAGGTCATGTTATGTCAATGTCAAACTCGTAGAGTTAGGTTATGATAATGTAATTTTTTGTGGACGTCGTCTTATGTACAGCCTTTATATTTCGTAGAGGCCATATTATGACAATGTCAATTTTAGTAGAGGTCATTTTACGTAGACGACAATTTCGTAGCGGTCGTGTTATGACAATGTCAACTTTTGTAGAGGTCATGTTATGACTATGTCTATTTTTGTAGGGATCATTTAACTTCAAATTACAACAAGATTTATTTTTGTAGAGAACGTTTTACGTAGATATCAATTTTCGTAGACTTAATTTTACGTAGACGTCAATTTTATAGAGGTCAAGATATGACAATGTCAATTTCTTTTGAAGACTACTTAGATATTAATTTCCGTAGAGTGTCATTGTACGAATACAAAATTATTATGACAATGTAATTTTTGTTAACGTTATAAAACATTTAAAAACTATTTCGATTAAAACTAAAACCTAATTCAGGATGATTTGTAAAATACTAATAACCTCGGCTTCTTTACATTACATCCAATAAATATATAACAACAATTAAAAAAAAAAAATTAACCTACATATGTCACACAACCACGTTTGTGAGACCCTGGTGTAAAATCGTTGATTTTTGTTAGGTGTAGGGCCTAAAGTTAAATCGTTGTTCACTGTGAAGTGAACAACGATTTACTCCTGTAAAATAGCCTGTAGGTGGACAAATAAATGGGAAATAGAGAAAAAGAGAAGTGGGTAAATATAGATAACTACAAAAGCAGTTGGTAGTGGTTAAGGATTAAAATATTGTTTTTTTTTCTTATTTGATATTACGAAGTTGTTTAGTCTAATGTAAAGAAGCCACGAACGGGCGGTTATGAGTATATTACAAATCGTCCTGATGTTATAAAATCAAAATACCCGATTGATTAAAATTAATTAACAGAATAATTAATTTCCTCAATTTAACCCTATAAGTTCCACAGTTGAGATTGAGACGAATCCAATTAAAATCTGTCAAGCCGTTTAGGTGTAGAGATTGCCAAAGAAATGAACATACAAATGCTCAAAAATCATCCTTCTGACGAAGTCGGATAAAAAACCATTAAATTAGAGGTCATTTTACCAAGACCTTAATTTCGTAGCCGTCAATACGTGTAGAGGTAATTATACGTAGACGTCAATTTCGTAGAGATCATTGTTGTAGGACGTGTCGTAAAAATAATAAAAACCAAATCGTACAAAACGCAGTAGACGTTTTTGTACGATTTTGTTTTTATTGTTTTTACGACACGTTTTTGTTATAAAGTTACAACAACCCCTCTGTTTGCGTTAGTGTTAAAAACAAACAAACATTAAATCGTCTTCTAATAACGTTAAGCATTGCTATCAATCAGATGTTATCAATATTCAATCTCCTGGAACGCTTCGTTAATTAAGCAAGCGATAGCGCTTAGACGTTAGCGAATAGCTGATAAAAGTTTGCCCATCAACTGAGAATAATTAGCTCAACGAGAATCGAGATTATTTCAATCAGGAAACTGTGGTGTTTGGTTATGATGTTGCTATACTAGATGGCGGTAGTATCGCTTATATTCATAAAATGTTGAATAGAATACATATTAATTTGGAGTTGGTAGTTTTACTTGAGTTGGCGAGTTGCATCGGTAGTTACTGGCGTTATAATAAAATAGGATAGAACTTGAATTCACTCGTTTATTGTCCGATTATAGTCACGTTCATACCGACCGGCCAGCGCGCTGTAACTGGCGGTGTCACTCACATATTTTTGACGCTTGCACACTAAACTGCTTATAAAACATTTTATTTTATGCATACAGAGTCCTTACACATAAAGAAAGAAAGCAAACATTATTAGGTATTCAATAATGATGCAATTAATGTTAATTGTATTCAAATCTACACGAAAGTATGTTACACAGAATCACAATACTGCCCTCTGGAATAAACTAAATGGACGGTCAGTTGGTTTGAGAGAAAAAATAAAAATGGCGGGTACGTTGAATGATAAAATTAGCCACACTAGATGGTGTTATAGTCTGCAATATCATCATATCAAACAGTTTTCAAATGTTACGTTCTCAAGAATAACGTTACTTATAAACAAAAATGTTTACAAAGTGAATTAATGGAGTGGTAAATAGTGAAACATAAAAGAATTTAATTAGACTTTATAAAGTATTTACAGATGTTTATCGTACAAACCCTTAAATTAATGCACTTGTCAAGACTCCTTTAAAAGTTGTGCACATCTGTAATTAACAGTACTTTAGTAGCTCGTTAGATAAGCGTGTTTTATTGAAAAACTTAACCGCGTATTTGAGGCAGTTTTGATTAAGATTAGTTCATAAGTTGCACAATAATTTAGATTGAGCGGTGATTTGGAACGCGAACCGCGCTCCGACGCGGGAAGCTTCGCGGTACAACGATCTAAGTATTTACTGGAATGGCAATTGCATTAACCTGCTTAAATAATCTATTTATTCCTTTTTTATACTATGTAGAAAAGTTTAAATTTTTGTCGTCTTCATTGTAGATACTTTCGATGCAGACGAAGGTAAGTACGTACTTACTTAGGTTTAAAATATTTACCTAACTGCCGATTAATCAAACTCAATTCAATGGTGAAGGGGATGATGGCTGACCCATGTATCAAACTCGGGAACTTATCATCTTATAGGCTTATTTTTTTTTAATAAGTTGTTCACAAATATTTGAATAATAAGTAGTGTTTCTTATAATAATTGAATCGCATGTTGCCTTTACCCTCTTCTGTAATTTTTATAATGTAATGCTCCATCCATAACATAGGAGGTTAATTCATTTAAAACTTGATAAGTATATCTACTTTACGTAATATGGTTATTGCTTGCGTAAGTTTCAGGGTGTAATGGTTGCAGCACCTTAAAGGCAAAACTGTATATACCTATGCAAATATATAAAGAACTTGGCAAAAAATATATATTTTATTGCCAAGTTCTTTTCTAACGGCTTTACTCTTGCGAACTTGGCATTAAATGTAGAATCATTTTATTCCAAGTTTGGTCTGACGTTCATAAGCGTTGTATTTTGTGACCTAATTGAATAAAGTACTTTGACCTTACTGTTACAGTAGGTAGGTAAACATATCGGTAGGCAATTGATTAAATGATTACCTAGTAGTGAAAATAACGTAAAAAATGTTTCATTTCATAATGTTGTCATATCCAGCATCAACCACGCTCCCCACATCATGGTTCCCGTTCGCAACATCTTGCAAACTTTGAACGGTGTTTAATAGCTTAATACGCGTTTGTTAACGAGTTGTTTAATGAATTAAAGCTGAATTTACCGACTCCTGCGTCTGAGATAATAATTACACTTCACACTTACACCGCGTTGTCGCATACCTACAGATAACTCTCATATAGGTACTTTATAGCTTTAATAATAAAAAAAAATATAGATTTGTCCTCAAGGATATTTAATTTTCCAGGAAAAGAGGATTGGTCACTTTCGGGACTGTGCCTAAATCACTTCCATTTTCCAATGAGTAGTTATTTGATTTTGATAGAAATGTTCTGACTAGTTTAGTCTTTAAAGGTGACTAATTGACAATATTTGTTGTTGGTGTCAAATCGCCGCCTAGTTGGTCATATAATTTATTCACATTCTTAACATATTGTGAAGTTGGTGGGTCTAACAGGATTGCTAGTAATGTGGGATCCAATCCCACATTACTAGACTGATTATTTTAATAAAAATCAAAAAAAAAATTGAAACCGTATTTGTAACACCGAATAAAAAACATTTCCCTAACTAAATATAAAAATGTTAAGTTTATTTGTATAAGTTTCAAAAACTGCATTGATTGAGCTCAAGTTTTTATGAGATTATTTTGGGTCAAAAAAAACATAATGCGGGCGAAGCCTCGCGGAAAAGCTAGTCGATTACCTATAAATTAACCGTTTTGGTTTTGTGACTATATCTAAATGATGAGTCCTTATGAATTATTAACTGAAATTTAAAATTAAAATAGGGGTAGGAACTCTTTTCTTTGTAGTAGGTAAACCATAAAAATGTACTTAGATAGGTACTTACTTTCAATTAATTAACAAATTCACACTAAGCGTTCAGTCATCATGTCTATTGTTTATGTTATTATGCTTTCGTATATGACCACCATGAAGTCAATGTTTTTTTTTAATTCTTTATTCATCTAGGAAATAAAATACTACATTTGTGAGAAGTCGATTCTACATTTACATGTAATGCCTGTTCGCAAACAATAGGTAAAGGCGGAGGAAAGAACAGGCAATAAAATTGACAATGTCCACAATATTGTGGACATTGTCAATTTTGTCTTTGTTAATAAACTGTATATACAAGTAAGGTACTCCCATCATTATGTTATACACCAAATTAGAAGACATGTAATGCACGTGTAAATGTAGAATCGGCTTTTCACAAGTGTAGTATTTTGCTTCCTAAGTGAATAAAGATTTTTTTATTATTACTATTATAACTTCTTCGACGTGGCACTAACGCAGCTTCTGCTGCGTTAGTGCCATGTCGGAACTCTTTACGAAAATTACTCTGATTTTTGCGTCTTCTTCATCTCACATCTTCATTTTAAAAGTTGAATTTAAAAACAATGGAAAGTCAAACAGTCAAATGTATATTCCTATATGCTATTCCTACTTTTGTAGTTATTAAAATAATTAAACAATTGAGGTCAACCGGGGGCATTGTGTCACATTTTTAACTTGCTTAACATATGCATCTTTGTTAAATTAGAAGGTACCTTAGCTTTCGCCCGCGGCTTCGCCCGCGTGGATGTCGGTTATCGCGGTAAAAATGACCTAGGTCCTTCCCGAGACTCAAACTATCTCCATACCAAATTTCATCAAAATCGGTTTAGCTGTTTGAGTGTGAAAGCGTAACAGACAGACAGACAGAATAACTTTCAATCTCTCAATTATAATATTAGTATGGATGAAACGGGTAAATTTTTAGTTTAAATATTCGCAAAATATTAGAAACAGGATTGTTTATTAGCCAACTTAAAATATATTTCATAGCTAGGGAATCAAACAAGATTTATTAACATTGGGGAAAATGTAACTACCTCATCATCATCATCATCAGCCTATCGCAGTCCACTGCTGGACATAGGCCTCTCCAACTGCACGCCACTTTGTTCTATCTTCGGCTTTGTTCTTTCGGTAGGGCGTTGTGGGATCGACGATGAGAAGACTTGACGTAGCTTACGAAACCCTGCCCAACCCAACCGAATTCTCCTGTTCATCTCGTCCTCGAAGTTGTTTCTACCTAACTGTAATGACTGCCCGAGGTACACATATTTTTGAACAACTTCGAGAACGGCGCCGTGCACCGCTATCGGTTCCGGTAGTACATGTTCATCAATGTAACTACCTATTGTTTGCGAACTGCGAACTTGGCATTACATGTACATGTACAATCCCGAAGTTGATTTTTAGATTTTTTTGAATTTTGCACAGACGCATTTACGGGTAAATAAATTACTTTGTGAACGATTGGCAACATTATCCAGGACTACCAACATTTAGTCCAGGGGTCATATGATTACGAACGGATAATACAAACACACCTAGTCATTCATAAGTTCTGTTACAACTGAATATGCATTTTTTTAAATGAAGTAATGTAATATTATTAAAACTTATATGTACATATTTATTTCAGTTTCAGCAAAAAGTAAAAACAATTTTCTATTCAAAATGGCCACCTTTGGCTTTTAGACCTTTAAACTGTTTGGCCATGATCTATGGATTTACGCACTGTTTCCATGCGAAATTTCGCCAGTCAAGCTCTCTATGGTCTCCAGATATTTTTAATGAGACTTAATGTTGCCGTGTCGTTTAGAGCAAGCCATGTCTTCTAAAACTGACAATAATTTGTAGTCTAAAGGTCGGGTCTAGATGAGGGCCAGTCTTCAACTCTTATAAAGTCTGGAACGTTGGTTTCAAGCTAGGCTTGGGTGGTTCGCGCCTTGTGACCAGGTGCAGAGTCTGCTGGACAGTCCACGGTACATTTTAAAAAGTGTATTGCTGAGAGGTTTCACAACACGATCCAAGACTGTCTCTTGATACACTTTGGCTGAAGTTTTCAAGTTTTTTTTTGTGACGCCTTGATAAGACACGCTCTACCAAATTATCACTGACGCAGGATGATGACCACGCTGTACCTTTCCAACCACTTGAGCACCTTCTTTAGAACTGTGAGCGTGCACTTTATCATTTTACTTATTCTGCTCTTCAGTCGTGATTTTTTTTTATCGGTATAGACATACACATAGATATTTCTGTGCCCTTCATCTGCGTATCGCGTCAGAAGGTGTTTTGATCGATCCACTCTCTTTAATTGTAAGATTGATCAAGGGCATGCCCTGTATATCGACGATAAGCACCGAGCTTCAGGTCTTGTTTTATAATACGCGACAGAGTCCTAGCGGGGTCTTCATTTCTCGCGATAAGATTTTTTGCTTCCTAATGGTATTTCGACGAATTCCGGGTTTAATAGCATTAACAACCTTCGTAGTTCTAACAGCATGTCGCCGCCCCGATCTTTTATGAGGATACAGAGGAAGTGTTGTTGTATCTGTTAATAGTACGATATACGAACATACGGCTGATGCTAAGCTTTTGAAGTGTCTGGAATATAACCGACGGCTTCATACCCACCTTGTGCAAGGCGATCACCGCAATCCTATTTTCTTTAACACCCCAATCCATATTGTAATTTGTTAATGAACACGAAAAAATATGGGAAATGGCGAGAAATCGAAAGAACTTTTAAAAATAATAAACACATTCCAAAAACAAAGTAATTAAAAAGTTGAAAAAAAGAAAAGTTTTTATGTAACAATATTTATGGCCGCTCTAGTTATATAAATAAAAAGCCGTTTCAGTGCATGTCGGGCCACGCACAATATAGAGTTCCGTAGCTGCTCAGCTCAATAATGCGAATAAGAAGTGGTTTTCCTGTTGTTTTTGTTTCATATTACTAACAACGTTATATAACGTTATTTACGAAAATGTTGTTACTGCTGCTGTCGACTTTGACGACTTTGTCACTTACCAGGACAATGGAAAATAGTGCAGGTGATAAGGCTGCCTAAACCTGGCAAGCCACCTAACCAAGTCGACACATACCGGCCTATCAGTCTGCCGCCCGTAATAGGTCAATTCTGCTAAAAGGTCATACTGAAAAGAATGAAGGTATATCTGAATTACATAATTACAAATCACCAATTTGGTTTAAGGAAGAACCATGGCACGACCAAACAAGTTTGCAGGATAGTTGACTTTATAAGCAAATCACTTGAGGAAAAACTGAGTTGCTCTGCTGTCTTTCTGGATATCAGCCAGGCCTTCGACAAAATGTGGCACGAAGGCCTGCTGAACAAAATTAAAAAGATGATTCCTCACTCGTTTTACCACATATTACATCCCTATCTCAGTATGCGATGCTTTGAAGTAAAATTTAATGACGATCTCTCTGACTTTTATGAAATCAAGTCAGGAGTACTCCAAGGGAGTCCGGTACTTTACACAATATTTACTGCCGACCTACCAACAACAAACAACACTAAGGACGATACGGTTACACTATCTTCCCACGCAAATCCAGTAAATGCATCTGACCAACTACAACACTACATTCATAAAATTGAGGAATGACTTGAAATCCATCGAGAGAAGCGATTGGAACAAAAATGTTCCTTTTCCGCTTAATTAAAACTAAAAGCAGCTAAGCAACAAAGCAGACATACATTTCATTTAAGGAATCATTTTCTCACAGCCAAAAGGTCCAAAATTCCATGAATTTTGAGGCACTGACTCAAAACGTCAGTTTTGAAGATAACTAAATAGAACCGACAATGTAAGTTTTGTACCTACCAAGCTTGTAAGGAACTAGCTGACCCGCGCAAATTGTCTGCGTAAATTTTCCCCGTTTCTGCAACATTTTTCATTGCTGCTCCGCTCCTATTGGTCGTAGCGTGATGTTATAGAGCCTGTATATAGCCTTATTGATAAAAATTGATTCCTCTAAAAATAATGAGTATGGTAATAATGAGTATCACTTACCGATGGAAATTTATTTCTTTGCACTTCGCCGTATTGGTTGAATTGTTAGTGCAATATCGTAAAATTAACGACGGCATATTTAATGTGATGGGTGGTGACTTCTCTTTAAAATCTGGCGAATTCACCCAACAAACCAAAATACACATGTCACATTCACCACCAGGAAAGACACTTGTCCTCCATTAAAAATCGGTAATTACATAATCCCACAAGAAGAACATGTAAATTACCTAGGCATGCATTTGGATAGAAGATTAACATGACAGAAACACATTTGAGCCAAGCGGAAACAGCTAGATTTAAAATTACGTAGTAGGACGCCATTCTCAAATGAGCACTTATAGCAAGCTATCAGTCTACAAAGCTATCCTGAAACCAATTTGGTCGTATGGCAACTCTGGGGTACCTACAGCTAGCAACAGCAATATACTTCAATACATAAGTAGGTAACAGAATCATTTATCACGACTTAAAAGCACCAACAGTAAATCCATGCCAAATTACAGCTTTCTAGTACAAAGGACCTGCATGCTCAGTGTAGGGTTCCAGAGCCGTTGCCGTATGAATAAATGGGATTTGAATAATTACACCAGCAGAAGAGCGTATTTTCATGGTACTTAAGCCTTTTGTTGGAAACGCAGTTTTTGTTATATCCAAAATAATTTTAGTTTAAAGTATTTGTTAAGGCCTACCTTTTTGATTTTTTTTCACGGTTCAAAAGCACACAATTTATGCAATTTTCGAAGCGAATATTTCCAAAACCATTCACTTAATCAAAAAAAAAATTCATTGTGTAGTCTTTGAGTAAAATGCCTGTGATATACGGATAGACAGACAGACAGACAGACATGAAAAACTAAAAGGGTCCCTTTTTTGCAAGGCCCTAACCCTAACAACTTTTTTTTTCACACCTCTTTATTTTGACAGCTCATAACCGCCATGTTTATTTTTTCCAAATCTCACATAACTAAAAACACTTGGGCGAGCAAGACGAATCTAACGACGTCTTATACGCGCGAAAAACATAACCACCCTTCCTTGTAGCGCAGATAATATAATACTATACTAACTTGTAGTCAGGTGCAACGTATGTACGTTGGGTTAGTAGTCATACGAGTAGTTTAAGTAAATAATGAAAAAAACAGCCGAACTGAGCCCCCTTCCTATACACATCGATTAAAACAGCCATCACTTTCTTTACATAAGTCAGCTTCATAACACTTCAGTATTTCAAAAGAAAACGTTATAAATAGAAGAAAAATAAAGGTTCATTGTGAAAGATGTCCGAAAGCGCAAGTCAAGAGGTGGTGAGGTGAAATTAGGGCCCTTGTCCGCGCAAGAAAGCACTTTTTATTCGGCTTAAAGTAATTATTGTGTTTTTGTAAAAGAGTTTGTTAGCGGTCTATTCAGACTCGAGGACACGGACGCTTCTTGAGCGTGGGCAGGATTTGGGCGGCAGGGAGTGCACGAATTTCGGGATGTTAGTTTTGTATGAATATTTTTTCTTTTTAATGAGTACATAGTATTAGTTTTAATAGTTTTGTGTATAGGTATATATTCGCAATGTTTTTTTTCTACCAGTTGTAATAACGTATTAGTGCTAGCGATTAACATATGCGGATTTTTTGGGGGAGGCACGTGCCGTTCCCGTCAAGTGTTTTGCGTTCTGTGGAGTTTTAATTTCTAAAACATATAATTGACCTCTTGTGCCCCTTTTAGAATAAAATCCTTGATTCGCCCATGGTGACCATAGAAAATCATATCGTCTTCGAAGATGAGATATTGATAGTATTTGCAAGTACGTAGGTACTCATATTGCCTTAAATACTAAGTATTAACTAGTATTTTAAATTCAATGAACTAATTTGTAGCCAAAGCAAGTAATAATTTAGTTTATTAGTTAGATACACATAATATGTGACTCTACATTATTAGAAAATTAGTTTCAGTTCATTGGGTACATTTAAATACTAATCATCCAATAAACAGTCTATTAACACGCTAACGTGCCTAAATTTCAAAATGTCAGTCTGTCCATGATTGAATTAAAAAAAAACCATCATAGCAGGAACTTAAATATCTATTAATATCTTAAATATTGACAAGATTTTATTTGAAACAATTAATAAAATATTCACTAAACTAAATCAACCCAAGTCCGTCCCCCTTCATTGCCCGGAATATTCTTGTTTTCTCCGAGTTTTCTTAGCTTTTCTTCGCGTTTTCTTTCGTTTGGTGCCTTAATTAGCTCATTCAGTGCCCCTCCCCCCTCCCCCCGCGCGTCTCTCTTCGCCACCGCACCCCCTAAATTATCTTATTTATTGAAAGCACTTTTATATTACATTTTGACAACCCGAATGGTGTATTTAGTGAGCATTTAGAGATCGGCAGAACCCCGCTAAAGGAAGAAGGTGATATTTTATTGGCTAGGGCGATGAACTTTATTCATATTTTTTGTGAATAATCAAATATTTATAGGTTTCGAGTTCATAGGGACGCTCTAGTTTGAGTAATATTCTGTTACGAGTTACCTCATAACGAAGGAAGTTTACAAATCGTTTAAAAAGCCTGTGTTACTTTTACAAAATCGATTAGTCCATCCATCGCTGGGTGATTGTCGTTCCTCTGCAACGATAATGTCCTCCTAACCGATTTCAGTCAGGGCGACCAATCTAAACGGAGGCTAGCCATCAAGAGATATTATACAGGGTGTAACAGAAAGGTGTGATCAAATTTCAGCAGCGGATAGGGTATGTTATCAGTATTACACCTACCATGGTGCCGTAGCTGGTTGCATTATTATTACATAGATATAGCATATTATTTTTGTCAAAATTCAGTAGTATGGCATAAGAATTGTACTTCCCCTGGTACAAAATTTTATTGGATTATTATGGCATAAAACTTTTTAAGTCATACCTTTTTTAATTAATATTTTTTTCATTCATAAATAAACGGATGAAAAAAATAATACTTAAATATTTTTTTAGGGTACTCCGATTTTGATAAAATTAGGTACGTGTGGATCGTTTTCATTCCGCGAATGAATCATTATTGAGGGTCGAAAATTACACATATCTAAATTTAAAAAAAACAATTGATCAAAGTGTTCGACTACAGCATTGACGTAGAGTCCAGAACTGCCCCATAAATACGCAACATTTTGATCACTCTCTAGAAAGAGACCACGCTACTTTGTGGACTATACCTGCCAAAGACCGCACGAGTTATTTCTCTCTTTCACGCTTTGCAGTCAATATTTACTTTTTAATTGAAAGGGATGGCACGGTCCAGGTCTATACGTCTATGGACTACAGCCCTTAAAGACAATTTCAATAAGTGTTGTAAATAGTACGCATAAGAAATGTGTATTTCAGACGGTATTCAGTAAACCTTTACACTATTATCACGATTGATATTCAAGGCAATTTCAATAAAATGAAACCAAAACAACAATAAAAAAGTATTTAAGTAATAGATGTACAACATAATGGGCATAGACACGACCCATAAACAAACCACAAGACGCTGAAACTGAAACCACTATCTTCACCTGAGCCAGACGTGACCGTAAAAGAAAAAGGGGCGCAGTCTTGCAGGAAGTGTCTCTGATAAGCCACCATAATGGCGGTTGCTGATAACGCCGCTCCCGCCTTTTTCTCCCGCCAAAACAGGGCGCCATTGTTGCCACAGAATAGCTACACAAAGCCACTTCGCTACACAATGCGGGCAACACTCACACTCCGAAGTAATAAATTTTTTGTAGTCTATTCACACTTTTATGTTCATTTTATGGTTGGTTTACGTGAATTTGATTTTTCATGCATATATTTTAGGTAATGGATGGGAGGACTTAATTCTTAAAGCTTTTTAAAGTGCCATAAAACTGTGAAACAATGAAAACTCTTCTTAATAGAAATGTGCTCGGTTTATATCAGAATCCTGATTCAAATATGAAATGTATTTAGGATTGATGATTTATGATTACTTAAAAAAATCGGAACGTTGCTAGTTTATTTCTGGTTCAGCTAAATGCCTGTTTAAGTACTTACTTGGCTTTCAATTATGTCAGTCATTAAAAAGTAAAATAGACTACAATACCTATTAGGTATTGTAGTCTATTTTACTTTTTAATGCTTCGACCTACTTCGAGTGTCTATTAAGCAATAATTTTTCGGTAGGCGCACAAGACTAAACAATAAAAGAAAGCACACTCTACAACTATAAAATAAATTGCTTATTTCGTCTTTTAATTAAAGCACTGATTAGTAAATACCTACTTTTAAATAAAAACATAATATAGGTACTTACCTTATATTTGCAATACAATATCTTTGTGAATAATTACGATACAGATTCTTAATTATGTTTAAAATAGCCTGAAATCATAGCTAATTTTCTGTAAGCAGCATCATAACCTCGTAATAAAGCATCGACATTATTAAAATATTAATAAAACCTTACCATACACGCTCAAGTGCACTCAATTTGCGGTTTTAATAAAATTTTAATTGACACGTATTAGGTTTTCCAAGTAAATTGTAAAGGAGGCAAAAGTCGTTGGTTTTCTTCGCCACTCTACGAACATTAGCGCCGAGGGTGGGTGCTGGGACAAATTTTTGTTTTTCACTCGCATAAGAGACGGCTATAGTGGAAAACTCTCTTGTTAGAAAGAGTCAACAGCAGGTGCACACATTGCCTTTGTTAAAGAGCAAAAATAATAGAGAGAACGGTCGTTTATCTCTTTTTATGGCGAAAGCGCTATCTTCCCGCCGACGCTATTATGGAAGACAATTTTGGCGCGAAAGAAAACTGCTTATTACTTCTTATTCTTGGCGGCTGGTGTGGCAAATTTTTCTTTTTTTTAAATCTGGTAAAAGTCAAGTGGGCTCGTTCTTGTTCCGCTTTCGTATTTTTCTTGTTTGCATTTGATTTATTATTGGTAATTAGTTAAACTGGAACTTGACCTTTCGGCTAAATGGATTTTTTTAATTTGATATCAGAATGTTTTGTGTCAATCTTTATACATTTTCTTTGTAAGTAGATTTTCTTAATTTAAGTGTATAAACATTATTTTATTGTGGTAATTTTCTTTGTTGAAGACAACGTTGTAGTAGATGGGCAAGTCTGTCTCATATATTGTGAATCTTTGAAATATGTAGGTGCCTAGATGAAAGCCGTAGCGATATTTTTCAAAAGGGTACTCTTTATATTATAACCTACCTTTTCCATCGACGATAAACAACGTAGGAGGTTCTCAAGGCGATCTGTAATTTATTTTTTAAATGTATGATCGATCTGCATAGGTACCTAACTTTTTTCAGAGTTGTGCGAATTCATTTAATTTCGGAAAACATTTTGGTGTAATGGAACTGATTATGAAGACCACAAGGGTACTTTTTGCTGCTAAGTTACTTTGTATTTATTTTTAAAGTAAAAAAAAGCTTTTTTTAGGTATTCAAGTAGATATCTGTAATATTAGTCTTATTTGACATTTACGTACGGGGCAGGTACTTAAATTTCTCAATATATTAAAAAAATATGATTATTCTATATTTAATATTATAAAGCTGAAGAGTTTGTTTGGTTGTTTGAACGCGATAATCTCTGAAACTACTAGTTCGAATTGAAAAAATATTTTAGAGTTAGATAGCCCATTTATCGAGGAAGGCTAAAGGGTATATATAACATCACGCTACGAACGGAACATCAATGAAAAATGTTGCAAAAACGGGGAAAATTTACGCAGACGAAGTTGAGCGGGTAAGCTAGAAAGTAATAACATGCTAAACGATTTTCAATCAAACAAAACTACGCTACGACACTACTACTTATAACGTCATGATTCAACGTTATAGAAGATTAAAAAATCCATGTAGGTACATACACTATTTTCGTAGTTATTTTCTTTATAAATCGATAAAATATTGTTTTCATAAGTATTGTCTGGGATGAACAAAGAGTTATCTTGTATTGTGTCACAACAATGTAATTATTTCCAATAGCTTTGTCTCATTTCAGACTGTGTTGGTTCTGTTCTCAATAAACCGAATTAATTGATCGCTGACTTCTTTTGTGGTCTCTGTACGCTTCGGTAGAAGGTTAGATAGTCTTGATACTTGAATAATGTTAAATGTTTTTAAGAGAGGTAAGAAAGGACATAGCAGTTTTTGAAAAAAAATGTAGGTACTGTGGGAAACATATATCTTAAGAAAAAACGATAATTGAAAAATATAAAAAACGGCTTGACCGATTTGGCTGATTTTTTTTTGTAGTATTCTAATACTCTGTACAAGGTTCTTACGGAAAAAAATATTAAGAAAATCTCTCAGAAAGAATGAAAAATATACATTTAATTTTGCATATTTTAAAAAAAGCGCGTTACGAATGTCAACGTCATTCAATTTAAAACAAAAAACTCTGTGGTGATCTATGACCCCACAGACATAACCGCGCTAACAAATGTCAACGTCATTCAATTTAAAACAAAAAACTCTGTGGTGATCTATGACCCCACAGACATAACCGCGCTAACAAATGTCAACGTCATTCAATTTAAAACAAAAAAATTGAAATGATTGAAACCTACGGAATAAACACTATTATGAAAATATATATTTTGTTTTTTATTTAATAAAATTAGTAAAGTCCTTCTCAGGTAAGACGAGACCAGGGAAATAGGTATTCATTTTTATATGGAGGATATTATAGATTTACGCAAAGGCGGTACGAAGTTCGCCGGGTCAGCTAGTTGAAAATAAAATATTCAATGTTGTGCAATATGACTTCTAATAAAAAATCAATATCATTGAATTTAAACTACGCTTATCAACGTGCAGATGCGAAAGACGATTTCTTATTATTTTTATAGCTGCCGCGGCTCTAACAAATAAATATAGCGGCGGTAGCCTAAAGGCATAGGTCTCGCAACCGTGACGTCGTATCCTACTCATTTCGGGGGTTCGAATCCTACTCATTATACTACCGACGTGAACCCACTCCTAACACAAGGCTTTGAGCTTATTTGGAGGAGTTAACAAGATTACTTGTAATGTGGGACTCAATCCCACATTGCTAGTATTATTTTGTTTTTTTTTTTAATAAAAATTATTATTTTTTGAGATGAAATAGTCGTATAGTCATAGTAGATAGTCTATGATTATAATATGTGCTATTCGTATAGTGACGTCTCTAACATGTAACTTGTGCTCCACCAAGTAGATACCTATAGCATATTTATAAAAAGCAAGTTTTAAGACATTTGTTTCAAATGCGTTGTGGTGGTGGGATTCAAATTCGCGACATTTAGGTACAAAACTGACGTCCTGCTACACTTCAATTAATGCTACAAGTATCAAAACATTTTCATCCACAGTTATCCCCGACCGCCCGTTTCTTTGTCGCGTCCATTCTTCTCATTTCTTATTATCAGTGAATTAGATCGTCCCGCAAATGGATTAAAGCGTTAAGTATTTATTTATCGTTTTAATCTGAGATCGCGGCGGTTACACAAACACGAGTAAATTATATGCTTTGTTAACGACACGGGGGGTGTCCCGGGTGTCCGACGGGGTTTAAGTACCTACATAATATTTTTTATAGAAGTACGTTTGGGCAACATGGACCAATGTAGGCCGTACTGACTAACGGCCGGTCTCAATAACCTACCTATCGATGGATTTGGCTACTAAAGGTAGAATTTTGACATATAATGTATGAAGCTTATGTCAAATATATACATCTAGTATCCAAATCCATCGATAGTTAGATTATTGAGACCGGCCGTAAGTCGTTTAAAGGAGCCAAGGTCCGTATCTCAAAGAAGTCATTCTTCTAGAATTACTTCGATGTCCGTCTACCATAAACCCTTTTGGATTTAGAATCGCGTTACAATCTGAGGATGCTTCTTAAAATTAAATTATAATTAGATAGTCATAAATATACATTTTAAAAAGAACGGTTAGACTGCCTCACAGAGGCAGTCTAACCGGTGGGAGTGTATCCGACTGCTACGCATGAGGTCGTGGGTTCGATCCCCATCCAGGATAAAACTTTGTGTCATGAGCTTGATGGTTGATTCTGTGTCTGGATGTTATTTATCTATAATATGTATGTATTTAGAAATATATATGTTTATCAGTTGTCTGGTTTCCATAGTACAAGCTCTGCTTAGTTTGGGATCAGATAGCGTTGTGTGAGTTGTCCCAAGATATTAATAAGAAGATATCTATAGACTCGGACAGTGATAACGTTGTTTAAATTCACCGATCTCTTGATCTTTTTGTTGCTACTGCCGCTTGAATCTATATCTATACTAATATTATAAAGCGGAAGAGTTTGTTTGTTTTGTTTGTTTGTTTAAACGCGCTAATCTCAGGAACTACTGGTCCGATTTGAAAAAATCTTTTTTTGTTGGATTTCCCATTTATCGAGGAAGGCTATAGGCTATATTACATTGCGCTACGACTAATAGGAGCGGAGCAGCGACGAGAAATGTTCTAAAAACGGGAAACATTGACGCATACGAAGTTGCGCGGGACAGCTACTTAATATTATAAAGCTGAAGAGTTTGTTTGTTTGAACGCGGTAATCTCAGAAACTACTAATCCGAATTGAACAATTCTTTCACTTTTGGATATCCTATTTATCGAGGAAGGCTATAGGCTATATAACATCATGCTACAACCAATAGGAGCGGAGCAGCAATGAGAAATATTGCAAAAATGGGGAAAATTTACGCCGACGAAGTTACGCGGGACAGCTAGTATAATATATAGTGACAATGTTGGCCCAGTGTATTTTGGTACTTTACGCTACTCGCATTTAGCCAGGGGATGGCAGTACTTTACTTTTTAAGTTCTGTTTGTACAGTTAATTGATCGCGGACAATGTGTAATTGTGTTTGGATGTTTCGGGGGTACCTTGTTTACTTGTCCAGCTGTTCGTAATGTTAGAAACATAAATTTATTTTTTTATTATTATTACCTACGGCAGGTTAGTTAATAAAATGCTTAATAGAATAGTATGGTCAGACTTAAGAGTGATAATAGTTAAACAGTCATATTTAGCTAAATGAAATATGTACAAAAAATACTTGATAGTTGGTACATAAATAGGCTGGAAAATGGGTTAGATTGCCCTTAACAATAAGATTAGGAATGAATATGCTAGAATTAATAGGACTAACGGCCGGTGTTAATAATCTATCTATCTAAGGATTTGGCTACTAGAGGTAGAATTTTGACATTACATATCACTAAATAACTTTGTGTAATATGTATAATTTTTAGAAAATATTTAATATACTTACTCGTATTAACCCTTAATCAATTACCACTTGTTTTTGGAGTTATGACCTTAACCACCTACAGACTACTTTCCTGGAGTAAAATTGTTGTTTATTGTGAGATTTAGCCTCTTAATCTGACCAAGAAACATCCATTTGTCTTAGGTCTTTCAGATATTATATATGGTTAACAGTTGTGTGACAAAAGTTTTTTTTTTTTTTTTTTTTTTTTTGACACCTCCCGCAGTAGAGTACAAGCCCTGTGTCACGGGGGACTTTACAAACATACAAGTCACGGACACAAATTACACCCAGACCCGGAACAACAATTTGTGGAAAACACAAAGTGGTGTCCCGTGTGGGGATCGAACCCACGACCTCTTGCGTTGCAGTCGGACACACTCCCACCGCGCCACAGAGGCAGTAATATTAGTAGGTGGTGAAGGACTAATTTGTAATTTAAAAAAAATGTATACTACGAAGTTATTTGGTGTAATATAAAGAAACCAAGAGCGGGAGTTATTAGTATATTAATAATTAATAAGTTAGCACTGCAAATTGACATACTATCGTAACCATTACTTTCAACAATTATTCGCTTCTGGCCCCGGTTTGGCTACGGAAGTCTCGGGTTCGATTCCTTAGTCTGGATTTCAAATTTTTCTATCTTTCAAAAATGCATTTATTGTAATTTCAACATTCAATTCAAAATTCTTTATTCTTGTGATACGTCGGGATTCTACATGTACATGTAATGCCAAGTGCGCAAACAATAGGGCAAGCCGGAGAAAAGAACCTGGCAATAAAAACTCGCGGCCACTCTTTTCAAATTGCCAATTTTATTTTACAATGTTTGAATGTTTATAAACTTGATATGGGGGTAAGGTGCTGCGACTAATATCTCGTCGTTGCTCCGCTCCTATTAGTCGTAGCGCGTTGTTATATATATAGCCTATAGCCTTCCTCAATAAATGGGCTATCCAACAAAAAAATAATTATTCATATCGGACCAGTAGTTCCTGAGATTAGCGCGTTTAAACAAACAAACCAACAAACAAACAAAGCAAACAAACAAACAAACTCTTCCGCTTTATAATATTAGTATAGATAAAATATTAATTCTGATACCAAAAGAAAGAAAAGAATGGTCTTTATTCGTCACGCATAATCTTTACTTACTAAACAGAGACACACATCTAAATCGAATTGTTATTCAATCTAAAATATACCAACAGACAACAAAATTACCATTAGCCAAACTCAACAAAAACATACGGTGTAATAAAGATTAAAAAATTAAACGTTACCGAGGCAATTGGACCCTCGACGTTTAAACCGAGCTTGTTGACACGACCGCGTCATTACGCCGAGATGTTTGCCCGCAATTTGTAGATAATTTACTTTTTAATACTGGCACACCGTCCAATTCGATTTATTTTATTATTTGACAACCAACTAATTCTGTTGGCTGTCAATTGGATTGTGTGATACTTTTATTAAAGGTATACATGGGTTTATTTTTTTTAAGCCACTGCCTTCATTTACCTAAGCTTTTTTGGCAAAAAAAATCTTACCTATAATGATTGAGGAGCTGTTCGCCAGTTCCTTAATTATCTATGATGTTGGCATTTTCCCTTCAAATTCTTTAATCAACTTTGAAGCTATCTATATCACAATTTAAATAAACCAAGCTTTGACATATTAGAATCTATCCATCAATCTTTTTTTTTTTAAAGATTACTAGCATTGTGGGATTGAGTCCCACATTACTAGCAATCTTGTTAACCGCTCCAGCTAAGCTCACAGGCTTGTGTTAGGAGTGGGTTCACGTCAGAAGTAGGTATAATGGGTAGTATTCGAACCCGCGTCACGATTACGAGATCGATGCCTTAGCTATTAGGTGACCGCCGCTTATCTCATCTACTTATTTATCATTTTGTTTGTACTTTCTCTTAATGTTTGCTTCGGTTCTTTCGAGTCCTTTCACCATAGGTGCTTTTCCCGTTGACATTTAATAATATAGTCATAAACATGGAAACCTAAAAAAAGGAAATCTTATTTATATTGAATTTCTTTAAATTACCATCACGCGATGATATTTATATTTACTGCAACTCAATAGATGCTAACGATTTAAATAAAAACCGGGCAAGAGCATGTCGGACCATGCTCAGTGTAGGGTTCCACAGCCTTGAATAATTGAATCAGCAGAAGAGTGTATGTTCATGGTACTTATGCCCTTTTGTTGAGAAACGCAGGTTTTCGGCAATAACTCAATGACGGTATATCCATCCGATCATGTTCGAAATAATTTTAGTTTATAGTACTTATTAAGAGCTACGTTTGTGATTTTTTGGTCACACGATCAAAAGTTAAGGGAGAGGGGGGGGGGGGGGGTCGTTCGGAGCGATTGTTTCCAAATATATTCACTCATTCAAAAAAGTTATTAAGAAACGTATGTTGATATTTGCTTAAAAATATTTCTTCTTCTTCTTTTTCTTCTTCTTCTTTGAATTGATGGCAATCTTGCCGTTTTAACGGCTAATATCTGCCAGTGTCAAGTATTTATGCGCTTATTACATGCACAAAGTCTTGTTCATAATCAATTATCACGTATTCAATTCATTTTTTACAAGTTAAACTCGGAGCTGTAAAAATAATGACCTATCAGTTTGCCGCCATTTTTACAACTCTTAAAAATATTTATTTTTATTATTTAGCTATCAAACTACAAGATACTTTTTGACCAAATTTCATCAATATTCATTAAGTAGTCTTTGAGTAAAATGCCTGTGACATACGGACGAACAGACAGACAAACAGACGGACATCACGAAACTATAAAGATTCCTTTTTTGCCATTTACGTTACGGAACTCTAAAAAAACAATAGTTCAAACGAAATCATAATAGTTTCACATTTTGAAATTAGAATCCTGTAAACATTGTGAATAGTGAATCTGTTTAAAAAAAAATAAACCATCGACAAGTAGGTAATTTTTTTCTATACACATAGGTAACAGATAAATAAATAATATAAGGTAAGATTCGAGTGTTTACGGCGGGTAGGCATTTGGTTTCGGGCGGCGGTGTTAGATTGAAGTCAATTTAATTTGTTCAAAATGGAAACACCTCCCTGTCTGGCGAGCAAAGGGGGTGTATTTTTATTTCATTTTTATAAGAAAATTTATTTGATGTAAAAAGGTAACGAGTTGAGGTAAATATTGACGTAAATCGTAAATGTGTTTTTATTGATACATAGAATTCGATAAATATAAATACCGTATTTCTAATAATTTATTTACGATAATGATTTTGGGTCTCGTGTAAAGTAATAGGTAGGCATAATAAATAATTTAAATAAAAAGGGCAGGGCTGTTAATGTCACGAACCCACAGATGCATGCGATGGTATAATAATTCTTATTAATACATTTCTATACTTATTACACCATGCTTTTGCCAAGAATCGAAGTCAACGTTGTGACTGGATGTAAGATGCAACGCAAGAAATAGCGATTGCCATCTTTGTTTGTTGACGCAAAAATACGCGTCCATAAGATATTAAGTACGTGGCTTTTGGTTGGCGATTAATAGTAATTTGTTCTAAATTACATTAAACACCTAAAATATTTTTTCTCTCAGCAAGGATCAAATCCACAACATTTTACAATTGGCTGTAGTTCTACTTTGACTGAAAACTTGATATTCATCAAGTCATTGTATCCATACGAATCACACAAAAAATCCACTAATATAAGACTCACAATCGATTGGAACGTAAAGTAATTTATAAAAAATCCTCTTTTGCGTTTCGCGGCTTTATGGTAAAAGTAATGAGGTGTCTCTGGATCACACAAAATTCGTCTTTATCACCGCCGTTGTGGTTCTGTGCGCTCACGATTCATTCAAATGTTATACCGAGTACCGCAATTCATATCCGAGAACTTCATGAATTCAATTTAATATTTTTAGAGATTTTCAAGACTTGAGATGCATATTTTGTTTCTGACTTGAGTTGTTGGTAGTTATGGGAAATGGGTGGAGTGAGTTTGGTATAAATTTTAATGATAATAAGGTCTCTCGTTTTTGTAACCTCAGCTATGATTCAAAGAAAATGTTTATTCAAATGAGAGCAATAGGAACTTAAACTTTACGTAATTTAAGTTCCTATTGCAATCATTTGAGTAAACATTTTGCATTTCACATGTATTATTAGCTTCTTTTTTTGTACTGACATAGGTGAGAAAACAATTGAACTTTTTTTAAACATTTAAATATAGGTGAAAAGGTTACCTACATAATTAGGTACTTACCCACCCGGTACTTATGTTTAATGGTAATGGAACATCAATGGATATCTCGCCTAGTCTTTCATAATACAAGAGCCAATAAAAAAACATATTTCTGAAGTTAGTAGTACCTAGTTGATGTTTTTTTCTTTAAAGGTATGATGTCTTAGCCATTAGGCTACCGCCGCTTCAATAACATAGTCGAATAATGACTAATAGATATATTTCAAATTATAATAGTCACAAATAAAACGTACGATTTTATTAATAGTATTAGAAGCGCAGTTATTATCTATAACACAGTCGAGTAAAGGCGACAGAATTACTAACAGACAGGACACAATTTAGCAAGACCAAGCGGCTGCCTCCAAGCAAAATTAAATGACGCTGCATTCGCAAAGAAAATGCAATCACCGCCCCGGTATATTCCCCGATGCAAATCTCAATTTCCGAGTCACTGTGCCCCGCTATTCCTTACGCTAATAAAACGTGCACCAAACGGAGATGCTGTTTCGCCCGCTGATGAACGCCAAATGACGTTATGACATCGCACGCCGCCATTTAACGCCTATTTGGTTCCAATTTCAAATCTCCCGCGCTCCCCTGCGGTTCCGGACACGAACGGGGCATAGATAATAGCGTTTTGTTTTATAAGTTCAAATGTTTTTCAGCCAGTATCGAATATGAAATTAAAAGAGGTTACAGTTTGAGGAGAATTTAAATTAAAGCAGGCTAACTCATCAAAGTTTGGGACATAAACCGCTTGCATGTGAGTTTTAAATTGAAATTTGGATAGACTGCAGAATGTGAATGGTGGACAAACAAGAATAATAAAAATGGTTTAGCTTTGGGTGGAAAAAGAAAATGAAAGAAATCAATATGCTCGAAACAGAGAGAGGTAAGCCCCGAACTCTTTTCCGTCGTACAGAAACAAGTTATTTTCAGAAATTAGAACGAATGTAAGGTTTTAGAAATTTAGTAGACATGAATTTTATTTTGAGGATATAATATTAAACTCAGTAGTCTAAAACATTACGAAATATGTAATTGAGAACTTGATTTTACAAAAATCGTATTTGAGGTTTTCTTAGCCTTTAAAGACTATGAAAAACTCTTTAACCACTTTACAATAAGACGTTTTGACGCCTTGATAGATTTTATTTATTGGCATAATGCGTTGGTTTAAAGTACTAAAAAACAGAGATGATCTTCGAAATTATTAAGCAAACTGTGATTTTGACTGGCCTATTGGTCTAGTGGTTAGTGACCCTTACTGCTAAGCCGGAGGTCATGGGTTCGATCCCCACCCAGGATAACTTAACAACCCACTTTGTGTCTTGGGTCTAATTTATCTATTAAAGATATGTATGTACCTATTTAGAAATATATAAACATGTTTATCACTTGTCTGGTTTCCATAGTACAAGCCCTGATTACTTAGGGATCAGATGACGTTGTGTGAGTTGTCTCAAGATATTATAGAGATACTAGCTTTGACCCGCGGCTCCGCCCACGTGGATGTCGGTTATCGCGATAAAAACTATTCTATGTCCTTCTCCGGGACCTAAACTATCCATACCAAATTTCACCTAAATCGGTTCAGCTGTTTGAGCGTGAAAGCGTAACAGACATACAGAAAGAGGTACTTTCACATTTATAATATTAGTATGGATATGGATTATAGATTAGATATCTTGACGCTTTACAACTTGATTTCTACGAAATTTTTTCGTAACAGTATTTATGCGGGAAGATACTAAAAGCTAATCAATAATACATTACTTCAATGCAGCTTATATCAATAATCATAAGCATAAACTATTAAAACCTTACAGTACAAATAAACACTTTTGTCTATGCCGTTTTCTTTTATTCGTGGCGCGGCGATCGCGTTCCAAATTCCGATACACGAATATCCGTTCTGCCATTTTGGCGCGCGGGCGGCCGGAAACCCAAGGATATAAAGTTTCGCGCGCCTTTCTACCCGCCATGACACTTTTCAATATTTTTACTCTTATTTACCGCTATTATTTATGTGCAGCATTCTTCGGCGGGGGAAACCGCCCGTCTATATTGTCTGGTTTCTATCGGTTCGTGTTTTTATGTTTTGTTTGTGTTGACCGAACTCACCGATGTTTGGTTCGGGATTCTTTTCAGTTGTGTTGTGATGTCTTCATTTTGTTTTATGTTAAGAATAAGATTATCCTCCCTATTCGGAATATGAAAAATATATGAATGTTTTGTTTTCTTCTATTTTGTTCCGAAAGTATAATGTAAAACAAAAACAAAACGTTGACGATGAAACGTTGTTGTTAACATATCTATATCTATACTAATATTATCAAGCTGAAGAATTTGTTTGTTTGAATGCGGTAATCTCAGGAACTGCAGATCTGAATTGAAAAATTCTTTTACTGCTGGATAGCCCATTTATCGAGGAAGGCTATATAACATCACGCTATCAATCGATCGATCGAATCGATCAATAGGAGCGGAGCAGCAATGACAAATGTTGAAAAAAAGGAACGAAGTTGCGTGGGACAACTAGTTATGAATAAAAGGGGTATGCGTAGTTTGATTGCCGGCCGTAGCGCTGCGTAGCTCATTAGTAATTGCTACGTCATCGTAGCGCTTGTCTACGAATCTACGATGTAGATACATTCGACATACATTAGCTAATACACTCTCAGCGTCCTACTAACGATGAGGTAACTGGAGAGACTTAAGACACAGGACTGAATACAGCTTACCCACTCGCTAAGATAGGCAGGGGTGCAGGAGTGGGAATTTTAGAAAACACTTACCTAGCTATGGATTTAACCAAAGTTAAATTTGGCCACAGCCATAGACATAAAGACTGGATGGACTGCGCCTTCCTTTTAGATATGAAGTAAATACATGCTGCAAAGCGTAACAGAGACAAAACGCTCAAGCGGCTAGTAGTTGTCTCTTTCTAGAAATCTGTTTGGTCCATGTCACAGGCTTATGTCTAAAAATACAGGTATTGGCCGCAAGTCGCATGGTCTCTGTCTAGGAATTGGTAAATTTTGTGGGACTATGGCGCAGTCTACCGTAACTAACCTTTTATGAGCCCGGTGTGAGCTTATATAAGTGCCCTTTGTGTTGGTCCTGATGGTCATTTCTCCTCTACGTATAACATGATTTTTGACTACATTTTTGAACTAAAAACTTATTCACTGATAGGCTCATAATACACTTAAATTACACCAAGACAGTATAAACCATGATGCTCATCACACAAGATTTACTTCTCTACTCCTCCTCTCGTTTAGCCATCAGAGCCACTAACCACTACAATCAAAAGGATTACGTCTAAATAACAACATCTATTAGAATTTCATCATCTCACAGTGCTTCTATTAAAATTTCATAATCTCACAGTGCTTCTAATAAAATTTCATCATCTCACAGTGCTTCTATTAAAATATCTCACAGTGTTTCTATTAAAATTTCATAATCTCACAGTGCTTCTATTAAAATTTCATCATCACACTGTGCTTCTATTAAAATTTCATCATCTCACAGTGCTTCTATTAAAATTTCATCAGCTCACAGTGTTTCTATTAAAATTTCATCAGCTCACAGTGCTTCAATTATTATTTCATCAGCTCACAGTGCTTCTATTAAAATTTAATCAGCTCACAGTGTTTCTATTAAAATTTCATCAGCTCACAGTGCGTCTATTAAAATTCCATCAGCTTAGAGTGCCTTTATTAAAATTTCATGATCTCAACAGTGCGTCCCACGATAATATATGACGTCATATGTCTTTTTGCATTCTTACTTATGAAGTAATAGTCCAGATAGAATGAGAGAAATACTAAAAAGAGTACTGTATTAATAACACTGGAGTACGTACTCTAGTACAAAGTCTCTTGCCGCTGTGTCTCGATGTGCTCTTAGGCCTTCTAAACTACGCAACAGATTTTGAAGCAGTTTTTATTATCATCTCGATAATTTCTCTAGAATTGGTTTATATGTATATGACTTTCTCTGTGCCGCGGTGGGAGTGTGTCCGACTGCTACGCAAGAGGTCGTGGGTTCGATTCCCACCCAGGATAAAACTTTGAGTGATGAGCACTATGGTTTATTCTGTGTCTGGGTGTTTTTTTGTCTATAATATTTAGAAATATATTAGTGTATTTTTCAGTTGTCTGGTTGCCTTAGTACAAGCTCTGCTTAGTTTGGAATAAGATGACGTTGACATACTAATATTATAAATGTCTCTCTGTCTGTCTGTCTGTCTATTACGCTTTCACGCTCAGACAGCTAAACCAATTTAGATGAAATTTGGTATGGAGATAGTTTAAGTCCCGGGGAAGGACATAGGATTACGGACATTAGGACGTTTTTATCGCGATAACCGACATCCACGCGGGCGGAGCCGCGGGCGAAAGTAGGTAGATAATAGTGGAGAAAAGAGCATTCAAGCCCAGGCTGAGCCGCTAGTTTTGAATAAATAAAAAAATGACCAGCTGGAAAGCGTTGCAACACAGAAAGGCAGTTGAATACTCTTAAATCTAAATAACACCCATCTGCCAAGATATCGCCCCTCTCCATACGCAATCGCTATATCCTCAAAGCTAACGTCCCACATCGCATCGGGTCCAATACGTTTTTTATTCGGACAGAATGGTTCCTTTCATGGGCATCGCGGCGTGAGCTGGTCACTTTGTTGCGAGTGGGACGCTCTGTGGTGAAGCTGGATGTGGCTTGAGCGTGGAACACATTCTATGTTTAACCGGCGAGGTGAACCGGCATTTTTTTTAGGTAAAACTAACACATTTGAAAATATTCAGATCAACTCTGCAGAAATATCTCCTATTGAACAGTCTCAGTGCTCAGTCAGTCGCAATGCTTTCAATGGTTTGAGACAAACCAAGCCTCTGATAACTTATAATTTTTTTAAACAAATGTCTTTAAATTGTTCACGCGATTAAGACCCGAAATAGATATATTTTCATAATGTGTACAAATCGCGTAAGTTTATCAATATTTATAGCAAACCGATACGGGCCGGAGTTTGTGAGTCTACCCGTGACAACAGCCGTTGCAATACTGTCTAAACGTCAGGAAATAAACAAGGTATTTTATTTTAAATTATTCACTCGATTAAGACCCGTTATATATATATTTTCATAATGTATACAAATCACGAAAGTTTATCAACATTTAAAGTATTCAAAACTTTTTGTTTCTTTTATGATATGCTCTTATCGGCAGCTCCGCCCTCGTATATGGCAGTTAGGTGTAAAAAGAATCCCATATCACTCCAGTTACCTTACTCAAATGTGATCAAAAAAGTTGAATATCTGACTGCGCCCGACAGTACCAGCATGGAGAGATGGCCTGAGACCGTGACGAAAGCTGTGTTCGCTTCTACCATCGATACGGACGTCTCTACGTGACCACGACCATTCTGCCAAGAGCAAAACAAACAGAGAAGAAGAAGGTCGAGCGTTCACATGTAAAACATAACAGTGTGACAGTTTAGTATCTATGGAAGTACGGATAGTGACCGGCAATTTGTTTCTTTTTAAATATCGCTTTTAATAAATCTATATCTTGGTGCCTAAGCAATGGGATACACAAATAGGAGTATGAACACGAGACTTTTATTCGTTCATCCGATTAGACTGTCGTATATGCTTATGAGCTCTTTGTCGTGCGTTTTTGTAGTCGCAGTTAATCGCAACGATCGTGCGCACTCGTGCGGCAATCCTTACGAGTTTTCAAAGCGGAGCTCACAATGCGCGCTTTATGTTATTTTGTATCGGCATGTTTGAATTTGAAGGCATCGGGTTTATGTATTAAGGATTTTATTTGAGATATCTATATTAGGTATAGTATGAGTATCGGTTTTAGCCAGTTCTGAATCACAATCATTTTGATGAAATCTGCAGAATAAAACAAAGTAAGGTTGTAATAGCCAGGCGTGTGCAAAGGCAACGTGTGACCGAACTGGCCAAGTGTGAGTCGCTCGCGTGACGAGCGAGGAGGCTGTATTTGATTGAACATCGGCACACCAGACGAGAGTTGTTTGACTGTTCGACATAGGGATGTTTTTTCTGGTTATTTCCTCCTGAACATAATAAAATCTTAATCAGCGCTAGTACTGAGAGTCGAACCAACTAACTAGGGCTTAAAATTGTATACTAAATAAACAAAAACTATCAAAATAAATGCGATTATAATGGAATATCGAATCTGGTGCCTTTAATTCAACAGTTTTATAAGGTTTAATGGACACTCGTTTCGGTCACTGTGGCTATACTCATCATAGTCAACTACGCAGTAGATATTATAATGTACAAATTTGTAGAGATAGGGAGAGAAGAGATAAGTGTAGTATCTATTTCCTCATTCTAATAATCCGTAGGGACGTTAGAGAAAAATAAATTCTATGAATGCTAGTGATAACTGTACCAAATCATCTTCCACCCCTTAAATAGACAAACAAAAAACAAAAACTATGTTTTTTGTTCTATCACCACTGCTCAATATCGGAAAAGAATAAAGGAAAACATGATGTGGAAATCGGAATATGCAACCCAAAAATAAATCGAAGCCCTGTGACGTATCACTCTGCATCGGGCCCCCTTTTGATTAAAAGCCGTACAGAGAGGATGCGTTTGTTTCGGTAATGGAAACTTTTTAATTCTAATTAATTACATTATAATATATTAAAGACAAATGTGAACAATCTAACACGAGTTACCACGAATTTTAACTGACATTGAAATCGTAAAATTCGAAAATCAAATTAACTTTAAATTCGGAACGCAGAAACTGAAGCTAATTAACCAAAGAACAACAAAATAAACAAAGTGAAACAGAACTAACAAAACATTGTAGGCAGTAACTCAATTACACGCCCACAATTCGTTATAAAAGAGCCTTTATCGAATTACAGAGCGTTTTGCACCCCGCCATTATGCGAAGAATCGTCACAAACGAAGCATTGTTAACGACACTAGCTGCCATTGTCTGGTGTTATCGCACCGCGTCGGTTTTTGCTGCCTCTCTTCCGTTTAGCTGTGATTTGGTTGACAGACGTGGATTTAGGTACAATTGTGTGAGAAATTATTTTTTTGTGCCCGTCGTAACGTTTTTTTAATAACATATACCTATCTTCTTATTGTTAGTGTTGTTTCTTTAGTGTCGTGAAAATTACTTACTTGTTTCACAGTTTCAACACCGACTACCGATTGCTCTTATTAATAGATACCTTCGGCTAGTTTTAAGGAGTCTTACAGTAAGTAATATAAAATTGAAATAAATAGGTATTGAATTATATTCGCTCTGTCCTAGTATGCATAATTTTCTATATTAAATATTTATGATGTGAAAAATAGAAATATTTTTTTAGAGAACAAATCACTACTTGCAAGTGACTCTATTACTAAAAGTATAATTAATTGCGAAATGTGAGCGATAGTGCATTACTTACCTTTAGATTTCTTGACGTTTTGATCAGTTTGCATCGGTCACACATGGACGGCAGTAATTTTGACTAGTTATCATTATGACTGTCTTACTCATAGAGGTTTTAACACTTTAGGCAAAAATCCCGAATCACATACCACTCTAAACATAAATATTCACAGTCGTCATTGATTGTCGACCTCGCGCCCTTACAAAAACTTATCGTGACATTTGTTCAGTTTTTATTTTCACTACGATATACACCTTTACAAACATCTATATGCGTTTACATCCAAACGCCATAGTCCTTATTAATGTAACATAGAGTTGAATGTTGCATGACTTTTAGTTGAGTATATAGGGAGGTATATTGGGTTTTTATAGGTAGACTTGGAACGGAAATAAGCCCCTTTGTGTGACACTATCGTATCGGATAGTCAACCGCTTCCTTTCTAAAGATTATTGTAGACGTCAGAGCAAATAAAACTTATCGGCTTGTGTTTGAATATTAGTTTTTTGAGAACGTATTAGGTGTAGTTTGGTGTTGTGTGTTCAGCTGTGTTATGTACGATTTTGTTTTTGACATTGTGCGTTTTATTAACTTTTATTAAGTTTACCTAGATGTAATGGAACCCTTCAATAACATTCTCAGCCACTTCCTGTCTTCGCAATAATTTTGAATTGATGCGTCAATTCAAAATATTAAGAATCGATGATAATGTCATAATTTCGTTACTATGCATATTTTCAAATCATATTTTTTATTAACACTCTAAAAGACGGCATTGGATTGAGTTTTTGTAGATTTTTAAACGGTATTGTTAAAGACGTAAATCTGTTAGTAGTAATAATAATAATAATAATCGCCAATTATACCCTCAACATCACATACTTCCAACGATTTCCTCACTGATGCCTACTTGGCCTGGGCCCGTGCCATTATTTCTATCGGTCAACGAGACCGAGTAAAACAAAAGAAATTAATCAATCAATCCTTTATTGCTGAACAAAGTAAATAACAAAATAATAATAATATCTTGGGACAACTCACAAAACGCTATCTGATCCCAAACTAAGTAGAGCTTGTACTATGGAAACTAGAAAACTGATAAATATACTTAAATATTTCTAAATACATACATATTATAGATAAATAACACCCGGACACAGAATAAACCATCGTGCTCATCACACAAAGTTTTATCCTGAATGGGGATCGAACCGACGACCTCCGACTTAGCAGTCAGAGTCACTAACCACTAGACCAAGAGGCCAGTCAATCATGTTAAGATTTGCTATCTTACGCAATGTACGTAAATCGGATCTAAGCCGTAAAAAAAATAATTCACATCAGCTTTTGCTCCCTGCTTCGCCTGCATGTTTAGAGGTCAGGAAAACTCTCTCAAAAGCGGAATTTTCAAGAAGAACCTTGTACGACCTCTTTAAGTATGGCATATCCAAAATACAAAGCTTTTGCATTAGATAATTGAGCCTGTAATTTAATGTTGACTGGTACTGACTGTCTATTTCCTAGGGTCCCGTTCTACCCAAAGGGTAAGGACCCAATTACTAAGATTCCGCTGTCCGTCTGTCACCAGGCTGTACCTCATGAACCGTGACAGTAAGACAGTAGAAATTGTTACAGATGATGTATTTCTGTTGCCGCTATAACACCAAATACTAATAAACGGAATCAGATAAATATTTACGGGCACGTTGGTTGTATGGGCTACCATACTAGAAACGTGTTTTTTTTTTGCCGTTTTTTATAGATAATGGTTCGGAACCCTTGCGCAAGTCCGACTAGTATTTGGCCGGTTTTTTAAATGGATTTTTTTTTCATAATGGTCACATACCGACTCAGTCAACTTTGATTACTCGGTGTAACCCCGTCAAAACGTCAAATAATTGTTATGGTACAATACTTTCTTCCCGTGTCAACACCACATAGGATAGATGCCCCAATGGGATAGTGGCCCCAATTTGAATACACTATGTACTAGGTTATTGGTAAAAGAGCTTTAATATGGTTAGAAGTATCGCTCCTGCAGACCCTATTGCCATATTGCCATGTAAACCTTCGGAGATGGCGGTAGCGTTTTGTTTTTGTGAACAAAAATCTTGTGCAGCGATTCTTTGACTGACATCGAACTTATAGTGATAAGTAATTTATATTAAATATTTTTATTATTATCAGTCAATTCAATCTATTTTTTGTTTCTTTGCATGTATTACAGTTTAAATTACACTGTTTATTAAGTTTTATTATTAAAAAGTTGTTATTTACTTCGCGAACAAAAAAGTCAAGAATCCATTTCAAATAGGATAGTCCTATTTAGCTATGCGGATAGTCACCCTAAGGGTTTTATGCACTTTGCACTAGGGGCAACCATATTTTTTCTGACGAGCAAAGACCGAATTATTCTTTAGGTGTCTTACTAACCAATTTGACTGTAACTGTTACCGGGCAAACCCGGAAGGATGAGTAATGTTTTTGAGAGTATGTATAAGTTTAAGTTAGTAGGTAAGCCACCTAAATTTAGTTATTGTATATCCTGGGGTTAATTGGGTAGTTGACTACTAGAAAAAAATATTATTTTATACAAATTAGACAAAAGTAGGTCTTAAAATGCTTTGAAAATAAGTGTTTTTTCACAATTTTACATGTTTTTAAATTTAAAAGCATGAAAACGAATACTAAAAGTAATAATTAGACGAAAGGAACATATGACGTCATATGTTGTTATTCCATACGCATTTGTATAGAGCTTGTCGTTTTGACATTTCATAAAAAGAGACTGATTTGACTTGACAGTCAACATCCCTATTGGCATAATCGCCACGCTTGGCGAGCGGGTTGGCGATCGCAGTAAGGCTTTTAAGTACGCAGAGGACGCTGCTGCCCGTCCTCCGGTGTGACATCCCTTAGTCGCCTTGATGACACCCACGGGAAGAGATGAGGTGGTACTATTCTTAACCTGGTACCACACAGCACCTAAACCTAAACGTATCTAACCTTAAATAAGGAAGGCCATTTTTGTTGTATATTTAATGTTTTAATACTTAAAACGTTATACTATTTTATGAAAGTTGATTATAGTTTCGGTTAACATTTGTTTATTTAAAAAAAAATCATTGTGTTAAGTCTATCCTTGCATGGAGCAAGTATTCCCGCAACTTATTTTATCGTTAGGCTTCTATACGTCACAGTAGGCAACTAACCCTATTTTAAAGGTCAATTAAAGCAGAATATGCACAAAACCAATATTCATTATAGTAGGTTGATTGGAATAGTAAAAATAAAATATCTATGTTTTGATACATTTAGTGTTATTCCTAGTTGAAATTTTTACAGATGATGTATTTCTGTTGCCGAAGTTGTTGAAATAGCCGATGTATGTTCATATTTTTTAATAGTAGAATCTGGGTTTACCCTATGTAAAGAAACTACACTAAAGGTGCAGCACCTGGTGATAAATGGTCAAGAGACGACCCCGCAAGCATAATAAGCTCTCAAGACAGTTTTAAGATTACACAAGCAACTTCAAGTATGCTATAGTTTTATAAGTCAGTCTTGTAGCAAATTATAACACCGAGATAACAAAAACGAATGCTCTTGAGTATGTTATGAGTTGTCAAATGCTATTATATGTAAAAGAGTCTGCTATAATGTAATTATAAGAATGTTTTTAGCACAAATATGCTTATAATTTTTGCTTGGAGGACTACTTTGCTTATTGGGGAAGAAGTAAAGATAACCTTTGACATCGAAACTATATAATAATATGATTTATATAATAATATAATATCTTGGGACAACTCATACAACGCTATCTGATCCCAAACTAAGCGGAGCTTGTACTATGGAAACCAGACAACTGATAAACATACTTATATATTTCTAAATACATACATATTATAGATAAATAACACCCAGACACAGAATAAACCATCGTGCTCATCACACAAAATTTTATCATGGTTGGGGATCGAACCCACGACCTCTTGCGTAGCAGTAGACGAGTATGGAAGAGTAAAGCATATTGTGACAGCCTCAAATATGTTGGGAGTGTGATGATGACATTTAAATAAACTACCGTATGTAGATCAATCAAATAGTTACAGTTTTTCACAAAGGCGGAATAAAAAACACATAAAGTTTATCAAAAACTGACGTCAGTGGGGGTGTCATGGCGGGGGGCGCATAATGTCAATTTTTCGTACACACGGAGTGAATGCGATGAATGCGAGATGCCGCGTAAATGGCCGGCGCCGTGCAAATTTGACGCCTTTGTGTCGAGCCCAGCGCGTGACCTGCATTTTGGGAAGTTGGCCCAACTCGTGTGGGGAAAGAGTTTGCCAATTGTTGGTTATTGGGTTAGTGGATAGACTGTGAATTTGTATGCTGTTAGATTAATGGTGGAGAGGTTATCGATTGAAATAGCCGATTTTAGAACGATGCGTCACATGTAACCTCGAACTGTTGCGTTTAAAAACTGCGCTAAAATGTTCAGCGGGTCAATTCACGTATTTAAAGCAGTGCAGATGCAGTTCAGTTGCAATTAAGTTTCGATTAAAACGCTTATTTTTGTATTCTTGTACATTTGGGATCGATCTCAAATACGCTTGCGTCAAGTATGCGTCTCGAAAGCGCAATTACGACATTCTAGTACGGTGAGCAAGCGTTTTTAAGATCGATCACAAAGTTACAAGAATACAAAAATGGCCGTTTTAATCGAAACTTAACTGCAACTGAACTGACCCGCAGTCGTATCTATGCTAATATTATGAATTTGAAAGTAACGCTGTCTGTCTGTTACATTTTCACGCTTAAACGAATTTTGGTATGGAGTTAGTTGGAGTTTCAGGAAAGGCATAGGTAATTTTTTTATAAGACACAAGTCAATGTCTTGTGGTCTTTTGAGAATATGATATATAGTGACGGAGGCGTAAATAAAAGTATTTATACGTTTAAATATTTACGCGATGACGTGCCGATATATTAACTAATAAATTTAGTCTCCGAATGACAAATAACAATTTCCACAGAATAATCGTAAAATATTAAATTTATGTTGTTTACAATCATTAAATATTTATCACCAAAATGTATGTGGAATTAGTAACAAATTAAGTGCACTTGAGATTTATATAAAAGATTTAAATTACGAATTAGATTATATTTGCTTAAGTGAACATTTTTTAAACGAAGCTTCTATATCGCAGTTCTATTTAGAAAATTATATTTTGAGCTCTTACAGCATTAGGCAATCCAAAAAGAGAGGGGGTACCTTAGTATTAGTAAATAGTAAACGGAAGACCGAGGAATTACAAATATGCAAACAACTGTATAAGCAGGATGTGTTTGAAATCTGTGGTGTAAAAGACTGTGAAAGTAATATTAATGTTATATGTTTATATAGAACACCTGTACAAAAATTTTTTGACAACTTTATGGAAAAATTTGAGAAATTGCTACATTATTTCTTTAAAAAGCAATGTATTATATGTGGAGATTTTAATGTGGATGTGCTAAGTGATGGGAAACAACAAAATTCATTCTTTTCCTTGCTTACTTGTTACAATTTTGACTATTTGATAAAATCGACAACATTCATCAGAAATTCCTCTATGTCTTGTATAGACAATATAGTTACTAACATTCCCAAAACCGATTTTGTTAATATAAAAGTAGACCACAATGGCTTATCGGATGGCCATGCGGGGTTACTTTGTACAGCGAGGTTCAAATCAGCAACTTCAAGGAATAATAATAATAATAAGTTTTTAGTCACTAAAAGACGAATATATAATAATAGAAATAAGACTATTTTCAGGAAAAGATTGATAGAAGAAAATTGGTGTTTAGGAACTAATACCTTCCTGTTAAAATTGAAAGAACAACATTCACGAACTTTTAAAAAACAACGCAAAAAAATAAGTTTGCAAAAAAAAGAAAGATCTCAAAAAAAGAAAGGGGTATTAAAGTATCGAGTAGATTTAAAAGATTATTGGGTTTCATTGATAAAACTAAATGTGATGAGTCTATTTTAAACTATAGAGAAAAATATTTTCGAATTTATAGGAGGGTACTTATAGACGCGAAAAGAAACTCAGTTAGAAATCAAATTCTGAAGTCATCAAACTACGGCAAGACAATTTGGAGTATAATAAATCGTAGGAAAAAATTACAAACAAATTCGCAATGTGAGAATATAGTTATGAAAGTAAACAATAAAATTATAGATGATCCTAGTCAAATAGCTAATATATTTTCTGAAACATTTAGTAATATTTCTTGTTTAAATTTTCTTAACCCAAACACGGCAAAGAAATATTTAACAGACTATGTAAATAGAGTAGAAAAGACTATGGTCTTTGATACTATCTTACCAGTAGAAGTATTCAAACTGGTTAGAAACATGGAGTCCAAACATTCCTGTGGCCATGATGGAATACCGTTGACCATAATCAAAGAAAATATAGACATACTAGCAGTTCCCATAGCTGACATACTGAACAATTGTAAAAATGATGGTGTTTTTCCCGAGCAGTTTAAAATAGCAAGGGTTTTACCAATATTCAAAAAAGGATCTAAGACGGATCCTACGAATTATAGGCCAATTTCTATATTACCCGCGCTCTCTAAAATATTCGAAAAAATTATTAAATTAAGACTACTTGGACATCTACTTTCAAATGGAATTTTAAGTGATAGGCAATTTGGTTACCGGAAGGGTGTTGGCACAGTGGATGCTGTAAACGCTTTGGTTGGAGATATAACTGAAAGACTAAATAAAAAACAGAAAGTAGCAGGGCTGTTTCTCGATCTTAGCGCCGCTTTTGACAATGTGGATCATGAGATACTCATAGCAAAATTAGAGCATTACGGAGTTAGGGACAATGTGTTAAAATTATATTCTTCATACTTGGAGAACAGAAAACAATATGTAGAAATAAAATCAGTAACGGAAGGTAATGAAACGGTACATAAATCTAGGCTTTTACCTGTAAAGAAAGGGGTGCCGCAAGGATCTGTGTTAGGACCTATTTTATTCATTGTATTCTTGAATGACCTTGTTGAGTTCATCGGCAGTGTAAGTCCAAGCAGTAAATTAGTTATTTTTGCAGATGACACAAATGCAATTATATCTGCCGATGATATTAATAAACTCGAGAGGGAAGTTAATATTTTGGTTACAGCTTTCGAAAAATGGTTTGAAAATAACAACTTAAAACTTAATATCAATAAAACCAAGTGTATGCTCTTCAAATCAACAGCCAAAAACAATGATACCATAAGCATAGTTTCACCTTCTCACAAAATTGAAATGGTCGAGGAATTTAAGTTTCTAGGTATATATATAGACTCTTTACTAAATTGGAAACCGGAATTGACCGCCTTAGTAAAATCATTAAGTTCAGCTTGCTATGCAATTAGAAATTTAAGAGAGGATTTAACAACTAGCCAACTAAAGATTATATATTATGCACTAGTAGAGTCTAAACTTCGATACAGCATTCTACTTTGGGGCAATAGTTATAAATATAACATTACCCAAGCTTTCGTTATGCAGAAAAGAGCGATCCGTACTATGTTAAGGCTTGAACAAACGGAGTCATGTAGACCCTATTTTAAGGATCTGAACATACTGACAGTTCCTTGTCTATACATTATGGTACTTCTTACAAATTTGATAAAGCATTTAGACAATTTCGAAACAAAGGAACAAAGAGGTATTAGAGACAAAAGTCGCAGAAGGGATTTACCAAGCATAACACACTCTAAACTAAATGTTGTCCAACATACTTCTGGGGTCCAAGCTACTCGTATAAACATATATAACAAACTGCCGGTAGAAATGAAAAGTGTTTATTGTCTCAATACTTTTAAAAATAGACTGAAATCGTTTTTGTTAGGGAAATGTTATTATAGCATAGAGGAATTTCAAGCAGACAGTATATCAATGAATGATTTTGAAACTAATATTTAAATGATTTATTATTTTTTTCTTTTTTTTACTTGATACATATCTTTTAATAATTTGACATTTTATATTTTGTGTGACATTGTTTTATATCCATTTTATGCATTGTGTACTTGATTTGTTATTTTTTGTGTACCTACTTATATTTTATTGTATAGTATTAAGTTCAATCTCATATATTCCACACAATGTAAATTGTAATGAATAAATGACTTATGACTATGACTATGATAGCGACTTTGATTGTCATCAATCGCCTTTCATCCGACACCCGCAATCTTTTATGAAAATCTACGTCCTTATAAACACGTAATAGGGCAACGCTTTCAATCATAGCGATTTCTGTAGTCACTTTGTCGGGTTATTTGTTTGTGCCCCAAGCGGCCGGTACTCCCAGAATTGGAATCAAAGGGTTCGGGGTTCGATGCCGAAGTTACAACGGATTTATTGTACAAGTGTTTAGGGTACTTCTTCTTAGTTTTTGATTGTTGAAGTTATGATAGGTTATAAGTTTATTAATTAGGTGTGTTAGCAATATTGTTTTTAAACTTTCGCGATGTTTACACGTATTAGCATATTAGTAGGACAATCGCGTGAAATGTTTAAAGGTACAAACCTTTTATTTACCCAACGTTTCGATCGAATTTCTCTAATCGTGGTCACGGGTCGATTGATGGCAGCTTAGCGAGGTCTCCGTGAGGCGCGGGGTTTTTTAACTGCCCTCGCCTGGTCTTGATAATTTTGATAAATTTTACTGTCGGTACTGCTACATACTACACTTAGTGATGTATACGGGTTTTTCAATTTTTGCTACGGAACCCTAATAAAAATCATTGTCATCTACTAATCTAGTTAAAGTTTTTTAATTTTTTCACTGCTGGTATGGCCCAACCCGAACCAGCAGGGAGATCAGGAATATTAAAATCTAGTGTTACTTTATTCATCATTTGTTTTCAGCTCTTCAGTGAGCTACAATAAAACTTCATTATTCACTTAGGAAGCAAAATACAACACTCGTGAAAAGTCGATTCTACATTTAATGCCTATTCACAAACGATAGGTGAAGCCGGAGAAAAGAACAGGCAATAAAAACTCACGCGTTCACTCTTTCTTTGTTTATAAACTGTATACGCAGGTAAGGTGCTGCCACTACATATTATACACCATATTAGAGGACTGATGCAAAAACAAAAGATAAAAATATTATAAGAAGAATACTTGGGATTGGATATATCATCCTCAATGGATACAACGCAGTAGGAGCATCCACTTACAATGTAAAAACTATATGTGCATAAATATTGGCCAAATTACTGCTAATTAATGAATATTATATTGTTATAGAATTTTATAAGTTACGGGCCTAATCGCGTAAATATTTTATTTTAAGGCTAAATGCCTTGCTTTTTATTGCCCGACGTTTCAACCGTATTGCAACGGTCGTGGTCACGGGTAGACCCGCTTAGCTATGAGCTTATAAAATTCTATAATGTGTACAAATCGCGAAAGTTTACGAACATTTAAAAGTATAAATGTTTTGCAAAAGAAAGCAATTTAATGTGTGGTGTATAATAAAGAATTCTCTATCTACACAAATTTTACACTGAGGAAGATAGGTATCTATCTCCTTCAGTCTTAAATTTGGGTAGATATAAAGATTAAAGGTTGTATACCTACATCACAAATTTAATTCGTCATCCGATCAATTTCATAAAATGATCTGAATAGCCGTTCAGATTTCTGTCGTGAATAGTCTCAATGTTCGGGTAAACGGTCTATGGTATGATCGGTTCTGTCCGGCTATCCGGAGGTGTCCGGCAATGACTGTCATTGTGACAATTGTCGTGTGTGGTAGAGACCACTTGTGATGGAGGCTCTCAGTAATTTTAGCTGGCTTTTGTGTTTTTGTAGACGGTTTACTATTATAGAGATTGTTCTTTTTAATTTCACTTGTCCTGTTCCTGACCAATCGGAATGTTTAGGAAAAAAGGGTATCTTTTTATAATGACATTGTAGTGGAGAGAGAGTAGGTTGTACGTAGTAGTCTTGTTATTGTTTTTTAACTTTGATTATGTAATGTCTAGATTCCTAATCCGGCATCTAAAATTGAAGCAAAGAACTGTCGAAAAGTACGGTCAAATGGATGTACTTTTTGAGAGGTAAGAAGACATGAGTCTTCTTTGACACTCGTTTAAAATGACGCGCTAGAATAACTATGGCTAGAACATCTGATATGAATCAGATGTTCTAGCCATAGTTAACGTCAAAAATAGTAGCTTCATTTTTTTATAGGCTTACTGAGGGAATGCTCCATCTAGACAATATATAATTAAAGGTTTTTTATAGTGTAGTTTGAATGATGTATTAGTTGATGATTGATTCGTATGATATGGGCCTTAGTAGCCTGAAATAAATGGTTATTATTATGATATAAATTATGAAAAAAACCCTATTATTAGGTATGCATACTTAGAAGTACTGAAAGCATTTTTTTTGTATTTGGAGTGTCACTTACGGATTTAAATCGCATCAATATTTTAAAGTTAGTCTTTAGCGTGTCAACAATACGCATACCCTATTATCACAGGCGGACACTACAATTCACTCGTGATCATAGCTAACGTCGTACACTTGACGTACGACCCATATTTATACCCCACCTTGTATGTTATAGGAATGGTGGACTATCGTATATGTTAGCAGTTCGCCGCAATCTCACCCTCATCTCCTTTTTCTTCATCTACGCGGTTACATATATAACCCAACAGTACCCGCACATTTATTATACGGGAATTAACGCGCATTGTTTACCTTAAAATTGCTTGACGTTCACGAATTGTGCGTGAAGCGCTTGAAATTCAAAAACATAAAACTTTCAATCGGGAAGATGGCTTCAAACTATCCGTGACGTGGAATCCAGTGATTCGTAAAACACAACCTCGTATTAGTTCGCAGTCTACACTGATTTTGTCCATGTTACCCACATGGACAAAATCAGTGTAGTGTGCAGTGACCCTAACTTTTCGAGAAATAAAAAGTGAGGGTTCATCGGCCTGACGGAGTCTTAACATCGCTGCGACAGTCCGCTTATGACCACTGCCGGTGCAACCTGGTCGAAACGTCAAGCAATTTTTAAGGTAAACAATGCGCGTTAATTCCCGTATAATAAATAGTTATAATCATGCAACGCGAAAGTTTAAATGTTAGTACTACTCGCACAGATCAACTTCCATGTGCCTCGCAGCGGGACGTGTGTAGTGCGCGAAAGTCACCAGCGTTTGCTGCAAGTGCCAACTGCACGCACTAATGTCTTATATTTTGCACCGCTACCGCGAGCACTCCGTTACATAAACGAAATACTTCGCTATGATCCAGCAACAGACTTCTTCGTGTGTTCTAAACACAGATTCATAAGCGCGGCCGGGCGCACCTTGTAACATTAACCGTATCAAGCAGCATTACATAGCACATAATATTGTTGTTGTACTTAAATATTTATAGGTAATATATGTTAAGATTACTAAATATCTACCTACATGTATTGTGATGTAATAGGACTACGAGTAATTCACTTTTGAAATGTATTGTGCATGGATTTTTCTCTGTCAGCAATAATATTTGTAATAAAAACATCTGAGGAAGAAAAACCCCTAGCTTAAAACATCTAGATTGCAGTCATGTCGAACAAAAATGTCCGGAAATGCAGCCTGTGACCCCACTAATGTAGTTACGAGGCTACAATTTATTCAAATTAGTTTTATATAATCTTGCTTTAGTATAATTTTCAATCAGTCCGTCTGTGGCCGCCAGTAAATTGCATTTTTCATCTACTCTTATTTTTAATCTCGCAGGCTTAACTTTGTTTAAATAAAACATATTTGTAGCTCGCTAGGAAGAAAAGTGTTTTAAAAATTCTGAAAGTATGTTTGTGTCTTCTTCTTTTATGCATAATATTTATTAGGATTGTTTCTAATTCAGAGAGTTTATTAACGTTTGTGTATGTATGTCTGTCAGTGTCATTGTTGCACCCAAATGGATAGACGGCTTGATGCAGTGTTTCATTACAGACACAAGTTTTTATTTGACGAAAATCGATTTAGCTGTTTTGAAGATAATGAACTTTAAGTAAAAGTAATTTCTTGGAACTACAACCATCTAAAAACGGAATACGGGTTGGTGACATAAAAGGCTAACGGTATGCTGCTATAAAATGATCTCAACTGAAAAAAAAATCTTTGTAATGGTAACCTTAGGCGTCAAAGTAAACGAAAAGCCATGGACGCACAAACGAACAAAAACATAGTGAACACTAACATTGTGTTCGTCAAAAGTGTTCGTGGCGATCGAATTTGAACGTTTTGCGCAGACGGTGTTCGAAGAAATTTGATGTAACATTGATTTTGTTTATTGGTTACTTCACTGTAGAACACTTCCAACGCTTATTGAGGGGTTAAGTGTGAACAGGCAGAACTGTATTCGCAAAGTGTTTGTTTTCGCTTTGATAATTTACGTTCACACGTATGAATCAAAGGTTCCGAGAGCCCGAGAGCGATGTTCGTGTTCAACATGTTTTGTTTGTTCGTGCACACACAGTTGAAAAGTCTTGTCACACTCAGTTATATTCCTACTGTCAGCGACAGGTTAAAATAGCAATCGTGACATGAGGTTAGACGAGGAAGAGCAAAACGATGCTGGTTCTAAGCCCGTCGCCGCGGAGCGTCTGTAACCTGCTCTATCAGTGCCCGTCAGATGCATTTATATTTTATTCATTTAAATCTCAGCCTACAATTGTGTACTAAAAATGAACTCATAACATATAACTATAAAATAAAAAGACTTTCAATGATACAATTCAATACATTTTTTCCGTTTAACCTCAACAAACCGGCTGGTGGTTCACAAATAGCGATAATATAAAGTGATCTGTTAAAGCTACGGATTTATGGTGTAATAGAGCTCGATCGTCGCCACCTCCACAATTAGTAGCTAAAGGGTGTTTGTTTGTGGGGTCCGCGGTGAAGCACCATGGGTTAGGGGAACGTGGGATAAGTCCTGCGATTTAAACTTAAATTTAAATGTTTTCACTCAAAATAAATGTTTCTTCAATCTTCATCAATTTCACTGGCCGGTTGGTTTAGTGGTTAATCTGGTTAGTGGCCCTAACTGGCCAATTGGATCGATTCTCACCCAGGATAAATCTTTGTGTCATTAGCATAATTGTTTATCCTGTCTGGGTGTAATTTATTTATAATATGTATGTATTTCTTTTCACTGTGCTTTGCAAATTTCAGCTAGGGCAGCGATGCAATTCTGTTGATACAAAATGTAAAGAAAAAGCTCTCTGCCCTGATCAATGACAGTCACTTTTTGAGAAAGCTTAACAATCCAGTTCACTAACTATTTAGAAATGGTACAGTGCAGACAGTTTCATGGCCATCGTTTGAGTCATAGGGATTATAAGTAAACATATGAAGTCAGTGTAAACAGATACCAATAAGCTTTCTTTAAAAAACCTCGTTTATATACCCCATCATAGTGATAGCTCTCTGCCCTGACCAATAACAGTCACTTTTTAAGAAAGGTTAGCAGTCAAGATCACTAACTGCCTCACAAATGGTACGGTACGGACAGTTCTATCGCCATCGTTTCGACCACAGTTATTATAGGTAAACATATAAAGTCAGTGTAAACAGACAACAATAGGTGCAATACACGCGCTACAATTAACTACCAGCTTCTAGTCTACATCCATAGATTAAGCATGTTGTAGATAGTTTTTTTAAGGTACTTATTGTTTTCAGGGTTTATTTTTAGGAAGCTTTGTATAGAGTTTACAATTAGTTTGTATTATTTTTTTTAATTTGTAGAACACGTAGTATTAGATATTTTAATTTCTAGTTTAGAAATGGGTGTGGGTTATATTCTACTCGAAACAATATGAAAGTACTTGGTTGAGATATTAAAAAAGTCTCGCTTAAATCATAGTTACCCTAATGGCGTCATGAACCGGTGGCCCCCCGTCGGCTCGCGCCTCTAATCGGCCCGGGGGCACAAATACATAAACTGCGATTATTGTCTTTTTATTGTACATGAATAAAATATTAATTGATGATAAGTGAAACGCCGCTCTTATCTCTGATCGATGGTTTTGGAGCGTGAAAGTGATTTTTGCAATGAATGGAAGATGTTTTATATCACTTTTTGATGTAGGGGTGTAGTTTTGTAATGTTTGTGAATATATAGAATAATGTTTGTTTTATACTTATTGTAGAAGGTAGTATAAAAGAATTATATAATTATAGGTTTCATCTTCATATAGAAGAATTACAAGCTAGGCTTCTTTCTTCTTTTAAAATAATTATTTCTAGTTTCTAGACATCTGAGTGCGAGTAAGAAATTGCATTCATTCATGAAGTGGTTCTAAATCTATAGGTACTAATATTATATAAAGGTGAAGCGCACCGTACTAGAATGTCGATATTGCGCTCTCGAGACGCATACTTGACGCAAGCGTTTTTGAGATCGATCCCAAAGTTACATTAATACAAAAATGGCCGTTTTAATCGAAACTTAACTGCGACTGCACTGCTTCAAATTCGTGAATTGACCCCCAGGACGCACTTAACCGATTTCGAAAATACTTTTTCCGATAGAAAGCCACGTCATATTTGAGTGTTATAGGCTCTATAACATCATGCTACAGCCAATAGAAGCGGGGCATCAACGAAACATGTTGGGTAAACGGGGAAAAATGACGCAAACGAAGTTGCACGGGTTGCTAGTACCGTATAATGTGCAGTCAGATTTGACTGCTAAGATTAGATACTCAGTCTGCAAAATAGTCTCATAATATATAAATAGTAACAATATAAATAGTGACATAATATGTAATCACATATTATGTCACTAAAAGACCAGACTATCTAAAGTTCTTTTGACGTTTGCAGTTTTTTTTAAGCTTTTTGATAGAATTCAAATTATTGATGATGCTTAGCAAAAATTTGACAATACTGTCAATGCCTACAGATACCTATTAATATCGGTTTGTATGTTTGTCCTCTACTCTGAAAGAATTGATCAGATTGTGCTGAAACTTAGGCAGTGTATTCTGAGGATGTCCGCGAGTATTCCTGGCCATAGCAAAGCGTGGCTGAGTTCAGCTAGTATACAATACACTAAATGTCCTTACTCGGTCCTGTGAAAATTCTATTATACGCCCAAAACTTGTCATGTGCGTCCCGAGGGGATGCCCGCCACTAGAGTGTTTATTCACAGATAATTGTGTATGTACCGTGTTTAATCTGCAACCCTTGTTTTTAAAGAAACACTCGCGCCACTGACTCCTCGAGTGGCTCTCGAGAGGGGCGGTGCACATGTCGATTTGTACTCTAATCTTGTAGAATATCGATTATTTACTGAAGTTAATCAAGTTTTGTCTTTATAAGAGGGCGGTGTTATGTATGTTTATAGATATATGTTCGTATACTTTCACGATTTGTATACGGGTCTTAATCGCGTAAATATTTTATTTTAAGGCTAAATACCTTTTTTTCTTGTCCGACGTTTCGACCGTATTGCAACGGCTGTGGTTACGGGTAGACTTGTAGAGTATTTGGCCTCAAAATAAAATACTTATAAAATTATATTATATGTTCATAGATGTTTATCTCAACTGATTGTAGTATCAAAATACACAAACACCTCCTAGTTTTGAGGCGCAGTTAATTGTCGTGCTGTCACTATCTCTTAAAAATGTTAATAGTAGTAGAAAATTAAATCGACTTCAAGAATGAACTGAAAATTATATTAATATACTTTATTATACTGAAGAGTTTGTTTGTTTATTTGTATGTTCGAACGCGATAATCTCAGGAACTACGGTTCGAATTGAAAAAATATTTTAGTGTTGGATAGCCTATTTATCGAAGGAGGCTATAGGCTATATAATATTACTAACGCTAGGAGCTGCAGTTAGAATTTAAAAACGGGGAAAATTTACGCAGTCTAAGTTGGGGGTGACGCTACTGAGTAGATAGGGATCTCAGCAAGGTTAAGCAACGTTACCACTTTCGAAAAATTTAATCTCTCTAATTTAAGAGGTTGGGCTGAGAATTAATAAGAGAACTATAATTTATAAGATGTAAGATAATGTATTTTATCAACCTATAATTTTTTTATATTTCACTAGCTGACCCGCGCAACTTCGTATGCGTCAATTTTCTCAGTTTTTGCAACATTTTTCGTTGCTGCTCCGCTCCTATTGGTCGTAGCGTGATGTTATATAGCCTATAGCCTTCCTCGATAAATGGGCTACCCAACAGAAAAATATTTTTTAATTCAGACCCGAAGTTCCTGAGATTACCGCGTTTAAACAAACAAACTCTTCAGCTTTATAATATTAGTATAGATTCACTTAAATAGCTTAATGTTATACATGTGTATGGGTCTGTTGCAAAATAAAGTTTATGTTAGCGATTGAACCTCAAACGTTATTCCTATTCTGGGTGTACTTTTATACCAATGTTTGTTTAGTCTTCAAGACCGTAGGATCATTCTATAGTTACGGAGATTATATTAGAGGAGGAGAAATAATAAGGTCAATTCGTTCTCATATATCGTTTATTACTCATATCATATAAAAATCAAACATTCGTTTAATACAACTAAAACATCGTGAAACATAAAAACTTAAATCTCAACAACAACATAATTTTATTTCAACAATAAAAGTTATTTATACAACATTTCTTACAAACTATTAATAAGACAAATAACTAATTCGTGTATCGGTGGGTTGTGAATTTATAACTAATTATTTTATTAAAGTAGTGATGGGATTTCAAACTCAACGACGGTTTGACGAATCCGAAAATTACTAAATACCAAATTTTTAATTAACCTATTGGTTACTCTATAAAATATCTGGTAAAGAATGACTTAATTCGTTAGTTTGTGTTTTAAAGAATATAATTATAACTAATTAGTAATTTTAATTATTCGTTCATCACGTGGTACAACAAAAACAAAATTAGTTTTTCTAGTAGTAGAATTTGAAGAAAAATGTTATGTAACATATGATATGACTTGTTTATAAAATTTTCGACAAATCGTCGTTTGCCCAGTCAAGGCTCTATTCTAATTCAGTTTGTCATACAATGCTCTCATAGTATCCACTCCACTAAGTCACTAAACAACTTCTTAAAATTAAAATAAGTACTAGTAGTTATAGTTGTTATGAGTATGAGTATGTAGTAGTTATGAGTTGTAACAAACAACTTAAAATATGTAGTTATGGCAGGAATGAGTGATATCAACAAATATTAATAAAAATGATATAGCATAATAGCATAATTATAAACGTACTGATTTTATGTGATAATTAAAGTCCTAAGGAAATTTTATAAAATATCTGGAAAAAACTGAAAATTAAAAAATACAAATCTAAAGATATTCGAGATTTTATTTGTAAATGACGTAAATATTACATAAAAATAAAAAAGGAATAACTTATGTAAACATGAAATTATTTACATTACATATTTACAGTCTTAAATATTTTAAATTATTTGAATAGGATCTGATATTGTTACATCGTTTGGGTTACATAGTTTCTTAATGCAATACAATTCGTTTATTGGTAATATTTTATAATCAGCTTCGTTTATTTCTATTATAATAGTAAAATCAAATTTAATGATTTTGATGATTGTTTTTTAAATATAGGCGTTATTTTTAACGAAGATATTATTTTTTTCCTTGAATGTGACCAATCTGCGTGAAAGTAAAATGTTCGTTTCTACTGCTTTATATTTAAGTCTTTTTACAAAATTGACATTAATTTGCCTAACTATGTAACATAATTATCATACGATTAGAGAGTAAAACCTATGATATGTTATCTATCAAACGGTGAATAGCTGTTCACAAATAACTATGATACATTGCACATTAACATGTATTGCACGTTTCTATTTTTCCATCAAATTCACGTCCGTTACAGCACCATTCTGCCTCTACTTTTACTTTTGATTTTTAATTTGTTTATTTAATCTAGACTTTGCTACAACTAACTTTGATTGGAATATAATATTTACAAATTATTACACTTATTTTCCCGCACTTTCACTATCCACAACATAATTTTATAGCCGAAACCAATTTCATGGCCGAAACCAAATTCATAGCGAATTCCATCCCTATTCTACATGGTGTTCTAACTTGAAAGTTCAAAATCTCTTTGTAGAGGATTGTTTAAGTCTCTTTTCAGTCTTACACACTGTCAGGAGAGCTGGATTCTCTCTCCTGCACTGAGGTGGATGGTCGCTCCCAGTGCGAAGGCCATGCCCTTGCTGGGAGCGCGACCGGCCTTCATATGACGTGTTGAGGGGGTTCTTCATCGCTCTTCATGAGCACGTACGCGACAGGGCGCTTAACGTCGGCGGGTGGCGAGGGTGTGCGGCGCGGGGGGCAGCCGCAGGGGGACAGAGCGCTGCTGTATAGTGCACTACTGTATAGTGCCCCACCGTATAATGCCTGAGGAAAAATATGGACTTAGTGATTTTTGTATATTTATAATGGCCGTGGTAAGTTTAACTCTCCATGGAAGTCTGATAGGAACATTTTTAATACGGTAGTGATTGTATGCAGTTAGATTGCAATGACTTTATATGTAATTAAGTACCTATATAGTTTTCATTTACGATGTCGATAAAAGTCGAGCCTTAGTCCACAGGAGTCGGTACCCAATAAATTTACTAATCATATTAGTATAATGGATCACCAATATACTATGTTGCTATTTTTAATTTAAATAAGTATACAATTCTGTAAATACCTGCAAGTGCGCTAACTCAGCTGCTAGCTTTCCTTCATCAGATGGAATCTTCGCGAATGGATAGAATGGGTATGGTAGAGGTGGGAATAGCGCTCGTCCCAAATCTGGTTTGTCATGCAATAAGTGATGTGGCATCTGTAACTGTGGTACTGGATGTGGTACCGATGGTGTCACTAGCCTTGGTACTGGGGCCATGAGACCGTTAATGCCGAAACCAAATTTTGGCTCCTTCTTCACAAGTGGTTTCGGCTTCCGTCTCGGTCGGTATTTATAGTCTGGATGTTCCTTCATGTGGAGGGCCCTGTGGAAGAAAATAATAATTGTAAATGTTTGTAAATAAAAGAATACATAGAAATAATCGCAAATAACAGTGTAGCTTTACATTCAGTGTTATAAGTCAAACTTAGACTTACGTTTAAATTATAAAATCAATGTATATTGTGTTATTTTAAAAGTTTTTATGCGGCGTGGGAGATTTCACAAACATGCAAATCACGAAACCAGAATACACTGAGTTTCGGAACAATAAATGGCGGGTATCGAACGCATAACACTTTTATTAGCAACTGTGTCATCCATACTAACATATTTAGGTAAATTATATATTTTTTAAGATCTGATTTACAATGAATAATCATCTAGTTAAATACTATCTTTGCTTAGTGAAGTACCCATTAATGTGCGCTCACCACTGCACCTGAATGAAAGTGACATGTACCTCAGTTTAATATCAAAGTCGATTTCTAAACAAAGTTTATCCTTCTCATGACATTACAATTGTTGACTCTATCACCAGCGAGAACCGCTCTCGATCAAACAACAACATATCGAGTATTATCAGCAAAAACAAACGCGGAAGAGACATCACCGAAATCGAAAGCATAACTCAATTTGCCCCACAATACTATAAGTTTAGCGTCAAAATGCCACAATGAAACGCCGCTGGGCGATATAACATTATTATTTATGCAATAAAGCGTGCAATTGTCGCGAACGCCCGGCCGCCCTTAAAACAACAATGTCGATTCAACAATGCGCGGATTATTGCATTGTCCCACTCACAATTGGGTTCCTGGCTATACCACTGCACTATGTCCGTTTCGGGTATATGCAAATTTGAATTCTGTGCTCACGGAATAAAGTTGAATATTGAATGTGAAAGGATGTGTTTATGACGTATAGTGTTGGGAATGAGTCGACACAGCGTCCGATTATGCGAGCTTTGTGATAGAATCGCGATTGTCAGCGAGTCGATTGTAATTATTCGAGTGGACCACGCCAATGGATGATAGTTCGTCATTGCGCTGAGGTTTTCAATGCGAATGTTTGTTGAGAGTGATTGTGTTGTGGATTTAGCTTTATTTTTTTATTTAATTCTATTTTTGAGCTGCTGTTTGTAATCATCGTTTAGAACTTATTATTACATAAATTGAACTAGTTGTTAAATTGTACTTTAATAATTTGTTCGTTGAATTGAAGTTTTTCGATTGTAGGTATCAAATAGGCACTTAATGTTTCTAAGAGTCACAGATTAAAGAGTGTTAAGTTTCTTAAATTGAGTCGAACAAAGAAGCAATCATTGCTAATTTACTTATTAGGTCCCTCAATTCTTTTTAACCCTATAATTTCTCGCTGCTGAGACACAGATCTCCTATCTGAGAGAAATCGTAATTCACCACAGGAGCCCATTAAGGATTGGTGAACGTCACATATTTTAGAATATTTGATTGGATGTTTCTCTTCACCAACTTTATTCAGATAAGTCTTTAACCCGCGATCTGTGGATCTAAATGAAGACTGTAATAAACTATTGAAGCCTATTATTTAGGCCATTCCCGGGTACATGCCCTGTGTCGCGGGGGACTGGGACTTTACATACATATGTAAAGTTATATATCATGGACACAAAATACACCTAGACTCAGAACAACTGTTTGTGGATCGCACAAAGTGGGTATTCCATGTGGGAATCAAACCCACGACCTCTGGCTTCGCAGTCACGGATACTAATCACCAAACAGACCAAACGGCCGCTCAAAAATTAATTATTAAAGTATTTAAACTGGTAGTTAATTGATGGAATGTACTGAATGATCGTCGTTATCTTTTAGTACCTACATTATCACTTTTACCGAGCTTTGATAACTCAGTTTACTTAGTCATGCAGATCACGTATTTCCTTTACATGATTACTCCCATTATCACATAAATTTAATATGATTATAATCTTTGGAAAATGTGAAACTACTTTTTTCCATGGCTTTGTCCGCTTTATGTTTGATTTTTATAGCTTACTAGCTCTCGCTCGCGGCTCCACCCGCGTTCATGTTGGTTATTGCGACAAAAACTATCCTATGTCCTTCCGGGTCTCAAACTTTCTATATCAAATCACATTTTGAAGTAAAGCAGTTTAAGTGTAACGGATAGACAGAGTTACTTTCAAATTTATAATTAGATGTGCTATTTAGATGTAGTTGATATATCTAAATAGCACATCTAAACTAATGTTTAGATGTGCTATTTAGATATATCAACTACATTACAGTAAAGGTTCATTAAGATGCATTCTGTAGTTTTTGCTTGAAAGAGCAACAATTCATTCATCCTTAGATTTTTTTGGATATTAGTATATTTTAAACAGGACGGACAATGAAAGACTATGATGCTTAGATGCTGCAATTAGAAGTCCATCTTAATTGATGCTATATATTTAACAAATTTTGTAACTTTTGAGCACCACTCAAAAGTTAAGTAGGTATCGTTTGAGTATTCGTCAGTTCGGCACTTAATTAAAAGTTATGTAGAAGTGATAGTGCATGCGACTGCTGTGCAAGAAGTTGTGGGTCCACACAGTACAAAACTTTGTATTATCCATAAACATTGTTCCAGGTCTGGGTATATTGTGTGACTGTTAATAGTGTCTGTAAATACCGCGTCGCGACTGATATTTTTTCTAATGCGCAAGTTATATTTTTTATGTATTTGCTTTATGACTTTTCTAATTTGCGCTAAATCATAATCATGTACCATACCATTTTAATAACAAATTATAACTTCATGTGCATAACATATTTTGAGATTGCGACTATCAGTGACACCGACTGAACAGTTGTCGGGAACAATCTAGTACGCAGTAACATACACCTATTGCTTAATAAAATCAGTCAATAAATCATATCTCTAACAAAATTTCCATAAAGGAGGTAGCCACTAAACAGTACAAATATACTTATCACCATTTAAAGAAAACGTTTTATCTTCGGAACTAAAATCTCGGGTTCAATGACCGTCACACTATCAATTCCTTCATTTACTGTTTGTTAACTAAATAAACACGATATCGTAAGGAAAATAACACAATATCTCCGGCCAAGAAAAAACCTATCTAATTTTTTTATCGGGCACTTTTGGCGTATTTTTTCATTGGAGCTCATAGGGAATTATCAATATCGATATTTTTTCTATACAACTAATCGAATACGGTGTCGATTCGATTCTTGATATGAACGAGCGTCGTGTGTGTTGAATTTGTTATGTCAATATGACATATTGAGGTTTTTATTAATCTTTTATTGTAGGTGTGGTGGATACAGTTTTTTTATACATGTCATATTAATATTTTTGATGGTGATAAATAAAGTCTTGTTAAACTGATCAGTAACTACTTTTTTAGAGATTTTTTATAGCCAGTCAAAAAAAAAACAAGTAGGTATTTAGGTTACTTACCTACACGATTTTATCTAATCGAGTAGTATTTTTTCATTCATTAACTCTCAACGCAATCAGTTGGGTGTTTTAAGTTAAACGTGTTTTCCTATCTGTGGCATAAGAACACTCAAAAATATGAATAGATTTGTTTTTTTTAGGGTTCTGTAGTAGTTTGAATTACAAAGTTTATTTAGTCGAATGGTGAGCTAAGTTTAAAGGTGGACCGACAACCTAAAAATGGTCGCTGGGATGGACTGGATGCGGACGGCAGAAGTCTGAGTGTTGTGGCGAAAATTGGGAGAGGTCCAGCGGTGGACCAATACGGGCTGATATATGATGAAAGAAAATACATATTGTTAAAGATAATAATTACTTATTTAGCTTTCAAAATATCAGAGCTTTTAGGGTTCCTTACCCAAAGGGTAAAACGGGACCCTATTACTTAGACTTCGTTGTCCGTCTATCACCAGGCTGTATCTCTTGAACCGTGATCGTTGGACAGTTGAAATTTCTCAGTTGATGTACTTCTGTTGCCGCAATTAAAAAAAACTTACTATCTTAACTACCGGCTAGATGGCGCATGCGAGGGTCTAACTCGCGAGCTTGAAAGGATGGAAAAAATTGATGTCTAATAACATAGTCCAGATAGGTGATTCGATTCCGGCCCCCGTTTGGTGTACGGAAGTCTCGGGTTCGATTCCTGGGTTAAAATTTTTCTATCTTTCAAAAATGCAATTATTGTATTTATACAGCAAACGCGAAAATTTTGCTCAATTTGCTTCGATACTGCTGACGGCAACAGGTAGACGCTTGAAATATTCACAGAATATTAACATATATTATTTACTTTAAAAATAAATAATGAAATTAAAATAAAATAAATATTTAGGGGGGGCTCCCATTTAACATACATGATTTTTTTGCCTTTTTTATAGATAATGGTACGGAACCCTTCGTGAGCGAGTCCGACTCGCACTTGGCCGGTTTTTTCGTAGTATGATATATATTTTCTTACATATTATAATATGTTTACCTACTTATTATGCATTATGTGATTTTCTATATGGAGAACAAGTAATTTGTAAATCTATAATGTACAATTATTTTAGGATTTGTGTATCCTTTATTTGAAGGTCCAATAAATGAATAACAAATTTGATTTTCTGGCAAAAATAATTTGTTTCAATAATAATAATAATATCTCGGGACAACTCACACAACGTCATCTGATTCCAAACTAAGCAGAGCTTGTACTATGGCAACCAGACAACTGATAAATATACTTATATATTTCTAAATACATACATATTATAGATATATTCCACCCAGACACAGAATAAACCATCGTGCTCATCACACAAAGTTATCCTGGGTGGGGATCGAACCCACGACCTCTTGCGTAGCAGTCGGACACACTCCCACCGCGCCACAGAGGCAGTCACTTTATTAGGTAAGTCAGCGTGATTATATAGATAAGAAAAGCAAGTGACATGACTAGACGGACATGAGTACACGTTATTGCTATTTTTCTACGGAAGTACAATTATTAAGATAATATGTACAAAGTAATTATCTCATTGACTAGAATACTTACTAGATTATCAGACAACGTATAAACATGCTATTGCTTATTTATATGCCTTTGTGGCGCGGTGGGAGTGTGTCCGACTGCTACGCGTCGTGGTCGTGGGTTCGATTCCCACACCACTTTGTGTGATCCACAAATTGTTATTCGAATGTACTTTGTGTCCGTGACTTATATGTTTGTAAAGTCCTCCCCGACACAGGGCTTGTACCTTACTGCGGGAGTCGTCTTTAAAAAAAAATATATAATAATAATAAATAATTGTAAACTAAATAATGCCTGTGGCATCGATCTCGATAAGTTTTTTACCCCCTGTAATTCCTCCTTATCCTTTCTCCATCACAATAGAAACCTCGTTCCAAAATTTTAGCTCTCTTGGTCAGAATCAGAATCAGAATTATTTATTTGATAGACATAGGTTTGTTATAAAAGATCGCTATGTTTTGCCATTAAAGCATACAAATGTAAAAATCGGACTTATTAATTAAACTTAGAATACATACACGAATACAAACATTCAAATATATTACAAAAAATACCAATCTTAAAAATAAAAACTTGAAATATTTATTACATAAAAAGATAGCGCACATAAAATATTATTATATCCTATCCTCCAGATTATTATATCCTATCCGAGTCCTTTAGGGCTTTGAGTTGGGCGTTGATGTGTCAATGAATGAGTTACGACATTCATATTTATGTTTTTAATCAATGATGTTTTAACTAAACAGGTGTAGATAGGTTACAGGCGCTCAGCAAGCGGCATCTTAAAATTTAGACAATTGACCACAGATGTAATAAGTAATATGTCAACAGATGAAAGCAGTGAATTTTCTATAATATTGTGACATTACAATATAATATAATAACCTATCTACACCTTTTTACTTAAAACATTATTAGGATTCCGTAGCCAAAAGGGCAAAAACGGAACCCTTATAGTTTCGTCATGTCCGTCTGTCTGTCTGTCTGTCTACTCGATGAATCTTGATGAAATTAGGTGAAAAGGTGTCTTGTAGTAGCTGCTACTTTGTTTAATAGCTATATAATAATAATAAATATTTTTAGGGGGGGGGCACACCATGCATGTAACAGAAGCTGATTTGTCTTAGTAAACATCAACGTGTGGCACATCTACTTTAATTTTTTTTGATTGATGAATATTTTTTGGACTAATTTCTCCAAAAGTTGCATAAGTCATGTCCCCCCCCTCCCCTCCTTAACATTTGAACCGTTTGACCAAAAAATATGGAAAATAAAACAAAGATAGCGCTTAATAAATACTTTAAATTAAAATAAGATCGTATATACCGTCACATCATTGATTTATTGCCGAAGAACCGCGTTTCTCAACAAAAGGGTGTAAGTGCCATGAACATACGCTCTTCTGCTGTTCAAGACTGTGGAACCCTACACTAAGCAAGGTCTGGCATGCTCTTGCCTGGTTTTTGTATCTAATAGATAAATTATTGTATTAAAATAATTAACACTTACTGTGTCATCATGTTCAAAGTTAAGTATTCTTTAACATTTTAATTTTTGAATAATCTAAACTCAACAGAAAATAAAAATGATATTAAAACCGTTGGATACGCATAAAATACCGTGACAAACTTGCCTTGGGCGTTTTGATGTCTTGAAATATAGGATTTGTTTGGCGTTAACGTTGTAACTATCCCAAGCCATTAGCCATAGCCTTATCCCAAGGGTGGGGGGTGGAGGTTAGACAGACTAACTGTGTTATCGATGTTTTACCGAGTTTGTGGTTCGCCATCTATCGAGACACCGGTATGTTGAGGTTACGTGATTGTATGCAGGCAGGCGATGGGGAATTTTGAGAATTTAGACACTCTACCAGTGTGCTTTGATAGGCAATTTGACTGGCCTGATGGTCTAGTGGCTCACTAATCACTAGACCAACTTGCCTCAACGTCAAATTGCCTATATATATATTAACACATAGACTAAGAATAAACCATTCGTGCTCATCACACAAAGTTTTATCCTGGGTGACCCTGTGATAAAATTTTGTGTGATGAGCACGATGGTTTATTCTGTGTCTATGTGTTATTTATCTATAATATGTATGTATTTAGAAATATATATGTATGTTTATCAGTTGTCTGGTTTCCATAGTACAAGCTCTGCTTAGGTTGGGATCAGATAGCGTTGTGTGAGTTGTCCCAAGATATTATTATTAATTGCCCCCTCCTCGGCTGTGGTGGCTGGTACACTAGTGTTAAATCAAATACATGGATTAATGTTGTGCACCGGATTTGCGAACTGTTGTAAACAAAGCCTATGAAAAAAAATGTGCAAGTGAAAATAACTGTTTTGAATGTTGTGAAAACTGTACAAGTAAAGGGCGATAGAGTCTAATTACATATATCGGTAGAACGATCAATACAACTATCTTTTGATTTAAATAGTAAACACACAATTTGTTTTTTTCTGGCGAACCAAAATAAAAAAAAGATGCAAACATGCTGTGTCGGAGGCATTAATGTGTGAACTTAGTATTGTGCCTCCGACTGCATGATATCTATACTAATATTATAAAGCTGAAGAGTTTGTTCGTTTGAACGCGGTAATTTCAGGAACTACTGGTCTGATTTGAAAAATGCTTTTACTGAAGATTATCGAGAAAGACTATAGGCTATGAACATCACGCTACGACCACTAAGAGCGGGCAGCAATAAAAAATGTTCTAAATACGGGAAAAAATTACGCAGACGAAGATGCGCGGGTCAGCTAGTTACATCCTTATTGCGGTATTCGAAAAAAAAACGTTTTTTTTACACCTCTTGTTTTTGACATCTCACAGCCACCATGCTTGTTTTTTTCAAACGTCATTATCTACGAACACTTGGGCGGTCAAGTTAAATCTATCGACGTCCTAGTTTATAAAGAATATTACATACATACTCATAAATATACATGTAAGATACGCGCGAAAAACAACCTTTCCTTGCAGTCCGGTAAAAACACTTAAAACGCTAAATTATCAATTTTTTTTCGCTCTGTCTACAATATTTTGATCAAAATCATTAGAGCCATTTCCGAGAAGGTTCGTATACAAGAATCGCTCGTTTAACTACATATATAAGATATCGAAGATTCCATTGATTCTTCATAAAGACAACACTATATCCCTAAACTTGAGTCATGGTGTTCCCACCCGTTATCGGTCAGCACAATGGTTCGACCGCACCAATGTTGACTCGATACTTATTTTTATCGACTCGTGTTTGTTCGATCGAAGGAAGATATAATCGAATAAATAACGGCCGGTCAAATAACATGTCTGATAGTACGTTTGTTTGGAGCTCAATTGAGCAACGCTTATCTGTGTTAATAGATCACAGGTTTTTTGGTAGTAGGTGTTAAATCATGATATTTTTAGTTCTTTAGATTTTTTCCTTGTTCCTATTAATATTTATTTTAATTTATCCTCAGTATCATCGACTGGCCTGTTGGTCTAGTTGTTAGTGACCCTGACTGCTAAGCCGGAGGTCGTGGGTTCGATCCCCACCCAGGATAAAACTTTGTGTGATGAGCATGATGGTTTATTCTATCTGGGTGTAATATCTATAATATGTATATAAGTTTGTTTATCAGTGGTCTGGTTTCCACAGTACAAACTCTGCTTAGTTTTGGATCAGATAGCGTTGTGTAAGTAGTCCCAAGATATTATGTTATTATTATTAATTAATTAAATTTGGGGTATGAAAATTTACCTCAGCTGTTAGCTTTGACCAGATAGTGATACCGTTTCTTATCATTATAGATATTTCGACCTGTTGTTAGGTCACCACTGTAGTCTTAAAGTCTGTACTATTGTGTAGGCTCTGTTACTCAGTAGGCCATATCAACCAGACAACTGATAACCATAAAATAAATAAAATACATATTATACTAAGTGGGAAATTGAACCCACGACCTCTGGCTTAGCAGTCAGGGTATTCACTACTAGCCCAACAAGACTAATCTTCATTATATAATTTAACAAGCGGAGCAAATGTAAATGTTATTCTTAATTCACAACCTATTATTTTCTGTTCATAGAACTCTTGCAGGAATCAAACATCTTTACATAATAAGGTTATTTATATAACTTTGAAGTTATATCAATAGCACTCCTTATCTAACAAAATACAAAGTCTATAAAATTGAATGACTGAGTGACTACAAACAATCTATTATATCATATGTGAAACATGGACACATGCTATTGATTTTTACAAAGTATTTTGTCCGATATCTTTTTCTAGAGTAAATGATAAATGAAGGATTGTTTGTATGTATGTGTTGTATTGTAGTTTGAAGAGTGTTTTGTAGATATTTATTGATTTAAAGCAACAATATAGGTGTAACTGTCGGTTGGTGATGTGACTTTATTACAGTGACATATAATTACATTAACCATTAATCACACAGACTGAATAAAGAAATCTATACTGACCCTAACTGCTAAGCCGGAGGTCGTGGGTTCGATCCCCACCCAGGATAAAACCCAGTGTTATTTATATATAATTTGGATGTATTTAGAAATATTAAAGTATCAGTTGTCTGGTTTTCATAGTACAAGCTCTGCTTAGTTTGTGTCCCAAGATATTATTCGAAATCAGGGCCGTTTTATGTAAAATTATATAATGAAGGTAGCTCGATCGCGATTAGATCTCCGAAGCAATCCACGGGTAAAGGCTAGTTATGTAATAAATCACAAAAATATCACTCAAATTGCGCAACTTGGACGGGGAAGTACCTGATTTTTGTTAAAATTTGATACTTAAATGGGGAAGCACCTACCCGCAAAGTACCAAAGCAAGGGATAGGTTGCTGTAATAACTTAAAATTAGGTGAGCCGTGTTTGCCATGCAATGATATGAATAAATAATTCAAATTAAAAAGATAGGTAAACATACATAACATAGCCTAGGGAATAGGAATACAGACCTCTTCTCCGAGATATAGGATATATGGGCTGTATATGATTCAAGTCATTGCGTTTTGATGGATAGGTGTGATTGCCCAACTCCTCGCAAATATTACAATATTAATTATGTGATTTGTTTATCTTTTCAGTAGTTTAAAGGGCCCAAATAATGAACGGTTTGGGATACATACATAGGTTATTTAGGGTTCCGTAGCCAAAATGGCAAAACGGATACCTTATAGTTTCGCCATGCCTGTCTGGCCGTCCGTCCGTCCTCAGCTTAGCTCAGAGACTGTTGCTACTTACTAGAAAGTTGTAATTTTGCTTGGATGTACATATTACTTACGCCGAAAAAGTGGTAGAATAAAAACTTGAAAAAAAAAATGAGGGGATTGTAAAGTGGGGATGTGATTTTTTTTTAGTGTGGTCGATAAGTATTTTAAAAATATTTAAGGATTGTGAATATCATTTTTCGATTTAGGGATCGGCTTGTGTAAAATGAAGCCTTAAAGTGATTTTTTTGTTACAGTCAAGTGTTCCCCACCCTCTGCCAGCTAAACGATTGCTATGGAAGATATGAAACAATTTTGAGTAGTAGTATATATAATGAATTTAAAAGGAAAACTATCAGACTTAAGTAGGCTTTACAAGTTTACGAGTATCATCCGACCAAGTGAGAAGTAACATCATTTTTGTACAAATTTCATTGAAAATTACTTACACGTTGAAACAAAAACAACAGAATATGTGATATAAGAAGTTTTAAATCACACTAGCTGTGCCCCGCGGTGTTACCCGCGGTTTATTAGCCTTTGTGTTAATCCAGGGTGTCAGCTAACTCCATACCAAATTTTGTTAAAATCGCTCCAGCCCTAGACGTGAAGAAGTAACAAACATACACACTCACATACACACTCACATACTCACAAACTTTCACCTTTATAATATTAGTGTGATAATTGAAGGGAGTTGGGCAGCTACGGAACCCTATATTGTGCCCGACATGCACTTGCCCGGTTTTGTACTATAAAATTAGTTTGATCCATCCCTAAGATTATACTTTTTAATAAAAATATGTAAGTACCTATATATTAGACTAGCTGTCCCGCGCAACTTCGTCTGCGTACATTTTCCCCGTTTTTGTAACATTTCTCATTGCTGCTCCGCTCCTATTCGTCGTAGCGTGATGTTTTATAGCCTATAGCCTTCTTAGATAAATGGGCTATCCAACAATGAAATAATTTTTCAATTCGGATCAGAGTAGTTCCTGAGATTACTGCGTTCAAACAAACAAACTATTTTTTTATTAAACATATATTTCGGGACTTAATCGCGTGAATTATTTGAAGGTACGAACCTTTTATTTACCCGATGTTTCGATCGAATTGCACCGATCGTTATCACGGGTCAACTGAGTACCTATAGTTTGTTTTATGTGGTGGAAATTCGATTAGGCGTTTTGAAGATAATCTTTTATCTTGTTGTTATTAATTCGTTGTTCAAAATGGTTTCCTTTACAATTTTTGACTGCTGCATCTACAATAGCTTACTATTTTTTAAATTTCATATAGTTGTTAACCCCTTTACACAAGAGTGATAATAAGACGTGACAAACAAAAGTTGACGTGAAGTGTGTGCTCGGCCTTACGCCCCGCTAATAAATTCAACCCTTACAAATTAATTCTTACTGAGCACTCGTATAGAAATGATAATACCACATCAATTATTGTGTATGCTTATAATAGTGTTGTAGACTTCGGGTTAATAAAATAATACACAATATATTACTGTTTATTAACCTATAGTTATTGTAGTTAATACTCGGTAGCGAACTAATGTACGAATATTGTCATTTGTAACGTTTTGCAATACGTTGAAGTATTTTCTGAAGTTTTAATTACCCGATTATTTTTTAAATCGAAACAACAATCAAATGGACCTTCTTTCAAATTTTCGTTCTTTAAATTTTAAAACTCATTGCTCGAGAATGGAACTGTAAGAATTGGTAGAACTTATCATTAATAAGAACCTGGATAACCGAGCTTTTTTTAGGTTTTTCACGAAATGTTCTAAAATTGAAACCTAACTAGATCGATTTGTCGCCCCCGAAACCCCTTGCATAATAAATTTTATAAAAATCGCTAAAGCCGTTGTCGAGTTATATATATAATCAATATAGAGCAATTGTTGTATTTATATATATATATACAACAATTGCTCTATAACAAAACATCCCTATTTACCTATCTACCGATCTCGGAACAATAAAAGTATTTTTTTCTAATGATGATATCGTTATTTGCCTAGAATGTTCTCAACACAAATACTGTCAACAAATTTAGCAGTAAGGCCTTAAAGACACTCAAATTAGGGAACAATTGTCGACAACAGCTCTATAGGATCCTCTCAACGAGTTAGAGCAGAGCATAAGCTTATTTTTATGGCGCTGGTGTGGGGTGATAACGCCTCGGCCCCAACAATGCAAGATATTATTACTATGAATAACAGATAATTGTCCTCCTCAAACCTTTACGATAGATTAAATTGATTTGTTGCTCTATATTCGGTCTGTTTTTAAAGGGTTGAGAACGCGTGCAGTAAAGAGTATGAAAGCTTTGGAGTAATGTCTTTATAATATTAATAGAAGAAAAACTACAGACGTTTTAATATTATAATATTAAAACGTCTGTAGTTTTTCTTCCCACTTTGGTTTCTTATTTTAGACTTTGAAGACTGCCTTGTCGGGTGAAAAGGCAAAGTCTTAAGTTAAGTAAAATCTGACTATGGCAGAAAATCCTAATGAGATATTTTTATTTAGTGCGATTCCAGCCCGCAGTAGGGTACAAGCCCTGTATCGCGGGGGACAAACATATACCTAAGTCACAGGCACAAAGTACATCCAGACTCGGAACAATAATTTGTGGATCACACAAAATGGTATCCGGTGTGGGAATCGAACCCACAACCTCTTGCGTAGCAGTCGGACACATTCCCACCGCGCCACAGAGGCAGTCAGTATATTATGTCGCACATGAAGAAATGACTGTTTTGATTTAACATTAGCTTCAAAAAGTCAGACAGGCGGTCGCGTGCTTTGAGTGATTTGTTTGAACTAATCACATGAAACGCGCGATCGCTTGTGTATGTATTCTGGTAAAGAAAAAAATCGAAATGAATTGCGTACGTTTTTTATTTTATTTACGTACACCAATCCGCAATGGGCTCGCGTGGCTGCTTATAGCCTATTCTCTCTTAAAGAAGGCTTGAGTCCTTGCAGTGGGAATTTTATAATTATAATATAGGTATACCTACTATGATACCTATAATGGTGGAGGCACCAATTCCACAAGGGACACTCTCACCGTTTAGGTTCATTTTCGTGCATCGCGATCGATCGCGAGCCGCGCGCGGCTTACGACAAGCGGCTGACGCGCGCCACCAATACGACAATAGTCAGAGTGCGCGCGCAGCCTATGACAGTCGTCGGCCACGCGCGTCTGTCGCAGACTTCGGAAACGTCGCCATACATTCTCATACTCTGAGTCAAGGAGTAAACTAATACTACGGAAATCTGAGTATTGCCGCATCGGCCGCGCGCGTCAGACGCTTGTCGTAAGTCGCGCGCGGCTCGCAATCGGCCGCGATGCACGGAAATGAACCTTTAGCCATAGGCTTATGCCTCGGAACACCGTGTGATTTTTAGTCGGTTCGACTCCGACATACCCCATCCTGCGTGCCCGTAGCAGTGGGATCCGTGGTGTTGCACACGATAAAAAAAGAAGGTATATATAAGAAGGCATCCGATGACCAAGCAGATGTAGTAATGCGAGAGGTTGGCAACGTTACCGATGTCGGGAACAGAAAGTGACTGTTTACGAAAAACGTCTGTTCTGCTAAGTGCAGGACATCTCTCTCGCTCGTGTCGGATTTCCAGCTCACCGAACTCCTGGAGATAAAGAATAAAGTGCACTTGTGTCTGCGCATACACTTGTGCACTATATTATCTTTTTCGCAGGAGTAGGATATTATACTTAGCATTCGTTTAAGGTGAAGCATGATTTCAGAACAGCCACTCAAGCAATAGCCGGAACCTCATTGGATCCGAGGCCTCATTGGCACTAGCGATTTTTATATCTAAATCCAATTTTCATTTTTTATTTACATTGGTGAATATAATGGAATCGTTTGTCCTACTATTTTCATTGTGGTTTTGCGAAGCGTTTATCACAATTCGCAATTTGTATCCACAATTTCTATTTTGTATTTCCATGGAAATAATAGTACCTATACACGCAATGAAGTTAAAAGAAGCCCAAAAACATTTAAAACCAGCTTTTAATTCAGGCCATGCCTATCACGTCTTCTCAATAGAACTGAACCAAATATTCAATTCCGTGGGATAAGGAGAAGTGTCTACCCGTGACCATCACGGCCGTTGCAATACGGTCGAAACGTCGGGCAATAAACAAGGTATTTTACCTTAAATTATTCACGCGATTAAGACCCGTAATATATATATTTTCATATGGAGAAGTGGTTCAAAATTCAGTCGTAATATTTGTTCCAGAGGTAGTACTACATTTATAGTTTTATATATTTTGTAAGATTACCATTAATCATAAGACCTTTGTTTGCATAGCATATCGATACCTCGAGGCTCAAGAGGCGTAACCACGTTTTCAGAAAAGCCAAAACACGATATTTATTTTTCAAAACTTTGATGCCAAAGAACATGACATTCTGTAACTGAGAAATGATAGTTTCGCTACTAAAGTTAACTTTTTAACGGGAGTGAACAGTAGATAAATTATTAAGTAAACAGTTAGTTAACAATAACAGAGAGCTATCGAGATATATATATATATATATATATATATATATATATATATATATATATATATATATATATATATCTATACTAATATTATAAAGCTGAAGAGTTTGTTTGTTTGTTTGAACGCGGTAATCTCAGGAACTACTGGTCCGAATTGAAAAAATCTGTTTTGGTTGGGTAGGCCATTTATCGAGGAAGTCTATATGCTATAAAAAATCACGATACGGCCAATAGGAGCGGAGCAGCAAAGAAAAATGTTGCAAAAACGGGGAACATTGACGCATACGAAGTTGCGCGGTTCAGCTAGTACTAGATATTTGATGAAAGAATTAAAAAAGGTGAGTATGTACACAAAGATAGACATACGTACAATTAATATGAGATAAGCCAGTCACACATCCGGCGGTAGGGATCTGTTAGTTTTTATTGTGTCATTTAACATTATTATGAATTGTGGTGAGAAAAGGAATCTTTCAGAAATTAGCAGGCGCGGTGGGAGTGTGTGTGCTACGCAAGAGGTCGTGGGTTCGACTCCCACACGGGACATAACTGTGTGTGATCCACAAATTGTTGTTCCGAGTCTGGGTGTACTTTGTGTCCGTGACTTGTATGTTTGTAAAGTCCCCCGCGACATGGGATTGTACCCTATTGCGGAAGTCTTTTTTTTAAACTTATTTAACAGTTCTGTAATAGGTAATTAAAAGATCTATGCTATAATAATTAAATCTGTTTTAAGTCTCTTTCGCCCGTGGCTTCTACTCGCGTGAATATAGGTTATCGCAATAAAAACTATGTCCTGGGACTCAAACTATCTCTATATCAAATTTTATCATAATCAGGTCAGCAGTTTAAGCGTAAAAACATAACAGATAGAGTTACTATACATTTACAATATTAGTTAGTATTAGAGGAGGTGCACTCAGTTTTTCACTGAGAAATTTCTCAAAGAAACGCTTTATCTATGCGATAACAATGCAATCGCAAAATGACATCACGTTGAGGGCAATACTTATGCCATACCTACATTACCCGCTGTTGAAATTTAAGCACACCTTTATGGGACACTTTGTAAAGTACCATAAAAAGTGGCATAATAATGACCGTATTTTTTTAAGTCATTTGTACATTTGTTGTACTGCCGGCGAGTAGCAAGCAACTATCAACTATTTTATAGCTTAAGAAACGTACAATAGACATAGATCCCATGTAAATAAAAGAGATGCAGTATAGGGTAAGTTCTCGGCAGCAGTGTGAACAATCAGAGATATATGTATCTCTTTTGTTTACACGGGATCTAAGTGCATCTATGGTATCCTATGTTTCTTGAGCGAGAAAATCGTCGACAGTTGCTCGTGGCTCATCTGATGCTCAAGGCTTGTCTGATAATTAATTTACTTGAATCGTCGAAGGTTAATATAACAGAAGTATTAATATTGTAAGAGAAGATGTTACAACTGACTCCCGCTGGACCCACCGATGACAATGTATATAATAGTACAAACCGGTGGTAGGTTTAAGCTGGTCTAGGCCATATGCCGTCTTGTGTACTCCCACCATAGTGGCAGTTATTTTTCTGTAAAATAGTGTTGTTAACACATCACTGTGTTTCGGTGGGAAGACACTGTAGCAAGGGTAATTGCTAAGCAAATAATACTTACCAATTAATGTCTCAAATGCCTTGACATTCAGATCTTTGCCAAACAAGGATTTGGCACTAGACACTGATACTGTTACGTGCGACGCTTGACGCGCGACCATCAGGCGCACGACCTGCTAGTCTCTTTATTTTCAGAAAAAAAAAATAGATGCAGCTGATTTACAACTCATTTACGGCCATCCAAACTATACTATGACAACCAGACAACTGATAAACATAACTACTTATATTTTTAATGTAAAATAAACCATCGTGCTGATTACAAAGATTTCTCTTGGGTGTTTATCTAACCCTTAGCAGTCAGGGTCACTAACCATTGTAGTTATTACCTGCAAAGAGTTATGCAGTACAGTAACTTCTTTGATTAGCTCTGGCAATCTCTACATTACATAATGGTCTCCTAACTAATTCCTTCCATGGCGGCCAATCACATGAAAGACTAGCCGACTGCGCAGAAGATAAATTATAGTGCACATATGTATACTGTTTACCGGCCGTGTGGTACCGGCTTAAGAATAGTACCATCCCATCACTTCCCGTGGGTGTCGTCAAGGCGACTAAGGGATTTACCACCGGAGGGCGGGCAGCAGCGTCCTCTGTGTATTTTAAAGCCTTACTGCGATCGCCAAGCGTGGCGATTATGGCAATTACCCCCAGGGTACTGGGGAGACCCGTGCCCAGCAGTGGGACATCATATGGGTTGATATGTATGTGTATACTGTGCAGACATAAATGCACTCTTTATTGCCTTACTCTCATAGTCCATTGAAACAAAAATCCGAAACTACCATAGATAAATAAGGTACAGAACTGGTAGCCACATCGAATTGTATTACAAAAGATACCGAGAACAACAATGTATCAAAAAAATTACATTACCATGTGTGGACGTGTATTTAATGCTATTCCTACTGAAATTAAGCAATCTATACTAATATTATAAAGCTAAAGAGTTTGTTTGTTTATTTGAACGCGGTAATTTTAGGAACTTCTGATCCAAATTGAATACTTAAATTATATCTACCATTCTATTAATATTCATGCTTATCATAATTTTTATTTAATTTGTTGATTGATTGATGACAGAATAAAATGTCTTTTCTAGAAGCCACCGTTTAAGTTTTTCGCAAAATTGACTATTAGGTATGTAACTAGCTATCCCGCGCAACTTGGTCTGCGTAGATTTTCCCCGTTTTGCTACATTTTTCATTGCTGCTCTTTTCTTATTGGTCGTAGCGTGATATTATATACCCTATAGCCTTTTTCGATAAATAGACTATCCAACAGTAAAATATTTTTTCAATTCGGATCAGTAGTTCCTCAGATTACCGCGTTCAAACAGACAAACAAGCTCATCAGCTTTATAATATTAGTATAGATAAATTACAGACAATATGTTTTGCAACAATTCGTTGCTTAATTTATGGTAATATAATTTTAAACCCTCAGCCTCCGTAATTCAAACAAAAAAGATTATCATTTAGATTTACCATAAACAATAAGACGAATGAGCCGCGTAGCAAAGCGGTGCAACTAAATAAATACAAGTTTTTGTGGCACAGATAACGTATAACAGGTGTGTGGCGCATTGTTCCATATTTGTTCAAAGATAATGAAAAAAAATATAAAAGATAATGAATGCAGTTGGATATTAAAGTTTTTAGTTCTATTTGTTTTATAAATGAAAGGTTAACTGTGGTGGGTATGTTATCTCGAGTTTTTGTGGAGAAAAGGTATTTGAATTTGCTTTTTATATTCTTAAGCAAATATTGATATAGTCTTTAATTGTCACGTTTGAACTATGTGTGAGATTTTTTAATTTGTAAGAGTGTTAAACGAAGAGATAAAATATAGAAATACTCACTGTTGTTTCTTGCATATACTACATGCTGGGATTAACATAATTATGTAGGTTGATTTGATTTCAATTCAACTTCCTTCAGATAAAACAACAATACTTAATTATTAATTGGTTTATAATATAATTTTTTATAGATGCAAGTGATGAAATAAAAAATAAACCTACAGGAATCCTTATAAAACTCGGTTAATCTTAAATGAGATATGAACTACTTTACTTAGTAATGGGGTAACTAAACAAACAAACCTAAAAACGTCAACATTATTAGTTCATTACTTAATAAACTTTTACCGTGAGTGGTGATTCGTGCTACATAATAAATCAATTTGGACATTACGAGTACGATGTAATAAATGGTTGTTTAATTAACGAACTTTGAGTAAACACTAGCACCAATAATATATTCGAACAGAATAGAATCAAATTGTAAAAGAAGATTATTAATAATTATATTTAATTTTTATTTAATAACTATTTGGAATGCTTACAGCTAGTACGAGTAGGTATAAAATCTGTATTAATTTATAAAACTAAAGATGTTGTTCATTTGTTTGAACGCGATTATTTCAGGTACTTCTAGTCTGAATTTAAATTTAAATTTACTGTTGGATAGCCCGTTTATCGAGGAAGGCTATATAATATCACGCTAGAACCAAAAGGAACGGAACAGCAATGAAAAATGTTGCAAAAACGGGAAAAAAATACGAAAATGAAGTAGCGCTCAACTAGTAGTTTATAAAATCTGATAGTCATTTATAAAATTTCACTCGTAGATGATCTAGTAGTTAATTTAATTGAGGTTGGTGAACAAAATTGTTTAAAGTCATCAAACATTCCAGTAAATCAATCTTTCCTTAATTTAATTAGTATTAACAATTAAGTATATAAAATAATATTAATAAATAGTAAAAAATAATTTTGGAACAATTATATCGGTCCAATTATATTGTTATTAAAACCTATTATCGTACATTTTGTGAGAATGAGTGGTGTCACTAAAAAAAATATTGATTTTATGTACCTATTGTCCCAGTGCACCTGTGACCATTGTTAAAAAATTTCGGCAATCGGATAACATATGTACACAACGTGTACATAAAGGTGTGGTCAAATTTCTGCAGCGGATAGTGTATGTTATCAGTATTGCACCTACTATATTCGATTGCATTATTATTACATAGTTATAGCGTTTTATCTTTGTCTTTGTAGAGAAAGGCGTACGGCAGTAGTATACTTGCTCAAGTGAGAAATTTCATAGGATTATTATGGCTTAAAACCTTTATAGTTATAGTTTTTTTAAATCTTAAGGTTTTCATTCAAAAATAAACGAGTGATAAATGAAATTGTAGGGTAATCCATTATTTTAAAGTTATTAATAATTGTTACTCGTCATCAATTAACCTAGTGCAGAATTTTATTCCTCCAACATTATTGTATTTTATTTATTTCACAAGCAATTCTATTCATTCAATTATATTAATATTGATACCGATTATCCTATATTTGATGTGATTACGTTGTCACAAAATATTTACATATTGATTCTATACTGTTTCAGTTTACCCGTGACCGTTGTTAGTAAAATATCGGGAATCAGACAACAATAGGTATTAACGGGAACGATCGTAATGCGCTAAATATTATTTTGAAGCTTTTCGCAATTTAAAGCGTTAGGATATTAATTATAAATATCCGATTACTTTTTAAAATACGTAATACGTGAATTACATTATATTTTAGACATATGACTTAAGTAGTTTTAGGTTACTGGTTTAATAAAATATTTATGTATAAGGTAGGTAACTAGTTTCATTAATTACAACTTTGCGTTCTCAATATGCATTGACTGACTAAATAGAATAAAACAACGTCATAAATAAACAATTGTAATTAAAACGAAATTATTTAAGCTATTTTATACCCAAAAGTTTACAGTAAGCAAAAATCAAAACTGCGCATAAATTATATATGGTTACATAATTAAAATTAAATATGTTTAAACTAGTTGCAACTATGTACAGGATGGACTTGTCGCAGCCGGCAATTTTACATTAACTCAAGAATTAGTTGTGATGTTTTTTGATTTTCTTACCTTAATCGCTTCGCTTCATCAATGAATGGTCTCTTCTCCATCTCAGTGAGCAGCTTCCACTCAGCGCCCAGCCGCTTAGATATTTCAGAGTTGTGCATCTTCGGGTTGTCTTGTGCCATCTTCCGCCTCTGACCACGCGACCATACCATGAATGCGTTCATAGGCCGCTTTATGTGGTCATTTGGCTGTTTACCAAGCGACATTGTTAGATCAATTTTGAAAACTTTATATTACCGATTTAAAAAAAAAATTAACACTCCCGATCGCCCGCGCTCATAACTTTCAAATCTCGACTTTAAACAGTTCTTTTCAACGTTTGAAATTTTAATTTATTCTAAATACAAATTTGAATATCGAATACGTTTATTTCCCGCGCGCGGTGAAAAGCTCGTCGAAAGCTCAATGCGGCGCTTTTCTTGCTAGTGTCATGTTAACGCGAGACCTCTAGTCCCCCCAAGGTTTTCCCCCCTCTAAAATAACTAGCCAATGTTGGCGCGCCGTGGGCGGCCGCAGGGCGCTGATTGGTCGAGGAATCGTTTGTCTCGCGCGCTTGCAACAGGTAGCGACCGCGTTCTTGTTTGCATGTTTATTAGCAAGATTAAATTTCTTTTTAAGCCACAAGATTGTGCAAAAAGAACGCACCGCAATCGAATGGTGATTCGATTTGGTTGAGAGCGACCAGTGATTTGCGGAATTAATTGTTGACTCCCGATTGAGTTCGGATTACTTACTTACTTGATATTGAGTGTATATTGATGTAGAAACGAATTGGTAGTTTACTTGTTGGTAATGATTTGTTTTGTATTACCATAGGTAGATACTTAGTATGAGAAATAAAGAATTTTTTTTTGTCGGATGTCTACGTTCATTTTTATAATCTTTACCTACCTACTATTATAATTATTATGTCCAAGAGCTGTTCATCGCTTAAAAAAAGTGCATACGTATAATTTATAACATTCATTACGTTAATTGTAAACCTCACTTTGTATGAGAAAAAATATTAACTTTGCCATCTATTTATATCTTAGAAATAGCCATATTTGTTAAGTAAAATATACACTTATTTAATTTCGATAAAAATGAACTCTAAAACAATAAATTAGCACTCCCAGTACCCAGAATAGAAATGTATAGAAATAGCCCACAGTATCGATGTATAAATATTTATAATAAGTTGCCAGATTCCTTAAAAACACAGTAAATATTAATATATTTAAAAATAAATTAAAACTGATGCTACACGAAAAATGTTATTATACTATTAGAGAGTTTATGGAAGATGCATTGTAATATTATATTTGTGAATAGTAGACGGGCAGCAGCGTCCTCTGCGTACTTAATGCCTTACTGCGATCGCCAACCCGCTCGCCAAGCGTGGCGATTATGACAATTACCCCCAGGATCTACATACCAGTAGGTTCTACGGGGGAGACCCGTGCCCAGCAGTGGGCCATCATAAGGGTTGATATGATGAGTAGTATGTATTACCTAAATGTTACAAGTTTGTTAAATTTATATTATTATTCGATCTCCTAAACAAAGTTCTTTAATAACTAGTTATTAACTTAATTAGTTTGTAAGGGTGCTTACGGGGTCTATGTATGTTTAAGGACTACCTGTAACAACTTTGTGCAATAAATGAATCAATAAATATATTTCATAGAATTAATTGAGTAGTTTTACACTTGTTAATCAAAAGTAGGTCTTAAAATACTTTGAAAATAAATATTCAGTCACAATGTAACATGTTTAAGATTTTTTGCCAAAACGAATGTTAACAGAAAATTATTTGACAATAGGAACTTACGGTGACGTTAACGTCATAATGTTAAATTATCTACAAAAAGTTAGTACCTAATTTAAACGTTTTTTTTTTAAAGACGATTCCTACCTACTTGTACCTGTGTCGGGGAGTATTTTACAAACATTCAATTCATGGACGCAAAGTACACCTAGACTCGAAACAACAATTTGTGGATCATACAAAGTGGTGTTCCGTGTGGGAATCAAACCCACGACCTCTAGCGTAGCAGTTGGACACACTTCCACCGCGCCGCAGTTAATTTGATTTATAAGTAGTGTTCCTTTTTTAATTTATTCATTTATATGTAGGTATTATTACAATTTAAATTCTTATACATTTTGATGTCAGATGGGTACTTGTTCCCAGTAAAACTGTTCATCATTTTGTAAAAAACATACGAACAATCAGATATATTTTCTATGGAGTAAGTTTTTTTTTATAAGATATATCACCAAATTTGATTATTATTCATTGGGTAGTGAGTAAAATGGCTGTGACGTAGACTACGGATGGACCAAGGGAAATAGGGACTCATTGTTATATGTATAGATGGAAAACTTAGATTTAATCATAAGACAAATAGCATAAAGCTTCATTCTGAAACTATTTTGAATACTGTTTAACCTTTTAATATCTAATATCTTAATATCTTGGGACAACTCACACAGAGCTATCTGATCCCAAACTAAGCAGAGCTTGTACTATGGAAACCAGACAACCGATAAACATACTAATATATTTCTAAATACATACATATTATAGATAAATAACACCCAGACACAGAATAAACCAACGTGCTCATCACACAAAGTTTTATCCTGGGTGGGAATCGAACCCACGACCTCTTGCAGTCGGATACACTCCCACCGCGCCCATATAGAGGCAGTCATATTGATTATTTAATGTCTAGATTCCTAATCCGCCATTAAAAATTTAAGCAAAGAATTGTCAAAAAGTACGGTCAAATATACGTACTTTTTGAGAGGTAAGAAGTCTCCTGTCAGATGTACTAGCCATAGTTCTTTCTTCTTCTTCTTCTTTTGGAAATGTAGCCAGTGTGTTGGCTTATTCTGCCAATGTCAAGTGTTAGAGTACTAGCCATAGTTATTCTAAACGCGTCTAGCGCGTCATTTTAAACGAGTGTCAATGTCAAAAATAGTAGCTTCATTTTTTTATAGGCTTACTGAGGGAATGCTCTATCTAGACATTAGATAATCAAAGTGTTTAACTGTTATTGAGGATTGAAAGATGTGATGGTGTGTGATAAAGTGTCTGGCGAGTCTCTATATCAAAGGATTATAGCCATTCACTGAATAATATCTAAATGTGTGGAGTTTGTTTGAACTGTCAGAAAAATCGAAATATATCAATACACAAGTGCGACTTTACTACTTCGCTAAAATTTGCGTTATTGTCTGTTGTGGTTGTGACACGGACACAGAACTTTGTGGCATAAAACACATCGCGCATTTCTGCGTTACGACGTCACATTAAAAGACGACGTACCTAATATTTTAAAAAGACTTTCGCTTTGTTTCTGGCGATACACTATTATTATGATTACAACTCTAATCAGGATTTAGGTAGGTAGGTACATTCGTGATAGACCCACCTACCTAAAACTTCGGGCACACTTTATAATAATAATAATATCCTGGGACAACTCACACAACGTCATCTGATTCCAAACTAAGCAGAGCTTGTACTATGGCAACCAGACAACTGATAAACATACTTATATATTTCTAAATACATACATATTATAGATAAACTACACCCAGACACAGAACAAACCATCGTGCTCATCACACAAAGTTTTATCCTGGGTGGGGATCGAACCCACGACCTCTAGCGTAGCAGTCGGATACAGTCCCACCGCGCCACAGAGGCAGTCAAAGTCAACTTTGCATGGCATAGAGCTCTTAATAAATTTCAAAAAATGTACCAGACATAAGGAGCCCGACTCGCACTGGAAAGATTTTAGGATGTTTTTGCCACAAGTATTTTAGAGGCTAGCAGCTGTTATTATGATTATAATTTCATAAAAAAATACGGGGATTAACACCTGCTTAACGAGTGTAGCAATTTTGTACTCGTTTTATCCCGGCCGGCAGCAATCTAAAATTGCTTATTTCCATCGATATTTTTGTTCATTATATTTTGTAGTCTCGCATTATGTATGATAACCATTGATATCTAAAAGCATTTCTAATACATATTAAATTCTTAATGTGGAGGCATTGTTACATAACGTTGAAGAATATTAATTGTTAACATAAAATATATATTTTTTAATTATAGACAACTACCGCAATATTGTAAAGCCAAGCCCTGTGTTCCGGGAGACTTTACAAATACACTAAGTACATCCAAACTCGGAACAACAATTTGTGGATCACACAGTGTCTAGCATGGAAATCAGAAGCGAAGAGGGATTTTTTTCTGAGTTAACCCGATACTAAATTATATCTTGATGGTTCTTTGTATAACGGTGTTCCTCCGCCACTGATGGAAATTGAACCCTGCCTTAGCAGTTAGGGTCACTAACCAACAGTCCAGTCAGATATTGTTTTAAACTTTATTAATTAACACTAAAAATATATTATTAAGAAATGGAGGGGAATAAGTAATTGATGATGTCAAAACAAAGTCCACAATAAATAGATGACTACAATGGAAAAAAAAAACATTTTACACTATAATAATCGGGCAAAAAGAAATCTGCGAAATCTGTCTTAAAGCGAACAAGCCGTACTGCCTACGCCTTCGAGATCTACATTTTAACGTGATTAAAAGTTTATAGTCATCAAAAAAAAAGTAAATGATTTGACGACCCTCAGTTATAACGTCTATACAATAATAATAATCTTGTGCTAATAATAAAACTAAGCAGAGCTTGTATTATGGAAACCAGACAAGTAACAAACATACTTATATATATCTAAGTACATACATACATATTGTACATTAATAACACCCAGATACAGAATAAACCATCATGCTCATCACATAAAGTTTTATCCTGGATGGGGATCGAACCCACTACCTCCAGCTTGGCAATCAGGGTCACTAACCTCTAGACCAACAGGCCAGTTGATGTAACTACAGTACAAAACGTATCGTTTTGCAGTTTCTTTATAAAGAAGATAACCTAACAGTCATTAGCCTATTGGCACCGTGGCCAAAATCAGGGTTGCTACCCCACTTACTGTCAAAACTACAATCTAATCGTCAATAAATTATTGTAATTTATATGCCTTTATGTGTCAAATGACATTATTTATATACATAACACGTAGTAACACTCCAACGTATCTCGTCGTATGTGAGCAGACGTCCAATTTGCATGAGACAGGCCGCGGTCGCAAACAATTCCCTCTGAATGCGCACTAATGGACACCTCTGTGCGTAATTGTACTCAATATACAGACATACAGACACGGATTGAGGTTGTGTACTGTGACGTCATGTGGGGGTACACGTGTAGGACAATTTATTTTCAAGTTATTTGTAGTTATATAAGGTCGGGGCAAAAGTATTTTCGTATTTTTCATACAAAGAAAAAAAAATGGTATAATTTTTTATTTAAGTATAATGTGTATGTCCCGTTTTGATCGATGACTTGTTGCCATCTTGTGGGTAGTGCCATGATCCTATTGCTGTAAAAATTTTAAGACTTTTGAGATTAAATGTATGCTTCTTAAAGAGTTCTGATGTGACCGAAACAGGTGGAAATCTGATGGAGCAAGATCAGGGCTATACGGAGGTTGCATCAACACATCCCAGCCAAGCTCTCTCAATTTTTGCTGAGTAGCTATACATGAGTCCGGTCTGGCGTTGTCATGATGGAACACTACGCCCTTCCTGTTTAACAACTCCGGCTGGTTTTTCTCAAGGGCTTCTTTTAACCTCATCAGTTGCTGCCAGTAGAGGTCAGAATCGATAGTTTTACCCGGTGGCAAAAGCTAATAGTGGCCGATTCCTTTTCCAAACCCACCATACACACAGCATCATTTTGTGTGTGGCTTGTCCATGCTTCGATCACCATGCACCATGATCTTTTTCAGTCATTTTTATCGTAAGTGACCCATTTGTCATCACCCGTAATCAACCGCTTAAGAAATGGGTTGGAATTGTTACGTTTCAACAGAACAGAATTGCAAATGGAAACACGTTGCATTAAATTTCTCTCAGTGAGATCATGTGGTACCCAAATATGAAGTTTTTCTGGATATTTGGGTTTTTTTCAACTTTTGTAAATGACGTAAAACTGTTTTGTGATCAACATCCAGTTCTTCAGCAATATCGTAACTACTAATATGTCGATCTTGCTCCACTTTTTCAAAGCTGACATTGATTTTATCCGTGAGAGCGAGCTTCATCCTTCACACTAAAATTTCCAGACTTAAAACGCCTGAACCACATTTGTGCTAATCATATTGATACAGCATTAGGTCCGTAAACCGCACATATTTTATTCACGGCGTTCACGCGTTCGTCGCATTTTAACTTTAAAATGTACAGAATTTCTTCGCCACATCTTCTTCGTTCATTTTGCTTGCTTGAAAAACAATCGAAAAATGGCGGTAACTAGTTTTTTTTTTAATTTATTGCATCTTCAGAATGCCAACATTTAATGGTATTAAAACCAGCCAGTTACCTTCAGTACAACCAAAGAGGTTTGATTACTAACATTCACAAACACGAAAATACTTTTGCCCCTGGCCCTACCGTTATATATTGCAATGTTACACTATTATACAAAGTTGTTAATGTAAGAAAGCATGATTCAATTATTAATGAGTGAAAAAGAGAAAAACCGATCGTACGTATGAAAAAATACGATCTGAAAAAGTGCACCAGTAGCACCCAATCTTCATGGCACTTACGTCAATAACTCAAAGACGGTATTTGATTAGTTAAAATAACTTCAGTTAAAATTATGTATTGTTGAAATTATTAATTTTATTAGTATTTCTTTTTATTACATAATTGTTGGCAGTTTAAAAGATAAAAAGGGACACAATTTTTGCAACCTCCGAAACGATTAAAAATCTTTCCGAAAATATTCACTAAATATTTTTTTTAGAACCCTTAAAATGTTATTCCTTTTGAATGATGTGCACACGTGCCACACGTAGATATTTGCTGAAAAAGTTTTTCAGCTTTTGTTACATGTTTTGAGTCCTTAGAAATATTTATTTTTGTTATTTAACTATTTAACTAAGTAGCGGCTCATACAAGACCCCTATACTCTAAATTTCATCTATTTACAATTTGTGTTTTTTTAGTAAAATGACGGACGGACACGATGAAACTATAAGAGTTCTGTTTTGATTTTGGTTATGGAACCCTAAAAATAGTAATCCGCTGCTTTCATTTGTTGAGGCCGACACCCTGACATAAACGTTTGCTAATTAGCCAGCTTTAAAGAAACCGCTTGCTAATCGCTTGTAAATGATCTACACCTTTTTACATATAGATTTTTATGATACATTTGAATTAAAGTTAGGAAGACCTTTTTCTCTCAGCTATCAACTTATATCAAATCCCATTTCGTCGTGTCAATTTGTCAAGTCCCGTTGGATGTGTAATCTAAATCTAGGATGTAATCATTGTATTGTTTTTAAAGCAGTGCAGTTACAATTTAGTTGCAGTTAAGTTTCGATTAAAACGGCCATTCGTATTCTTGTAACATGTAAAACCTACAGTGAGGCACGTCCACAAAGCAGTTTATTATCAAAAGATGTCGCCTTATAGCCCAAACCCAAAGATAGTTTTAGTAACGCTTTTTTAGACAAAAATGTTTTACAAAAAATTGATGTGGAAAACATAATTTTTTTTTTTACATTTTTGTCTGACTGTACTAAATAGCTTTAATAATTTGATAGTGAACGAAACGACACTATAAAAATATTAAAATTAAAAGGTGTCTGTTTGGACACTGTATCCTAAAATATTGTGACCCAAACGACAGCAACTTTAAAGAACATGTTAGAATTGGTTATAAAAATGTCAGGTCCCATTCAAGCTCGAATTTATCCTTAACACATATAACAACATAAAATTAGCTCAAAAGTAATCGATCATACAACCAAAAAGCCATAAATAACATCACCAAAGTAGATATAAAACTGAATATAATGGCTATCTAAAACATAGTGTTTGGTTGTTCGCGGCGACGCCAGCGGCGAGGTGGCGAGGCGGCAAAACGGTACATAACGCGATATTGTCGCCGATACACCGGATTGTTTGTGGTACAGTCGCGCGCAGAACGCGACCGATAAACGATAGCGATAATATTTAGTGTGGTTTTTGTGTCTTTTGTAGTGGTTCTTCGTTTTTTTTTTGTTTTAATAGCTAAAAATATATGAACACACATATAAACATATATCTATATCTATACTAATATTATACAGAAAAAATAATTTGTATTTTTTTATGTAACTAATAAACTTTAAAATTACAGGACCGATTTAAAAAAATATTTCATCTTAGAAAGTACAGGGAGTACATAGGCTATATTTTGTTGTAGGTACAAAATTAGATATTTCTACGAAGCGGCGGTAACCTAATGGCTAAGGCATCGGTCTCGCAATCGTGAGGGCGCGGGTTCGACTCCTACCTATTATACTATCGACGTAGGGTACTCCTAACACAAGCCATTGAGCTTAGCTGGAGGGGTTAACAGGATTGCTAGTAATGTGGGACCAAAATCCCGCATTGCTAGTTATCTTAAAAAAAATTATATATATATATATATATAATGTAACTCAAGGTATAAAAAACTACGATAGTGACACCAGGCAGCTAGTGAAAACATATCATGAAGAGTGATAACACCTACGATTCTAAAAGATTAGTCAAATAATCCTCAAATCATAAAATAGACAAAAAAAACTAAAAAAAGTCTAGTGCCTAGTGACCCCGGAGAAGCCCAGAGGTAGTTGGTTCGACTTCCACCCAGGATTTTGTGTGGTAAGCACAATTGCTTATTTCATGTCTGAGTGTCTTAATACATATGTTTATATTTGAGTAAAAGTATGTTTATTAGTTGTCTGGTAGATATAGTACAGGCTCTGCCAAGTTTGGGATCAGATAGCCGTGTGTGAAATGTCCCGATTTTTAAATTAACTTTTATGGCTCCATTAATTGATCCGGTGGTTAGTTCAATATTTCAACAGTCCAATGCATTATGTACATAGATAGCTGCAGCTTACTGGTTGATATTGACAATATAAATTATATGTATCTATAATTTATATTGTCAATATCAATAAAACCATTAAGTATTTTACTTTCCAGGGCTAGATTATTGCCTAAGTTAAATATGTTTTATTTATTGTAATTATTTTTTATTTTACCTTTAAATAATTCACTCAACTAACTCGGGATATATATCCAGCTGTTGCCCAAGACTTTCTTCTGATGAAAAATTTTAAAATCAAATTTATCACATGGGAACATTTTTCTTGGATAAAAAGTAGTCTATGTGCTATTCCAAACTATAATCTATCTCTGTTCCAAATTTCGTCCAGATTCGCTTACCCGTTGTGGTGTGATTGAATAACATCCACACGTCCAAACTTTCGCATTTATAATATGTATTAGTCTAGATTAAAACATAAATATAAAGCCACAACTCGATTGTGTACTTTGCGTGTACTTTTTTTTTAAGGACGACTCTAGGAGTAGATACAAACATACAAGTCACGGACACAAAGTACACCCAGACCCGGAACAACAATTTTTGGATCACACAAAGTGGTATCCCGTGTGGGAATCGAACCAACGACCTCTTGCATAGCAGTCGAATACACTCCTACCGCGCCACAGAGGCAGTCAAGTCAGTTGTGTGTTTGAATACTAAAATAAAAAAAATGTGTGGCTCTCGGGACTGCCGCGGTAAAGCTATTTCATAGCATTTTTTATCAACTTATGCAATTATAATTATTTACATATTTTTTATTTATGCAGTTTTTTTTTCATTACATTTCGGAGCAGCTCGTCTCGATCCGTGCGAGCTTCGTACAGTCGTACCATATACATATACGTTAAGAGAACGCTCGGCCGAGCTACATGGTGGGTGGAGTGGGGAGTGTTAGGTTTTATTTTCGTTACGGAATTTCTTGATTCGGTCTCTGCGCTCAAAGCCCGCGATAAAAGCTATGCAATAGCTTAAAAATATATTTTTATGGCGTAAGGGTCGTGTGCGCGATAGTACTTGACCCACAGTAACTACATCATGTCGGACGCTCTGTTTCAATTTCACGCTCACTTGCCAATCAAATGGCAGACACCACTACACCGATATTATCTCATATTTACACAGTAATTATCATTTTAAATATAACTCATTTATTTTTTATAAGCTACGGGTCTTAATCGTGTAAATATTTTATTTGCAGGCTGCAGGAAAAAATAAATGAGTTATATTTAAAATGATAATTACTGTGTAAATATGAGATAATTATAATTCTATAATGTGTACAAATCGCGAAAGTTTACAAACATATATATATTCATTTATGTTGCTTTTTTTAGTCGCCACTGTCATATTAAGCAAAGTTGTATAGATGGGTGATCGTTTTGCAAAATGTCATATTTTTAGGTTTCGTAGCCAAAATGGCAACGGAACCCTTATAGTTTCGTCACGTCCGTGTATCTGTCTGTTTGTCAGTCCGTATGTAACAGGCATTTTACTCAAAGACTATTCAACGAAAGTATTCAAGTTATTGTTACTTTGCCATGAGCTGTCTTGGTGGGAAATAAAAAACGAAACAATATTCGTGCGAGATTTGTCAAAAACAATTCTCTTACAACAGCTCTTTAGAACCATGTGTCAGTTATTTTCCTTGAAATAGAAACACATTACTGTCTTCCAGTTTAAGGGAACTGTACTGTCTGCTTTATGGAAAATAGATATGAGTGTATAAAAAAAATGTCTGTCTGTAAAGTCGGTTGTGAAAACATCTCACCATTCACGTTGCTTAGAAACCAATCAATGTTAGTTTCATGTCGCTGCAATTGCCATTCGCTGTTGCTTAGCAACTAATCAATAAACGTGACTTATTTTTAAACACTTTTTCGTGAGTGCAGCCGTTTATTTATATATATAAAAGGAGGAGCTGACTGACTGACTGACATGTCAACGCAGGGTCTAAACTATAAGGGTAAGAAACTTGAAATTTTACTCATTCCTTTTATAAAATACGGGAGCACTAAGAAAGGATTTTTGAAAATTCACCCCCTAAGAGGTAAAACGGGGGTTCGAAGTTATTATGAAACTTTGCCGTTAAAATATTTTGGTAACAATCTGGCATCCACCCGGGTGAAGCCGCGGGCATAAACAAGTCGATTTATAGGACGTTATTACGTCAAAAGTGTTTGCAAATACCATCCATATCATAGTCGTTTCTGCGATCAATCTTAAGTTTCTGTTCACATTTTGTTATTTGTAACAATTTTGAGGTAAAAAAATAAAAACCACTTTTAAAAAAAGATTCAAATCTGTATTTCCGTCGGACTGTTACAATCCTATAAACAAACAAACACATTTGAACAAAATAATAACACTCCTATATTTCATCGAGGGTTAAAAAGGGTAGTCGACACGTAGAAAACGAATGAATAGGCCCCACCGTCCCCTACGGCCTACGACGTAGACGTGGATATTGTAGCCGCGGGCTACGGTACGTGCTACGGAGTGCTACGATTGAGGTTGATATTGTGTTATTGTGGCCAATGTGTGGAGGTTCTAATTGCTTTGTACTGAGAGTTTTAGGTTATTGGTTGGTCATTATATGGATTAATAAATGGCTTAACAATTGCTTTAATACTTCTTTATGTGCTGATATTGCTTCATCAGTCCGTTTGTAACTAAATGTAAGCAATAATAACAATATCTCATAATATCTTTGGACAACTCACACAACGTTATCTGATCCCAAACTAGCAGAGCTTATACTATCGAAACCAGACAACTGATAAACATACTTATATATTTCTAAATACATACATATTATAGATTAATAGCGCCCAGACACAATAAAATATCGTGCTCATCACACAAAGCTTTATCCTGGGCAATCAGGGTCACTAACCACTAGATCAACAGGCCAGTCAATGCATGTTCAAAGTAAAATGCCTGTGACATATTTAAGTATTATCCCTTTTTATTATATCTTCGTTTTAAGTCATGTATGATGTATATTTGACATTATGTTAAGTGTCAATACACAAATATTAGTCCTAGAGAGGAGCGCTAAATATGCAAAACTGTTTTTTTAGTTATTAATGGAGTAAAGAAATACCCTTTCGTCAGTCTGCTGGATCCCTTAGCGTTTAATGCAGAGACAGGTACATTTGTTTATTAAAATAAAAATTGCAAAACTGCTTTTCAACCTAATAAAATATTTTCTAGCAGTGTATTAATTTAAAATAACTTTTACGTTTGTCAGTGATGCAAAACCATGTAACCAACCGCGTCAGTCACGCGTTAAAGTGATATTGAATGTGTGATTTGAAATTTAGTACAACCGGTCAAAAATAGTCAGTCAGTAAGTATTACTCTGTAACCGATTCTCTCAGTAGATAAAAATCCTGTACGCCAAACGCTAAGGAATCCAGCTGACTGACGGAAGGGTATTTCGTTACTCCATTAATGTGACGTAATATAAAAAAATCTGCCTTTGTAAAATGCTTGATTTTTTTGGCGCTGTACTTCCAGACTATATGCCCCATTAGCTCATGGCTCAATAATCAGTCGTTGCTTATTAATTTAATAACATTACCTTATCCCCATATCAAGTTTATAAATATTCAAACAATGTAAAATTGGCAAATTGAAAAAAGTGACCGCGAGTTTTTATTGCCAGGTTCTTTTCTCCAGCTTCGCCTATTGTTTGCGAACTTGGCATTACATGTACAGGTAGAATCCCGACGTATCACAAGATTTGTTTTGCATCCTAAGTGAATAAAGAATATTAAATTATATCAATAAACAAATTAATAGTTGTTGTCTTTAAAGTAAAATTCGACTAAAGTAGATCACGGCGTAAGACGACTGTTTGACGTAGTAGAGTAGATATAACTCTGATAAAACTTCTGATTCATCTTATGATCATGCAATACTACATAAAACATTAAGACTTTAACGTTTAAAGTCTTAATGTTTATATAATTGTATGTAGTATTCTTATACTACAAAGAGTTATGCAAAACTAGTATTGTGTGTGTCAGCCGATAGCCGGCGCTGAAGAAAGAAATAAAAATATCGCGTCAATAGCGACATAAAAGATACTTCTTGGTCCGCTACACATGAAAGGAGAATCTGGGGATACCTTGTAGTAAGAATAATACTTGGTGTAATGATTATAATGTAATATTAAAATAAAAACAACGGGTTGCACTCTAGGAGTGCCGGTACAAGTGAAAACTTAAATATTATATTACATACTGATGAAATTTGAATACTATTTTTCTATCTTACTGACATAATAATAAAAAGGGAAAAAAATAGGTTTCCCACCTGAACTATTATAACGCTGTAGATGGTAGCGAAGTTTACCTTCATATTCTAATAATACTGTAGCAGTTTTTCATCCGTCTTACGAATTTTTGATCAGGTCACGTGTTCTGACGCGAACTTAACATTTAATACCCATCCCAAAAAGTGCACAACGGCGCTAAAGAAGTTTTCAATTAAAAAAAAAATTAAGCGGCGGAAGTCTAATGGCTAAGGCATCGGTTCGCAATTGTGAGGTCGCGGTTTCGAATCCTACCCTACTACCGACGTGAACCCACTCCTAACAAAAGCCATTGAGCTTAACAAGAAGAAAGTTTAAAGTAGAAAGTTTTAAAATTTTTGTCCCACATTACTAGGGATCCTGTTAACCTCTAACAGGATCCCTAGTAATGTGGGACAAAAATTCTACATGGCTATTTTATTTAACTTATTTATTCGTATTATCAATGATCATCTTAAACTCTAGGACCTAGTAAGCTGAAATTGGTAAACATTTTGTTTGTGATGTAGACAAAGGATAAGGCAGAGTCAAGAAATTTGAACTCTAAGGAGAAATCGGACAAATAAATTATATATTTTTATAAAAATCCGAATATTTTAGTTGGCTTGAATATTTTTTTGTCAATTTGTTCTATCTAAAATGACGTAGAGTTTGAGCGTTTAGTGGTTTCGTAGGTTTACATATAGTTTAACCACTATAAATATTTATAATTTACCTACTGTAACGAAAATGAAGAAAAAAAGTAGTCCTACATTAAAAAAATATATATTTTTTTCACCTAGAAATATCAACACTTGCGATAAATTGTTGGAAGGATCGAATTACGCCAACTATGCGAACTAATGGTTAAGAACTTAAAAATGATATTAAATATTGTCAAGTCTTCATCATTTGATGAATTTATGATGTGACATTTAACAAAATATGGCCATAATATCTGTATTTTTTTTTTAATCTGCAGAACTTTACCTCGACCTATCTCGGGATATATTCCACGCGTGTCTCTCACCCGCTTCTATTATACAGGGTAGAGGAATAACATTTCAGTCTATTCTACTGGCGGCATTATTTGTATTTGTTTGTTTGTCCTCGCGCTTTGAATGCCGTCTCAGAAAGTCCTGCCGTCTTTATACGCCGATCTTTTATAGATTTGTGACGTTTTGACGGTCGAATATAGGGTGTTCGTAATTTGATCCGTTTTTTCGCACCCTAAGTTAGAGAGTTAGAGATTTCATTTAGGATATTATTTGATCGTGTAATTTATGTATAAGCTGCCTGCAACCACTTTTTTTAAGTAAAGGAATGCACAGTTGCAAACCTGGCTCGTCATAAACATAGTTTACTGCATAGTAGCAAAAATTCAGATTAAAACAAGATGTCACCGAAGAATAAAATACGATTGACTACGACTTCATCCATTATTTCAACAGAATCTGTACCTTTCACCCTAGAAAAAGTAAAGACCGTCCTCTTATCTCACTTTCCCACAAATAAGTCGATATTTCAGCTTTACCTCAAGTGGCGTCAATTCTGGCAAGAGTCCCATTATAAATCTACTTATGTACAAATAGATGCAGGCTCCGAACGATCCTGCACATAAAACTAAGGCTTAAAACTTGCAATAACAATAAGTTAAGACTATAAAACTCATTTACACTCCACGATTTCACTTAAGATTACTTATTCAATTACATATGTCAACTTATTTTGTTGTAAATGCGTAATGTAGGTTCAAAAACAATACAATGTTTTTAAGATTAAAAAAAAACATGATTTACAAACCCCTCTCTTCAAATCGGTTGAACGTATTTTAAAACAAATAATAGCCATCCCGTAATAAATTAGCATTTATTACGCATCTAAGTCCGTGTCAAGTTAATCAAAGTTGTAATAACCCACTTTTTGCGTCGAAGGTTAAAAATAGTAATTTTCAACATCCATCTTCATCAACACGATTAAGATGATTCCTAATTCGACTACATTTTTTTATCCGACGTCGATGGTATAATTATAAGTATGGCGTATATAATAATAATAATAATAATATCTTTGGACAACTCACACAACGCTATCTGATCCCAAACTAAGCATAGCTTGTATTATGGAAACCAGACAACTGATAAACATACTTGTATATTTCTAAATACATACATATTATAGATAAATAACACCAAGACACAGAATAAACCATCGTGCTCATCACACAAAGTTTTATCCTGGGTGGGGATCGAACCCACGACCTCTTGCGTAGCAGTCGAACTCACTCCCACCGCCCCACAGAGTGTTCATCTATTCCAGTTATTTTAATCTGTCATAATTTAACAAATGAGGTAAGATTTCATAGTTTGAGAGTGGAAATGTTGCTAAATTTGATAACCTCTCGATTTACGCACACTTAGTTGTTAGAAGAATTTTGATAGTCCACTGGATACCTATAGGCTATGGTATAGTAATATAGCTAATTAGATCTAATTATTAATTTACATTAAAAAACAGCATTATAGAAATGCTTGCATTTTATAGTCGTTCCCTTCTTGGACTACTATGTGATATCACGCCTACTTCAATACGAACATAAAGTCCTAAAAAGAAAAGATTAGGAATCAGTTTTATTAAGTATAATAGCGTAATCTGGAATCCACATGAAAAAACTTATACACTACTAATAGAAAAAATTCAAAAAGCCTTTCTTCGTTACCTCTACCTGAAATTATATGGATATTACCCGTACATGTACCCCACACCATTTGTGTTGGGCATGGTCGCATATCAAAGCTTAGAAGTTAGAAGAAACTTAGCTCTTATTAAATACTTCTTCCGTCTAATTCGTGGTTTCCTAACTGATCCCCCACTGCTACAATATATCTCACTTAACGTTCCGCCACCCATCAGGCAGACACTCCGTCCCAGACAGCGCCCGCTATTCTCGGTACCTAATTCTACTATCACCCTCTCAACCAGTCCACTTTACCTTGCTCTCACTCACATCAACAATCTTCTATTGAGTAATGAAACAGTAGATATATTTAATTATACGGAGCCGAGATTCCTGACTGCAGCTTGTCAGTACTTGGAGACTATTGCCACTCCTAGTACCATTAGAGTAGAATAAATGTAACTATGTATCTTAAAAAGTTATAAAAAAAAACTGATATTATTGTATAATTTCATGGATTTATACTAAATAATATGTCATGTACTTATCTTAAAACTTGTATGGTTGGATTGTCTGTTAGTATAAGTTGGATAAAATAAATAAATAAAAAAAGTAAAAATACCTTTATTAATTAAAATCGTGTCGTAGTCGTATCGCACCATACAACTAGCACATAACCGCCCGCCTTACGACACTCGGGGCGTTCGCTTTTTGTATTTTCCATTATGGCGGCCAACCGTCTTATTATCATAAATATAGCGTTAAATACTCCCCTTTATGTCCTTCGTGATTTACAAAGTCGCCTCCTGTTGCCAAACGATTTATCTGATCATTGCCAAGAGGTGTTTAATATAATAGGTAAATTTTTTATTAGATTTTTCTTACTAATATATGGGGCGCGGTGGGAGTTTTTGTTTTAGTTAGTTAGTTTTCCGCTGTAGGGTACAAGCCCTGTGTCGCGGGGAACTTTACAAACATACACGTCACGGACACAAAGTACTTCCCAGACTCGGAACAACAATTTTTGGATCACAGAAAGTGGTGTCCCATGTGGAAATCGAACCCACGACCTCTTGCGTTCTGATCGAACACACTCCCACCGCGCCACAGAGGGAGTGTATCCTACTGCTACGCAAGAGGTCCTGGGTTCGATCCCCACCCAAGATAAAACTTTGTGTGATGAGCACGATGGTTTATTCTGTGTCTGGGTGTAATTTATCTATAATTTAAGTATGTATTTAGAAATATATAAGTATGTTTATCGGTTGTCTGGTTTCCATAGTACAAGATCTGCTTAGTTTGGGATCAGATAGCGTTGTGAGTTGTCCCGAGGTATTATTCTTAATAAGTATTACTTTAAAGAGGAAAGATTTGATTGTTTGTTTGCATTGAATAGGCCCCGAAATTACGGGACCGATTTGAAAAATTCTTTCACCATTAGAAAGCTGCATTATAGGTGAGTAGCATAAGGTATATTTTGCTGTCAAAAAAATTAGAGATCCCTACAAAAATTGCAAATAATGTAACTCGAGGTATAAAAAACTACGATATGACACCCGGGCGATACCGGGGCAGGCAACGAGTTGTTTATAAATTTTAAGATGCAGGAAGGCAGGCGGTGATGGTTTGGTCAAATAGAGAGCAGGAATAGAGACTACATGTCTAGAAGAGGCTATGGAGGATGGCGGAAAGGCAGAGGTCGCTCGCCAACTACTTGTACTCAAAGCATATCCAAAGATATGAGAGCGCTGGGTGTAACGCCTGGGATGGCTCAAGGCCCACCGTTAGGCCGAACTCAAATAGGGAGTGTGCCAAAGGAATGATGATTTGTTTTTAAGTTTTACTAGATGCATTACATGCGGTTTTATAGTTACAGTTAGTTAATTAAATTGATTATTGAGTATGATGGTACAGAGAAGGATGGTTTGTAGTAAGACAATCATCGATATATAATGTATACTTCTATACTAATATTATAAAGAGGAAAGATTTGATTGTTTGTTTGTATTGAATAGGCTCCGAAACTACTGGACGGATTTGAAAAATTCTTTCATCGTTGTAAAGCTACACTAACCCCGGATGACATAGGCTATTTTTTTATCCCTGTATTCCCACGGGAACGGGAACTACGCAGGTGAAACCGCGAGTCGTCCGCTAGTAATAGATAAGTGGGTGATTTTAGGGCAATTCGCCGAAACTGTTTCTTTTTTCAATTTAGGAACATTTGTTCTGAATTATGGTCAGCTGACAATGATAACGTTGCATAACCTCGCAAATCTCTCGCATAAGCTGCCTGTCCATTGGAGAGGAGCGATTCTGCGGAGCGGAGAAACGGATAAATATAAACGGTATACCTACTCTGGCAAGCTACTATTAACTAAACTCGTCTACGTATATGGGAGTATATCTACGCGGCAAAAGCGGCGTAAGGCAAAATGTGAGCATCCGCTACATCAAGTTTGCATCACATTTTCACATCATGTTTTTCATATGTAGTGCATATGAAACCCTACACTGTGTTTGTGTCCCCACCGCCACGGGTCAATCGCTAAAACTAATATTATACGATCCATATTTTACAATCCATGTTCGCCAACGTCCATACCATGTTGAATACACCGGTTCTCGTCCGATCACCGAAGTTAAGCAACATCGGGCGCGGTTAGTACTTGGATGGGTGACCGCCTGGGAATACCGCGTGACGTTGGCTTTTTGTTATTTAATTAAGCTTTTTTTCTAGTTTCAAATTACTAGAAATATAGAAAGTACCCATTAGAAATTATTATATTTACCAAATTACTTTAAACAGCAATGCAGTGTTACATAATATAATATCATACGTTGTTTGGATTATTATTAAATAATCAAATAACTTTTTGGGGTAGTCGGTAAAATTAAAACAAAATTGATTATATTAATTCGCACAGTTATTAGTAACGCCATCTGTATTTAAAATACATTACAATTCAAGTTGATTATTGCGCCATCTATGATTCTTGTTACTAAACAGCTATCATTAATTTAAGACCTGTTTCTGGCTATGTAAGACTCTACGTAATTTGAAAAAGTGTGCACAGATGGCGTTGTTCACAATAATAAAGCGTTTTAAATTTAGGTTGATAATTTAAAAAGCTGTGGATAATTTTAACTAAAACCACCAAAAATGTTCGAAAAAGGAAGTAATTCGGGAAATAAAACAAACGTCACTTTAGGCTTATAAACAAACAAAGATACCAAAAATACTCGAAAAAAGAGATAATTAATATTTATGCCACGGTAATCTTGATTCCGGAAAAAAGAAATATTTCGTGGCATTTTAGTGCATTTTAATAAGGATTCATGAATGCCTCCGGACGGCATGATTTTAGGAATCTTGTTTCATTTTTTATATTTAATACTTTTTAGTTCTAAGTTGTAAGACGTAATGATAGGCGATTGCACCTAACTACCGAAAATGCTTGGTAACTAACTTAAAATCGCTTTATATCCTAAACGGTCATTTTAAGTGAAAATGGTTTCATAAACCTCATCACGATAAATAGGTACGAATCCATTGATGATTTTTAACAAGATTAAATCAAAATGGGCCCACGCGTTTGGTCCACAAAGGAACACACAAACATATATATATAAACATATATTATAGAATAAGTATTATTTTTTTACATTCCGCAACACTAAATTATATGTCCTCCATTTAATAAATTATTTAAAGTTCTAAAATTCAAACACAATTAATATTTTGATCATTAATTTACATCTCATACTTGCCAACGTCCATACCATGTTGAATACACCGGTTCTCGTCCGATCACCGAAGTTAAGCAACATCGGGCGCGGTTAGTACTTGGATGGGTGACCGCCTGGGAATACCGCGTGACGTTGGCTTTTTGCTATTTTACTCATGGAATTTTGTTGTTTTTTACTTTGTTTAGAATTTTGGTGTATGAAATTAATATTTTCTCTACACTTGTGAAGATGTTCATTATGTTTAACTACAGACGCACGTAAAAACAAGGCGACGTTATAGTTTTACGTATGTATACCTACATTGTATTTATCTGTTTGTGACATTGTAGCGCCCATATGGACAGTTTAAAGATGCAATTTGTGTTTATTACAAAATATAACTAGCTTTGTGATAAAATAATATATTAAACTTAATCGGAATTAGACGCGGATCCAGAACTTCGTTCTGGAGAGTGCAATCAACTCCGGCTACGTGTTAGCCGCTCACATGAAGGTGGGAAGGGGGGGGGGGTGCATTTCAGCATTCGATTCAACATTGGTACACCAGCCACCACCCCCGAGGAAGGGAAATTGTCTTTGAATTCAATTCAATTTTCAATGGAATCTGTATGAAAATATTGTTACTTCTTACTTGGTCTGCTGTTACTCATTAAATTGTAAAGTCTACTTAGCTGTGATAGTATTCCTTTTAATTTCACTAAATATGTGTTATAAATAGTGATCGTGCTTTTATCGTACCGTGGTTTTTTTCACATACCCAACATCAACCATTTAGCTGGCAGGGGAGGGGGACAATTGTCTCTAACAAAAATTTGCACTTTAGCTATAGCTTAATATTTTAAAAACGGATCCCGTAATCTAAAAATCGTCTTCCCAACCCCTAAAAGTTTATAAGACCTATCTAATGATACGATGGGGTAAGTGAGAAAAAAAAATCACACCCACACTTTACATATAGGGGAGGTACCCTATTTTTTTTTTCAAGATTTTATTCTTTCACTTTCTCGGCGTAAGTAATATGTGTATCCTTGAAAAATTACAGCCTCCTAGCACTAACAGTCTCTAAGCAAAGCTGCGGACGGACAGACGGACGGACGGACATGGCGAAACTATAAGGGTTCCATTTTGCCATTTTGGCCATGGAACCCTAAAAACGACAGGAAATTTTTACCTATAAGAACGTAGGTACCTAATGATTTTTATACCTAAACTGTTAAAGACTTTGGCTACGTCGGTGGCGCGGTGAGAGAATGTACGACTGCTGCGCAAGAGGTCGTGGATTCGATTCCCACACGGGTCACCTCTTTGTGTGCTCCACAAATTGTTGTTTCAAGTCTGGGTGTACTTTATGTCCGTGACTTGTATGTTTATACGTCCTCCGCGACACAGGACTTGTACTCTAGTGCGAGAGTCGCCTATAATAAAAAAAAGACTCGACCAGCATCATTCCAGGCAAAATCTCATAAACATAATGAACAGAGAGAGAGAGAGAGAGAGTTGATTTACTCAGATTAGAACCTATTATAAATGCTACTGGTATTTATAATACCAATCTACAAGTAAATCAACAACTAAACAGCTGTTACTAACCAATAAAGGAAATTCTTCAAACAAATATTATTATATACCCATTGTACCATAGTAACCCTACCTTGTATAGCTCAGTCCATTCAGTGCCAGCCTGCTGCATTGAACAACAATCCCATTATTGAAGGATAAGCCACTCCTAAAACTCATTCTAAATCTCTACAATGCACAATCGAGTTTACCTAGGTACTTGTCTATTTAAGTTGCGAAATGGCAATAGCTGGTGATAGATTAGTAGGTACAATTAGCAAATACTTTAGTGTATGGTTTTTATTGTTTACTTTAATCATTGGTTTTGTTTTTATGCTACACTATATCATTGTATTTAATTGGGGTATACTTATTTTCCATAATGGCATAATAATAATAATAATTCATTTATTTGCTAGAATGTAGGTGTAAAACGTAGTAAGATCTTCTGTACTATGAGGCGTGCAAATATCATTTTATTTTTACACTAGCTGACCTGCGGAACTTCATCTGCGGAAATTTTCCCCGTTTTTGCAACATTTCTCAGTGCTGCTTCGCTCCTATTAGACGTAGCGTGATGTTATGTAGCCTATAGCCTTCCTCAATAAATGGGCTATCCAACAGTGAAAGAATTTTTCAATTCGGATCTGTAGGTTCTGAGATTATTGCGTTCAAACAAACAAACAAACTCTTCAGCATTATTCGCTCTATAATATTAGTATAGATATATATACATTACATTTTCTAATATAACTGCAAGTGCATGTACTTTATTTGCTGACGAGTTATTCTTAATTTTGACTTATAATAAAACAACTAACCATAATGAATATAATAATCACATTAATAAAATCATTGATTCGGTAATAATATGGCTTAATGACAACAATCTAAAAGTTAATATGGCTAAGACTAATTACATACAATACACGCTGGACCAAGCAAAGAACTGATAATCTGCCACAATAATGAACAAATTCATGAGGTGAACTCAACAACATTTTTAAGAATTACCTTAGACAAACAACTTAATTGGAAGAGTCACGTCGATAAAGTTCATAATAGGGTCAATAGCTTCGTATATGTGCTCTATAAACTACGCAAAACTTCTACATTTAAAACCGTACTTTCGGCTTACCATGGTTATGTTTCCTCCGTTCTAAACTATGGTCTAATATTATGGGAAAACTAGACTGACGTTCCAAAAGCATTTTTAGCACAAAAGAAATGCGTCAGGGCCATCGCTGTGATACCACCTTGGGAGTCATGTAAGCCTCTATTTAAAGAATATAGAATCCTTACCCTAGCATGTATGTATATCCTAGAGACTGTTAAATTTGTCAAACGCAACCCTAATTTATTTAAAACTGCTAAGGATTTATTCCCTAAAGATACACGAAACCCAAATAGAATAGTTTTGACAAATGTACCGAAGACAACAATGTATCTAAAAAACTGTAATGTTATGTGTGAGCGTGTATTTAACGCTATTCCTGATACTATCAAAGAATTACCATTTATTAAATTTAGCAGAAAACTTAAAAAGTGGCTTATGGAGAAATCCTTTTATTCAGTATCAGAACTATTAATTAAGTACGTGAAATTGTTAATTGTGAGTTTTATTTCGTTAAAATGATTTTGAGAATGATTTTTGATTTTTTTCATTTACTATAATATCTTTAATGTACCTGCATTTTTAACAAATAAAAAAATATTATTATTATTACCACCCAAAACCCAAACCAGATTAGCTAACAAATTGACTGATTGATCGATTAACGTACTACGAAAACAGCTTAATCTTGAAACATGAAATTAAGTTTAGTTTAATGTCATAAACTTAGACTTACAATGGATGAAAATTTATATACAGGTATAATATCCCGTAACAGCGCATTCAGTTAAATTGTACAACTGGTTGATTACAAAAAATATTGATAATGACTGTATTCTAAATAACTTTTTCAAGAATATGACAAGTGTCGCCATCTATCGACTTCCGTGGGTACTACGACAACTCCTTGGCCCTGGAGGTTGCATCCGGCACATGCCTTTGCCTCTCTCGTTTTAGATTGTCCTTCTATCTAGTTAAGGGAAGCGTTGGCCTCGTATTGTATTTAGTACTGGTTGAAGCCGCTTGTTGGCAGATAGTTGAGAAAGAATACCATTCTGATATTGTACATAAATTAATTGCCTATATAGTTGAAAAACTATGATCGTAAAATATAATTTATCCTCTAAAATCTGTGCGCTGTGCTTTATATTAAAAACACAAGAACAAAGTGTTATCAATTTATACTAAGAAAAATCACTGGATAATTTCTTAGATTATGTATCTTAACAGTTTATGTCAACTTAAGATTACTTATTAGCTTCAATGTTAGATTGTAATATTTTAAAGAGTAAATCATTTACTTTTTATCCAAAAAAAAAAATCCTCTAAAATCGATATACCCAGAACCTATTTTTATTTTTGCATGGCTGTCTATGGTGCTGTTTTACTAATTAATTTTAAAACTACCGCATTAATTATTATTTATTTATTTATTAAGAAACGAATTTACTTATATACCTACATAATGTTTACATCTATGAAAACACCTTTTAGACAATATCTAGCAAATGAAAAGAAGGGATATTTCATAACTCAAACACAGGCGGGGTACCCTTATCGTTTGTAAAAAAATATTTTTCATATGAGCATTGGCTCATAAGAAAACATTTCTTACAAACGTACTTCTACCACATGACCAATTTTAAATATCCTTTACAAATAAAATCAATTTGTCAAGCCACTTTTGTGGACGGTACAGTTAATAGACGTCGGGTGCGCGGGCGCGGCGTACACAAAACATACAGCCGAGTATCATTTGACAATTTGCGAGCAATCAATGCATTGTCGCCGCTCTTTATTCAACTCCAAATAATACATGGAAAATTGTCCATTCCAATTGTGATCCATCCATTGTTGGTCTAATGACACGATTCAGGCTTAGCTCGCTTCGAAACCGGTCATCAGTGCATATCCAGATGTGTTAGAGATGAGTATTATTACATTATAAACTCTTCATTTTAGTTTTTAGTGCAGTTTCTTTTAACATGATCTGCGGAAGTGCTAAAGAGGATATTGTACTCGAAAACAATATTGCTTTTGGTAATTAAAAGTGAAAATAAAACAAAAATGTTAAATTCCAAGTAATTCTAAACAAAACACGTGATTGAGTTGTAGAAGTCTTCAAATTAAATAGTATAGAGGACAAATGACGTAATATCAATGGCATATCAAATAGAACATCAACCGACACGGCAGTTACCGAAAATATCGAGACACTCCAATCCGTATCATATAAAGAGGCCAATGAATGCTTTCATGGTGTGGTCAAGACTACAGCGGAAGAAAATCTCAATGTTAAACCCAAAGCTACATAACTCAGAGATCTCAAAACGCTTAGGACTCGAATGGAAGAGTTTGGATGAGACAGAGAAGAGGCCGTTCATAGATGAAGCAAAAAGGTTAAGGATAAAACACATGCAAGATTATCCAGACTATAAATATCGTCCAAGGAGAAAGAATCGTCTAGATACAACAGCCTTTGCAAATCCCCAGCTATATACAACAAGAGAAACGTTCGTTGAAGTGGAACCTCGTCAAGAAACGAACTATCAAACGTTGTCTTATCCTGATCAGTTCGTTTATAACAATATGATCAGTTATACAGTTCCTTCAATGTCTCAACCGACGTACGTGCCAACTTCTATCAGACCTAAGGAAGATGCAATTCCAAGTTTGGATTTAAGACCGTTGCCGTCGATTGAGAGCATTTCTCCGAGGCCTTTTGCTGTGGTCAACCAGCAAATGATGGTGAAAGCGTACCAGGATTTGCATTATGTACCAAGTGATGTTACGAGGATCTCTTATCATTATCCGTTTGGTGTACAGTAGGTACTTTGTCAAATACGTTTTTCGAGGCCATAATAGTTTTTTTAGTAGATTTTATTTGAAGTTTTAAGAATCAGCTTCGAAACTAATTTTCTTTTGTTTGGAACACATTTCTTCAATTTCGATTACTTGCAGTACTATCTAAATTGAAATTTTCTTATTGAATATGACACTTAAATGTCCAGAGATTTGGTGATTTGTCAGTTGCGTTATTGTGTAATACTGATGGGAAAATTTATGATTGTATGGTTGTTGACAAAGGTATCTATGACCTATAAAACATTTATAGAAAAACTGGAACACACATTATTTCGTTCTGGGTACTGAACATCAAAAAGCAGTTACTAGAGCATGGTTTTTAAAGATTCCAGTAAGTCCCAGTATTTGTGAGAAATATTGCCGCATTGCTTGGTGTCAAAGACGTTAAATAGTCAATTTTAATAAACAGTTTTGGTTGTTATGTCAGCATAATAATATATGTGTATAAAATTCCACGTCTTCCTCAAGGCTCGTTTTTTTATCACGATAAAATGTAGACTAGGTTTTTTTCCGTGCTTTGAGTTACCACTATATATATCAAATGTCAAACTAAGTAGATTCTAATTATTTAAACAGCGCCGCGTTTAGTCATAATTTGAAGTATCTGTACAGTCAAATATTATGCCTGGGTAGTTATTTATTTCATATTTTAATATAGCTAGATAGTTACACTATGTTATTTATTCACAGAATATAGTGAGTTGTCGAATTATTATATAATTATGTTCATGAGCATAAGCTCATAAAGCTAGGCTCTGACTTACAACATAGCATAAGATATGTTGTAAGTCGGAGCACTTACAACATATTTTAAGATATGTTGTAAGTCGGAGCCATGTTGTGAAGTCATGTTGATACTAATTTATAATAATAAATCTGTTAAAAACTAATATTATTTTATTTTTCTTTAGCACCTTGCACTCAAATTTCGGGTAAGAATAAAATAGTTTTTTTATTAATCTGCTATTTTCGCATAGTGCAAAACTCAAACACCCCATCACGATTTTTACTTGAAGAAATCGAATAAAATAAAATGTAAATTAAAGCTGTTAGAGTTGTCTTGCGTTCTTTGCAGAATCACGCCAAATGCGTCGTGTAGTATCTATGCAATCCATGGTTATTATTTAAATTAAGTGATGATTTACATTTCCGATCACACTGTGAACAGACTTTGGACTGTTAGAATGGTTAATTAATTAAGTGATTGATAAATAATTGTAAATACCATGGTCAAGAAACTATAAAACTCCCCATTAGAATGTGTTACTGATTCTGATCACAATACGAAGAATAACGTTGTTTAATGGAAACAGACAAGACTATGTTAATACCTTTGACTATGTTATGTCTAGACCGGCATCTAAAATTGAAGAAAAAACTGTCAAAACGTACGGTCAAGTGGACGTACTTTTTGACAGGTAAAAAGCCGCCATCAGATGTTTCAGCCATAGTTGTTCTCATCAACGAGTGTCAAACGTCAGAGAGGGAATGCATCATTTTTTAGGCTTATTGAGAGAATGCTTCATCTAGACATTTTATAATCAAAGGTTAATACATAGACTTGTAACCAATTTTGTGCATTTTTTGTCAAAATGTAATGTGAATATTACCAGAGTAATAGAGCGTTGGGGGTAAATTTTCACATAAAACAGAGCATTGTGGGATGTTTATCAATTTGATGGTTCCAAACTCACTCGCGTGCAGCACAGGGATTTCACTTTTTAAACCTTAAAAGATAATCAAAACTCTTGAAACCTGATAACGTACTGCCATCTTGAGAGTCGTGATGAAAATTATATACATATTATAATAAATTGTTCACTTTAGTGTGTTGTGTAAAATTATACTGTACAAACGACGAAAATGGATCAAACGATTTCATTACAAGTCCATTACATTGATACTAAATGTTTTTAAAATATAATGACGTAAATGATCACAATCCATTTTGAACACATCCTTTTTCTTCCATCCATTTCAGGCGTCGTTACCCGGAGTCGGCACGTTCCCGCGAGCTGTCGGAAGGACGATCAGAAATAATGTACCCAACGTGACAAGAGGATTCGCAGATTTATGATCACCACGACATCTAGTAATTGATTTAGATGTTTGTCGTGTCTACGGGATATTTTTGGTAACGTTTTATGTGTGTCATTGTTTTTATCATTCAGAGCTTTATCGTTAACCTACTTAGGTACATAATAATGTATTTAATATCCAACTTATAGTAGGCTAGCGCACGCCTCGCGGTTTCACCGGCGTAGTTCCCGTTTCCGTGGGAATACAGGCATAAAAAATAGCCTATGTCACCCGGGGTTAGTGTAGCTTCACAACGATGAAAGAATTTTTCAAATCCGTCCAGTAGTTTCGGAGCCTATTTAAAACAAACAAACAATCAAATCTTTCTTAGTATAGAGGTATAGACTAACTACTGTTAAAAATACATTTTAAAAGTTTGATGGTTAGATGTTTGTTAATCAAACACATCAATCAATGACTAAAGTGGTCAATTACTGACTTGGTGGCTCGGTAAGTTCGATTCCCATACGGGTTACCATTTTGTGTGATTCACAAACCATTGTTTCGAGTCTGGGTCCGAGAATTGAATGTTTGTAAAGTCCACACAGGGCTTGTATCCTATTGCGAGAGTTGCTGTAAGAAAACACGCCAAAATGGATCTGAATGAAAATTGGTCCAGAAATAGATTTAATTTAACAGTTATTCTTTACATGTAGGTTAAAACTGTATTTTCCAAAATCACAAATTAAATATCACAAGTTTATGATATGATTCCAATTGCAAAAATTCAGTAGACATTTATCCTAACGTTTAGTTCAACCCTCTCACTCTAGGAATTACCTTCGTAGTTAGTTATACCCCTTCTTCTTTTTCCTCGTATCCTCATTACTGAGGTGTATGTACCTCAGACATGTAGTCAGTGTATGTATGTGTATGTAGTCAGCTACATAAAATCACCATTCAGTGCACCAGAGCTCTCCATGCGGAACAGTTTTTGGCCTTCCGGACAGACGATTGGAAGTTTCGTTCTGCAGACTTCTTTCACCACTCTTTTTGAACCCTAGACCTCAATAATTAAATTACAAATGTGTTGTGTACCACAAACGAACATTAAATAATGATGATTAAAAGAAAAAAAAAATGTATTTATTTAAGGGAACACAATAGCTTTTGTTAAATTACAAAAGCAGATCTGTTAGGCAGCCAGCCTAAGCTGTTTGCATTTACAATAATCTAAGCCAGGAACAGAGTTCCACGACTATGCATATTGTGGTAAACAGATATAAATACAAAAATATTAGTTTACAGGTAAATCTAAAAGTAACATACAACTATAATGTGTTAACCGAATCACGAGTTTACACTCAAGCTATGAATATTTTTTTTTTGTGGTACAATATGGGATTGTGGTCCCTGCAATCCTGTTAACCCCTTCAGTCAAGCTCAATGGCTTGTGTTAGGAGTAGATTCACGTCGGTGGTATAATGGCTAGGATCCGAACCCGCGACCCCACCGATTGCGAGACCGATGCCTTAGCCATTAGGACACTGCCTTTTGATTCTATTTTCTTTGTAGATCAGACCTAGTAATCAGGATCGAACCTGAGGCTTCCGATCGCCATAAAGCATACCAACTATTCTACACCATGTAGCTGAACTTCAAATGTCTCTGTCGTTGCAGGCCCTGTACCTGTAAAGGAAAGTGAAAGCTCTTTAGCAAGAAATGCCTATAAAATCACTATAGGTCCTAAAGAATGAAGTCGAACAAATAACAAATTATCGAATTTCGTGGAAACAACACTGGTCTTGAACCAATTTAATCTGGCTTCGTGCAAAGATCACAGGGCACACACAGAGTGATTTAATTAAAATCATTGTAGGTACACATACACTTTAATTAAAATTATTATGTATAAGGCACGCGGCGAAACGATTTTTCCTTTAATAAGCTTTCCATTAATTGAAAACTTGATTGTTGTGGAAGTATATAGAGTTGACAACTCGGTTTTTTGAAAATTGTCTGATGTGTTTTGTTTTATGTTGGGTTATTTATTTTCTACAACAAAAAAGATACACGTTTTAGGTAAGTATTTGTTAATTATTGTTCAAAGATTGTATTTGAGTAGGAGTGGAGTCTAAACTAAGACATACCTGTTTTCAGAATTTCATGACACCAGTTATTGTTTATTGAGAATCGAATCGGTTGAAATCGATTGACATCTTTAGGCACTTGTAACAATCGGAGCTCCTAGTAAAGAGTTTTATATATAAAAACGATATCGTTTTGGAATTGCAAAGTAAAAAGTCTTTCTAAAAAGAGCGGTTTTTTTTATTCAATATTTATTACGGAATTCTTTATATAAATAAATAAATAATTTAATTTAATAAGGAAGACTCACAGAGACTCATTAGAAGACCTCTTAAAAGTTTGTACAAATGGGCACAAACTAAATTGGTTTAAACAGCCAAGGGAATAATGCAGATTAATTATGTTTTCACTAACCTTATCACTGTCAGGTAGATAGATGTCCGTGTTTTCATCACTTCTCTTTAAGCCGTCTGTTCTGATTCATGCCTAACCTCTATCCAGTCGTGTAGGATTTCAGTCCCACAAACCGCAGAACTGACAGAAGTGAGAATGCACCCATGTTTGCGCTTACGCACACTCTGTAATGTCAAATGCTGTTAATCACCGTTGATATAGTTAGTAGAATATTATTTCTTGCTAAAACATGACATAAAGTTACGAATTACATTGACTGGCATGTTGGTCAAGTGTTTAGTGACCCTGACTGCTAAACTGGACGTCGTAGGTTCGATGGGTGGGATACCAGGATAAATCTTTGTGTGATGAGCACAAAGCAACATTTATTTTGTATCTGGGTGTAATTTATCTATAATAGAAATTGTAAGTATGTTTATCAGTTGCCTACTGCAGTTGCTATTATTCAGGCTCTGTCTAGTTTGGTTGTTTCAAGATACATATGTATTATTACTCGCTGTCGCTTCGTATGCGTTAATTTTCCCCGTTTTTGCAACATTTTTCATTGCTGCTCCGCTCCTATTGGTCGTAGCGTGATGTTATATAGCCTATAGCCTTCCTCGATAAATGGGCTACCCAACAGAAACAACATTTTTTTCAATACAGACCAGTAGTTCCTGGGATTACCGCGTTCAAACAAACAAACAAACTCTACAGCTTTATAATATTAGTATAGATTAGCGCGATCAACCTGTCGCAGAGGGTAACATCATCTCTGTATACATAATTTGAAACTGTTGTGTAGTACATACTCTCACCATAACTAAAATAGTAATTAAAGAAACCCCACCGCGGCTCTATAAATTGACATTTTGTTTGCACCATTAACCCTCCACTGTTGAACAAACAACTTGACATTTTAACCCTCTCGGAAAATTTTGCTCTGAAGATTTTCCATTCCATGTTTTAAAAACAATGTTATTTTTGTACTATTAGGTTTCTTGCTTTATGTTGCAATAGGTCACTTCAGAAATTGCCTATTTAGAGCGGTATTTTTGTTTTGAATTGATTTTATAACGGTTATTGGACTCTTTGATATTTAATAATAACGTTTTGTTGCTTCTCGTTATAGTTAAAATGTTTGAAATCAATATATCCAATCTGGCAGGCTTTAATAGTTTTGTCTGCACAAATAGGCTTGTTTCCTAGGAAAACAAAACAATACAAAATACTAATTAGTAAATAAACCTGACATTTAAACTGCAATCAGTTAAGACCCGATAAAATTTTGTGCTAAATTGTATTTTTTATCATTGATTTGACGAGAAAAAACTATTGACTTCATAAACGGCTATTTGTTTATGATCTCAAAATAATATCTGCGTTTTGACTTTTCATAAAGAGTTGTTGTTTTGACTAGTTGGAAACTAGCCCATTCCATTTTGGATGAAAAAATGAAAATAAAAAAATATTTATTGCATTACATTAAATGCAAAGATATTGTATCTTTGCATTTAATGTATTTCATCATTTATAATCTAAAGCTGGGTGGACATTTACTGCTGTATTACTGTTGGTCTTCTCACTAGCCTACTCTTACTCATACTACTAGATACTAGTCATAGCGTGATGTATTATAGCTTATAGCCTTCCTCGATAAATGGGCTATCCAACAGTAAAAGATTTTTTAAATTTGTTCCTGAGATTACCGTGTTCAAACAAACAAACAAACTCTTCAGTTTTATAATATTAATATAGATAAAACTATATAGGTACGTTTAGAAGTCTATGTATTTACTAAATACGAAATGAATGCCTTTGTATCTTTGTAGGGTATTTGACTAAAGTCAAATCAGCCTCTTTTTAAGAAACGTCAAAAACGAGCCGCACTGTACAAATTTGTAAGCATATGACGTCACGTTTTCTATGGTCAAATTATTTACTTTCAGTGTTTCTCTTTATGATTATAAATTAAGTAACACATTAAATTAATAAATTAACATATTTTTAAAACACTTTATGACATATTTTTACCTGTTTTTTTTCAAATTATTTCTAAATATTTTATTTTGATAGTAGTCAAATACCCAATTGAGAAAAAAGTATGTATTGAAAAAGTATTCATTAAAAATGTTAATTTTTTTGGTAATGAACGGGCGAACATCACGTTGCCATAGACCCCCGTCCCTCTTTGTCACATCTTGTCACGCTCAGCAAGACCCCCCCCCCTTGTATGCGAACGTATTTTATAAACGGCCCGTAGGTATATATTTTTGTATTTTGAATTTTTATACTAATATTGCTAATATTATTTGCATTTTTAATGAATATCGCAAACGGCTATATTGACTCCACTCAACTCCTATCTAAAATAAACATTGTAATTCCACATGCAGGACTCACGACAGTGTCCACTACTTGAGACTCCGCTTGCATCCTTTTGCTGAGGACAACATAATTTTTTTTTCTATTCTTCTTTCTTTGTTCTTTTTCATCAACAAATTACAGCCGTAATAACTTTTTCCATAGAAGCGCAGTAAGTCTACCCGCAAAATACAACAATAATTTGATCCAAACAAAACCAACGTCCATACTAATATTATAAATGTGAAAGTAACTCGGTCTGTCTGTCTGTCTGTCTGCCTGTTACGCTTTCACGATCAAACAGCTAAACCGATTTAGATGAAATTTGGTATGGAGATAGTTTGAGTCCTGGGGAAGGACATAGGATAGATAGATATTTTATCGCGATAACCGACATCCACGCGGGCGAAGTTGTAGGTTTTTCATAATTTCCCTTCCCTTTATCTTTCTCTTCTGAAAAATGAGGGAAGACGAAAAAAAAAGGACACTGCCAGCGGTGGATACAAGGAGGGGGGAGGGGGCTAGATGGCTCAGAACCCCCCTCCCCCCAACGACAATTCTGGATTCGCCACTGGACACAGCCGCTTTATTAAGGATATAATATATGAGCTAGCATTGTTCTTCTTATTTTTGAGGCAATGGCTATCTCCAAGTTCTAAAAAAATCAGCCAGTGTCGGGTTATATTGTACACTTCAACTAAACGAATTTTACAAACGTGATGAACCTCTGAAAATGATGACAGCTCAGTTTACTGGCATTTTTAGGGTTCCGTACCTAAAGGGTAAAACGGGACTCTATTACTAAGACTCCGCTGTCCGCCTGTCACCAGGCTGTATCTCATGAACCGGATAATTAGACAGTACATTTTCATAGAGGATATATTTCTGTTTCTGCTATAACAATACATACTAAAAAAACAGAATATAATAAATATTTAAGGGGAAAGACATGTTTTTTTTTTGACGTTTATGTAGATAATGGCCGTGTGGTACCGGATTAAGCGGCCGTGTGGTACCGGCTTAAGAATAGTACCACCCCATCTCTTCCCGTGGGTGTCGTCAAGGCGACTAAGGGATTTCACCCCGGAGGACGGGCAGCAGCGTCCTCTGCGTACTTAAAGCCTTACTGCGATCGCCAACCCGCTCGCCAAGCGTGGCAATTATGGCAATTGCCCCCAGGATCTACATTCCAGTAGGTTCTACTGGGGAGACCCGTGCCCAGCAGTGGGACATCATATGGGTTGATGTATGTATGTATGTATGTAGATAATGTTCCGGAACCCTTCGTGCGCGAGTCCAACTCGTACTTGCCTGGTTTTTACAACTCCTGTGCTACCATAACAGGGAAAATATCGATGAGCAAAACTAAAAGTACCTGACAGTACATTAGTACCTACTCGTAGGAGCATTAGGACATTATAGTACTGATTCTCCTACCATAGGAGCACCCAGTAGGAGTACACGGAAACGGGACTATTATCTCGATATCTTTAAAGCCTTTAGGCACATTCGCGTTCATTTAGCTGAGCACTTGACGATGCCGTATCTGCTATACAAAAAGCTGCTATTCTGAACGCATCCCTTGTCGTACACAACACGTCATGCAGTGACGTCATTCAATATCACACGATGTATTCATCCAAAACATCTCTGCAAGAGCCTTAAACAATACTAGACAACTGTCTAACACCTATCTCGCTGGGCTTAAGCACTACGTTTATATTTTATATTAGAAATTCAACCTTATACTAAAAGCTTAGAGTTCATATTCCAATGCTGAAGATTACGAGATGCAATTCTGGCGAACAAACTGCTGCGTATTATCAAAGCTTCGTTACACTTGATTGTACAGACTATAACGTTTGATATGTCTATTGAATGCAAGCGAATTCCAACCTTCTGCTTCTATTACAAAGTTATATGTCATTTAGCAAGAATGTGGCTGAAAGACATTTTGAATTTGGAATGCAACACAAAACTGTTCAGGCTTAACAAACTTGGCATATGCAGATTACAATCAAAAATCGTATTTAAGACAATGGTATTAAGAGCGTTGGCAGCTGCAAGCGCGTTGTTACACTGAAGCGTACGTCATAATCGTCACAGATGTCTTTCACACCGCACATGAAGAATGAATGATGGATGAATCGCAGCATGAGAACCAAGCTTTTTCTATGTATCGTAAAAACAAATTTTACTTTTCCGGTCTTGAACTCTGTTTTATACGATTTTAGACTTTATTGCGCCTATTTTAAAAGTGACAATATCAGGGTAGTGATGTCCGAGTAGATTTGTCGTAGAAATATTTGTGTATATTCATGCGAGTCACAAATGGGCCAAAAGTTGCACACTGAATATGGGGCGTACTTAGATGTGGACTATTGCAGGAAGTGACAGAATTGTTTAATTTCTTTGGTACTAATATAAGACTATCTATAGAGGTTTGCTCACTGACCTGTATCGTACGAGTACACCCGTGAAGTGGCAGCAATTTCAAATGTCGAATCCAATTACCATCCAGCGTTTTTTTTTGACACTAATGACAAATGGCTGTTGTTGTTATCCTTGTTAAACAAGTATAGACTTCCATTTGTTTTATTTTTAATTACCGCCTCCTTATGTCAAAATCAAATAGAAATCTTGCCGTTGTCGACGGTAGCATGTCCAGTCCAGCGTACTAGTAGGTAGGAACAATGGAGGTCAGTTGTTTTGCCTGAAAGACGTAGAATAATTTATGGAGTTGTTCAAAAGGTTTTGCTTTTTTTAGTGATGTTAACATGGCAACAGTAATGGCAAACTGATATACATTATTTATTTATTAGATGTTAGGGCTATGTTACTGGTATGTAGCAATGTAATGTTTGTACATAAGTTAATAATCGCCAACAACAGTTGGTAAGCATGCAGCTTACTAACTGTTGTTGGCATTATAAAACTTCAGTAACGGATTCGCGGAGAACGTGCTTACGTGAAAGGGGGTGTGCAAATCATTTAACCCGATTTGGTCCCCCTTAAGCGTGGCGCCCGGGGCAAGTGCACCGGTTTGCCCACCTAAGATCCGGCCCTGTAAAACTTACACCATTATGTAAGTAAATTATGATAAAAAGTAATAAAAAAAAAATCGAACTTCAAAAGTTAACTGAAAATAATGAAATAGGTAATTCTCAACAAAAGGCCTAATTGCCATGAACGTACGGTCTTCTGCTGGTGCAATTATTGAAATCGGATTTTTTCATAAGTTGTGCATTTTTTTTAATAACGACTGCGGAGCCCTACACTGATATGGATGGCCGACATCCTCTTGCTCCGTTTTTTGAGTTCCGTAGCCAAAATGGCCAAACGGAACCCTTATAGTTTCGCCATGTCCGTCCGTCCGCATTTTTGTTCAGAGACTGTTAGTGCTAGGAGGCTGTAATTTTGCATGGATACACATATTATAAAACGTTTAGGGGTTGGAAAAATAATTTTAGATTTAGGGATCCGTTTGTAAAAGATTAAGCTTTAAAGTGCAAATTTTTGTTAGGGTCAAGTGTCCCGCCCTGTCAGCTAAATGGTTGATGTTGGGTATGTGAAAAAAACACGGTAGTAGTATGTATAGTAAAATTAAAAGGAAATCTATCAAGTTTGCTACTGTTACTAGAACAGTAGCAGCAGTAGGTACAACTTGGTCAAATGATAAGTAACAAAGTTTTCGTACAATTCCATTGAAAAATATTATTAAGTAGATATAATGTTGTAAGTATGAAACAAAAACAACAGAAAACCCACTTCTAAAACCACATTATTCGGATGGGGGGGGGGGGGGACTACGGAACCCTACATTGTGCGGGGCCCGACATGCACTTGCCCGGTTTTGTTAAATTACTTTTCATTTTATAATTTTTAGTTTTTGTGTAACTTAAAAATATTTCCTACACCTATGTACATAGGTGTAGGAAATATTTTTATGTTACATATGTACAAGGTTTAAGATGTTTTTCCTTTGAAATTTTCGTAAAAATGTGAGCCAGGCCCTCAAAACACCTTTTCGTTTATATCTTCCAAACTACTTAATACTTTTATTTCATAAATTTATTTTAAAGTTCTAATTGATCATAATCTATGAAAATCACGCAATTCCAATAATATTATATATTTATATACGTATCGACTCCGAATCCGCCGTGTGGTGCCGGCTTAAGAATAGTACCACCCCATCTCTTCCCGTGGGTGTCGTCAAGGCGACTAAGGGATTTCACTCCGGAGGACGGGCAGCAGCGTCCTCTGCGTACTTAAAGCCTTACTGCGATCGCCAACCCGCTCGCCAAGCGTGGCGATTATGGCAATTACCCCCAGGATCTACATACCAGTAGGTTCTACTGGGGAGACCCGTGCCCAGCAGTGGGCCATCATATGGGTTGATATGTATGTATCGACTACATTTGATTGAAGTCTCTTAATAAAGTAGCTTAAAATCCAGAAGTTTTTTTTGCAAATAGAGAAGTAAAACACATAACCCTCCTTCCTACGCAGTTGGATAAAAACTAGCTAGTCATACTAAGCTGACATGCCAACAGTGATAGAGATAGTGGTTTAGTCATTGTCGGTTTTACGGAATGGTCCATTTTATATGGCTACTTGTCTATATAAGGTGTTAAAAAAATAGCTGCAAGAATTTTAACCAGCGCAGCGGTGCCAAGTGCTATTTAAAAAATAATGACAAAAATAAAAATCGTATTTTACAATTCCTTTTAAAGTTAAGCGCTATTTTCTTTACTCTCATCTATACTAATATTATAAAGCGGAAGAGTTTGTTTGTTTGTTTGTTTAAACGCGCTAATCTCAGGAACTACTGGTCCGATTTGAAAAATTCTTTTTTTGTTGGATAGTCCATTTATCGAGGAAGGCTATAGGCTATATAACATCGCGCTACGACTAATAGGAGCGGAGAAGCGACGAGAAATGTTTCAAAAACGGGGAAAAATTACGCATACGAAGTAGCGCGGGACAGCTAGTCTATACTAATATTATAAAGCGGAAGAGTTTGTTTGTTTGTTTAAACGCGCTAATCTCAGCAACTACTGGTCCGATTTAAAAAAATATGTTTTTGCTGGATAGCCCATTTATCGAGGAAGGCTATAGGCTATATAACATCGCGCTATGACTAATAGGAGCGGAGCAGCAATGAGAAATGTTTCAAAAACGGGGAAAATTTACGCAGACGAAGTTTCGCGGGGCAGCTAGTATTTTCATAAAATCATGCGCACTGTACAGCTGATTCTAATTTTGCTATCACATTTCTCAAACTTGGACTGACAATGTATACACACGATCGACATAAAAGATCGATTTTATGCTCAATTGTATTTTTTAGGTGAAAAAAAAAACGCAGAATTTTTTTTTTTGTAATTTTATACTCATCAAGCACACGAAATTCTAGCAGTTAATTTTTAACACCTTGTATATGTGTGCTTCCTAAAGCTTGCTGCTGCTAAAAATAAGCCGTAATCTTTCATAATATGATCATAATATATGTCCTCTGCAATCGTTTATCGTTTGTAATCAAGCAGTCAACATTGTAATTAGGTAAACTAATGAAGTGCTAAGAGAGGTATGTACAGGGAACCTCTAAACATCTGTCCGCATGGAGAGCTTTGGTGGACAGAGCGACAATCTTATACGACTGGGGTACGAGGAAGAAGAAAGAACTAATAAAATACTGTATGAATTAATTTTATGTCCATTACAAACATAAAAAAATGTATAAAGTTTCCATTACTGAGAAGTAATGGAAACATTAGACATTTTTAAGTACAAGGAGGCCTGTCTGTAAAAGCCCCTTTCTAATCCACCACTCGGACTCTGTCTGTATAATTTTTATGTGATGCTACATAGCCACTTGAATCTGTTTAATTTTAAGAAGAATTAAACTATACTTATCTTTACCGTCTCTCTACATACTAGAAACTATATTATTTGTTAAATCAAATCCTTATCTGTTTCCTCGCATGGCTGATATAATACCAAGAAATAGACGTAATAACATGAAGCTTTGTTTACATCCCGCTAGAACTGCACTCATGCGCAAAAGCATTATCTGTATGGCACCAATAGTATTTAACAAAATACCGAAATGTTGGCAAGAATTAAATATAGTTGCACTAAAAAAGAAATTAAAATAAATTTTAGTCGATAAGGCATACTACAGTGCCACTGATTTTATTAAAGATTGTATCTGCACAACTTAGTATTGATTATTATCAATTATTATTTACCATGATTACCACCATTTTATTTCATTCTATTGTTTTTTCTTTCTCTGTAAGTTTTTTTTTTTTGTATCGTTTGACCATATTGTATAATACGATGATAGTTTAATAATAGTTTAAAATTATCTTGACATTTTAATTTTATTCTATTGTTTTTTATTTAATAGTCTCCATTGACCATATTGAGTGTAAATGTGACATTTTAATGAATTCTATTGTTTAATATATGTAAACAAATTTAAAACATTCCATTGACATAATTATATTACTAAATAAAATTTGCATGCCATTGTATATGACAAACATAAATAGCTTTGTAACATCCTTCGTGCTTAATTGTATGCACACGTGTTTACGCAAATAAAATTGTATCTTATCTTATCGTATTTTATATTATCGTATCTTATCTTATCTTTGCGTTTATACTTTTTACGAGGTCTCTGGCCAAGCCAATTTCTGCCAGAGATTCAGCAGATTGTCTAGACCACATCAGGTTTCCATAAGATGACTCGGACTTATTTCATAAAACTATTATAATAATACATACTTATATAGTAATATCACTTCCAGTTTACCCACACGTACCTCCAAACTATTGCTCTGACATTTGGCCATTCACGCGATAACTTTGCCCGTTACAGGATATTTTTATTCGTTTGTCGCACATATAACAACTTCCCGTAGCATTTTCCAACTATTCAAAGCGCGTCAAATGTTTACTGTTGTATGTGTGAGTTTTCATCGCTTGCAAAATCGTTTTTTGTGTGGTATGACTTTATATTTTGTTTCAGACTTATATTAAAGTGTTAACGTTCATATTATTAATTTATTATTATATTTATTTTATTATTAATATAAGAAAGGTTTACAGACTATTAACCGAATGTATAATAAGATAAATAACTAAATTACAAATTATACGCCAACATAACATACCTAAGTCAATAACATACCTGAGTATAAAACAAAATGTTTGTTGATAAAATAAACGTGTCTTGAGTAAAGTGATTTTTATATACATTTTTATTATAGTCTAAATTGTTAAAAAACGTTGGAAAACTAGAATTGGATAAATTAAGAAATTTATCTGCGTGACAAGCGTGATTAAAGCCACACTCACAGTCAACATTTTTGTCTATTGAACGGTTCAATATTGGCGATAAAATAAAGGTCATATTAAGATGACTTCATATACATAATTAACACTTAAAGGAAAGTGTAGCTAAAATCAGAGCAACACGGCAAAACTTATCATTTGCAAGTGTCTACTTAAATAATAAGTAACTTGTTTACCATCCAAACATCAATTAATAATCCTAAACCATTAATAATCGCACAATTTGTTCTGACTAAGTTGGCAAATAAACTATAGATAAGGGTAGCAGCTACCAGCCCCAATATTAAGCTGTAAGCGATCTAATGCGTCACACAGAGCGCACAAACGATTGTTGTTTGCAAAATGAATTGTGTGCGGAAATGTATTACCGGCGTGTCAAATGACTCGGAACTAGGGATGGGGGGGTCCCGGGATTTTGGAAGTGATCGACTGTACTGTATAGGGCTATATATTGCTTGTGACCACAGTTGCTGCAATCACGTGAGGTCATAACGTTAAGCAATCAAATCTAAATAATGCATGATAAAGGTAATTCTCGTATACCTTGTATTTTAGTCAAGCTCTACTAAATTTTACCCACTAAGGCTGATTTTGGTTTATCTAATGTTTCAACTTTTTGATAATACAATTCGCATCAATCCTTTAACATGGTGTATAGAGTTTATTAGTCGCAGCAGCAGCAGTAGAAACATTCAAACATTGTAAAATTGGCAATTTGAAAAGAGTGGCTGCTAGTTTTTATTGCCAGGTTCTTTTCTCCGGCCTTACCTATTGTTTGCGAACTTGGCATTACATGTGCAAGTAGAATCCTGACGTATCACAAGAGTTGTTTTGCATCCTAAGTGAATAAAGAATTTTGAATTGAATTTGAATTGACCTACGCGAAACTTTGTCTGTCTTGGTCAAGAAAAAAGTAAACTTGAAAAAAAAGTTGAGTAAAACTATCCTTACCCGTAATTACAGTATAATTTTATAAGAAACTTATATTGCAAAAATTGTCCGTCGCCTTACTTTGAGATATAGTCATTTTGCGTTTGAAAGTCAAAAGCGTGGCATAGGTAGACCATCCTAATTATAATAAGGAGTATGAATATGACGGAATGAAGGACTTATATTATTTTATTTATACTTTATTGGTTTAGAATTGTGTCTACATCAATATTTTTTAATAAAATGCACCTAAAGTTAAGAAAATAATAATTAAAAAAGCAAAAAATGGGACGGGAAATTCAAGGTATGTAGTTGAAACAAATGCTATTGGTCGGATCGAACTATGACGTAAAAGTTCATATTAAGTTCAGACATGATATACCCTCATTGGTTGTTGTGATTGCAGTGACGTCACAGTCCATGACATTTTACGCGCTAAGATGGCGTGCTTTTGATAATGCGTTTATCAGTTTGGTTTTCCTAATAGGAGTAATTTTTTGGCATTGCATATTTTTTTCAGTGATATGTTGATGTAAGCCATTGTATAGCCCACCGGATTAGCAAGCTGAAGTGGCAGTGGGCTGGCCATATTTGCCGAAGAACCGACAACCGTTGGGGTAAACGAGTTCTTGAGTGGAGACCACGGCACGGCAAACGTAGTGTAGGACGCCCTCAGGCCAGGTGGAGTGATGATTTACGCAAAACGGCTGGCAGGAGCTGGATGCGAGAAGCCAAAGATAGAACAAAGTGGCGTGCAATTGGAGAGGCCTATGTCCAGCAGTGGACTGCGATAGGCTGATGATGATGATGATGATGATGAAGAACTAAAAAAAAATACATGCATTTCAGTTTTTTAGAAATGGTCAGACTTTAGATTACTCCTACCTACAAATATTAGAACACGTGTTATTCTTGTTTTAGGTACCTACCATAACATTTCAGTGACGTGTGCATTCGGTAACTTTCCGGAGTAGTTCGATCCCGTGTTTCCCATCCCTATGTAAGTCGAGTGGCTGGAACGACTGTGCATTATTTTTGTTTACATGTTTACGTTACGCGGGGGTAGACAACGGTATTATTTATTGAACCACTAAAAGGGGACAGTGTCTTCGCGTAATATCAATATGTTTTATGTTCCATAACTTTACTGAACATAATTTGGTGAAAATTTATTGCAATTGTTTATCCAATGGGGTTTTTAACTGATTATTTTATGTATGTTTGAATTAGCTTTTAAGAGATAGGTTATGAAAGATATGTTACTTTTTGTAGGTTCCTGGATAAATATATCATTCAATTATTGCTAGATCGTCATTACTAAAAAAAAATCTCATTTTATAGTAGGCCAATTTTAAACTTTAAAATTGATACATTTCACAAAAAAAAAACTGGTTGAAACTTTTTATGTTTTTTTTTTTTAATATGGTCAAATTCATAGTTTAAAATTAGCCTCCTGTAAAATGAGAAGTTTTTGTTATGACGATCTTGCAATATGTGAGCGAATTTTAATTTGAGAAGACGACTATACAGTCAATAATTAATCAAAGTAATATATAAGATTAATGATATTTGGTATCTTCAGAAAGTAATGGCGACTGCTTATAACCCTACAGCTTTAGGTACGTGCCAAATTTTGTAAAGACTTGGCATTTATAAAAGTGTTAAATATGAAATTGGCATTAAAAGCTAAAGTCCCAACTAACAAAATAACCTTATAACAAACGGATTATATAGCTATAACACTTGTAATTGTTATATAATAGCATTATTTAAGATAATATACTATATAAAGCCATATTATAAGAGGGTTTGGCTAATACTACTTTCATTCTTATAACTCAGCTAGGTACACGTTTACAAAACTGAATTATATGACAACTATAACGCTTCGTAGAGAAGTTACTCTTATAATAGTTTATTATATTGCTTAATGGCCATATAATATTTAAGACCTTATAAAGGATTAAATTAAGTCTTTTCAATCCTATTAAAGTAGTTAAAAGGGTAATTATAAAGCTTGGATACTTTTAGAAGCCTTTTGTATAATGCTTATATAACAAACGCATACTTGCTATATAAGTGACTTGTAAAAGAGCATAAGTAATAGGTAATCAGTTATCTAGCTGCAATAAGAACCTTACCTTTATAACTATTTTATTATTATGTTTTAAATTACTTAAGTACGCCATTTTAAACAAGTGTAGGAATAGAAATAGTTTTAAAAACTGAAGTTCAAAATGAACGAGCAGAGCTGGAAAAGATTTAAGCGAAGTGGTGGCTATAGAAAACAGGTGGAAAAAAAATATAAGGCTATGGCAAAAGCGTGTATATCAAGTACTGCTTTTTCTACATTAGAAATAAATAAAGACGAAACAGTTAGTGGTTCCGTATCAAATAACAGGACACCCTATGAACAATTTATGTGACGCTTTTGACTACCCTATTAAGTCTTCATTGTTAAATATTTATAAATGTAAAGATTATATTTTAAATAAGTCAACGATTGTAAACGAGTTTACTTGTGCTAATAACTAGTAAGTATTGAATACCATTCAGAAATATATTCCATACCTTTAATACATACTTTGTAAAATAAAACAAGGTATTTTTTAGAATCAGTTTCAGGCTTTATTTATTTAATATAATATTTTTACTGGGAATTTCCATGTATTAAAATAGTAAAATATGTAGTATCACAATTTTTGACAAATTTGTAATAAAATCAATAATTTGGAAAATCAGTAGGTACTTACTTACTTATATGTCAGGACATAGTTTAGTAACTGAAATGACATACAATTTTCCGCAAACTTAAGCTATGGCTAATATTTGCTTAAAATATGTATATTTTAAGCTTCTTAAGATAGTTGTGGAATAATAAATACGTGTGAGTCTTTTTTATTCTTATAATAAAGTTACTACTATATTTAACGTTTTGTTTCTTTTTCAGTATTTTTTAACTCTAATCTTTGGAATGAAATAGTTAAACCATTTTGCAGAAGCATAGTCGGTATAATAACAAACAATAAAAAAAAACGAAACAAATAATAACTTGGAATCACTACCTTAAAACTATGTCAAGGCATAGTTTAGTAAGGCCTACTGTCCTCGCAAACCACACGTCATACGCATGCTTTCGTCAAATGACGATTGCAAGACGAATGTTTGCATCTTGCATAAAAAATATCAATACTGAGTCCACGGAGCGGCAATGTCGCGTCAGCCTCGCGTCATGCGTGCTGGCTGTCAGGCTGACGCGACATGAGATGCAATCGTCAATTTACGAAAGCATGTGTATGACGTGCGGTTTGCGTGGACAGTAGTCCTAAGTGTTGATGACATACAATTTTCTGCAAACTTAAACGTAAGGTTTGCAAACAATTGTATGACACGGAACTTTTTAAGGTGATGGTATTCATACAAGTATTTTATAACTATATTTAACAATGTCTGGTTTCTTGGAATGAAATCTTCTGATTTATTGCACATCTTCCCCATCTCATATTCTGCTCTTTGAAAGGTTTTTAAATTCGACCGTTTTAATATACAATTTAAACTTAGCCAATTCTCTTCAGGCTCTGATTGCTTAATTTTTCTTAATTTATTTTGATTTTTTTGTGGCCAGTACAAAATGTCATCCTTTTCCCAGTTACTAGGTACTGTTGTAAGTACTGATTTCCCTTTTTCGATTGTTTTTACAATTTTATATGGCATCTTGGATCAAAAATCTGAAAAAAAAGACGAGATTATTAAGTATATTCGCATATCTATTTTATAACCCGACTACGAAATAATATATGTTTTTATTATGCCATAAAGTACAGAGTTTTACAAAAAATATAGATTAAATACAATTCATGATACAACTTGAACATTCTGTTTAATTAATTTTAAACCTTGTCTATTAAATAGGATAACCTGTATCTTAAAGTTTTGGTTATAGGTTTCCTTAGTTTTTGAGGGAACCCCAAAAATACTAAAAATGGAGACAGCATTAATAAACAAGCAGCCTTATAAATTACTTTTATAAAAATGTTGGTTTTATAAGCTCTTTATAGGTGTAGTAAAAAATGATTTTACACTTGTAACAGCATTAACTAAGGTAAGACAAAAAATTTATATATATTGAAATGCATTTAAACTGTTAATTCAATGGGCCCTTAAAAAATACATCAAATACCATACCATACTTTACCGTAAAATATAATTTGCATTAGCTTTTCACTACTTAATGCCCAAAAACCATTATCTACAAGCATAGTATAATAATTATATACTTACTTTTGACAATCCAATTGCTAAAAATAAAATGTCTTCTCCAAAAGCCGGTTGAATCACTTATCACTCAAAAACAACACTAATTAGCGAATCACTACGACAGTTAAAAGAATAATTCTCCTTATAAAAGTGTTAGATAATGCAACTATAAATATATCGCCCTTGTAAACGTTTTCTATATAACAATTATAAGTGTAATTATCTTGTGAGCTGCTATTAAAAACCTTCTACAAGAAACATTAGCTTGTTATATGACAACAATATGGTGACTATAAGGTTTATTTACTTATAAATTGCGCCTAAACCCACTCTTATTAACGTTAATATGACTTTTATAAGACTTTTATTTTTGGCTTTAAAAACGTTTATGTGACAAGATTTTGCTAGTTGGGGTAGAGTCATAAATTATGTCAATTATCAATAACTTACTACAAAATTACGCTTAATTATACGACAGCTAAATTATATTGGATATTAGTTAAATCTGAGTTTGAAAAGACGAAACAGAAACAAAGTTAAAGTTATAAACACAAAAATAGACATAGACTACGAACATTTCAATCGATACCAAAATAATCATTCCTCCCATTACACAATTTGATTACACCGAACAAAAAACGCCCCACAAGTGTTTAACAATCAAATTTAAACAAGTGCCCAGTGCGCCAGATGTCCAAACATGGACAAAATCAACACAAATCTATCGAATTACGGACCGTATGCTCTCATTAGCTGGTTTTACATTATTTATTTCACACTGCCCGATTGAGTTGGAATTGATCAATGCTATGGGTGTTTTTGACTTCTCTATCCAATGTTGTTACGTGAATTGTGTTTGTTTATTTTGTGATCGTAGGCAGATAGTTATGATTGAATTAATGTTTCTTTTCCATTTGTGGAACTATCTACCTGATGTTGATTACTAAAAAAATTAAAGGAAGAGTAGGAAAAATGTTTAATTTTGCGTCTCCTACCAAATACTTTTGTCATCAACATGTATATATCTTTTATTTTCTATAATTAAGATATTTTTCTCTTTGTAGTAATTTAGGTTATGTTGAGTGTAACTCAACATAACCTAAATTACTACAGTAATTGCACAACTTTACATAATTATTACTTTAAAATGTTACTTTTAAGATAACCGATTGAATCATGCGTCATATGGCTGAAATCCATCTTAAGTAGATTATAAGGGAGGGATCCCACCACCCACCCTCGATCTGTGAATCACCACGATTGAAGCAGTAAGGAAATGCCCGTAATACAATAATCGAAATAGATTGACAGACCGCACTCAAAAAAAGAGACCTGCAACAAAGAAAATTAGTGACAGGCACTCTCACCAAGTCGAGTGGTAGGCACCTCCGGACCCTTGACTTGCAATATTCCGCTTCCGCGAAGTCAAACTTCTGAAAATGTTACTTTTTGAAATTCGCGTCTACGTTTATTTCCGTCTTTATAATCATCAATACGTCTGTTTATTTTACTAAAAATCACATGGAACTGAAACTTAAGATTTTTTTTTACACCGATAGCATAAACTAATAATGACTACAGTTAAATTTACATACATAAACCTTCCACACGGGTGATAGGAAACCCATTTCACCGCCAAATCGATTGGAAAATTTGATTGTTGTTTCCAAATCATTTCAGTTTTCGTACCACTGGGCACACAATGGTAATGGTAATTATCAAATTTTGTGTGTGAGTAAATAAAGCGTTATAATGGACGATAGTGTCTACGCTATTTGTTGAAGGGGATGAGTAAGCTCTAATTGACTAATGTAACAACAGTTATGTTATAAATGCGAATGTACCTTTTTTACGATACGTTTAGTAATCGCTGGAGCTGTTGCTGAGGGTCAGAATATATATCTATATTAATATTATAAAGCTGAAGAGTTTGTTTGTTTGAACGCGGTCATCTCAGGAACTACTGGTCCGTAATTTTTTCACTGTTGGATAACCCATTTATCGAGAAAGGCTATATAACATCACGCTACGACTAATAGGAGCGGAGCAGCAATGAGAAATGTTGCCAAAACGGGGAAAATTTACGCAGACGAAGTTGCGCGGGACAGCTAGTAATAATAAGGTATAATAAGATATGGCTAAACCGCTTAAGCAATCGATGAAATTTAGTATAAATATAGATAGGACCGTATGAATGGAACAAAATTTCTATATTAAGATAACGGATATGGAAAACCCGAACGTAGAGCCAGGGGTAAAAGCTTCTTCAGATCAATTTTAAAAACAGCAAATTTCCAAATCGCTTAAATTAATTCTCACTAAACTTGATTAAAAAAATTATCAATTACTTTCTTAAGAAAACCTTGCACCTTCCGTTTGAGAGTATCGATTAAATATACAGGGTGTAATTAAGTGTGTACAGACGATTATTCTGTAAATATAAGAGATATAAAAAATAAATAAACTGATATTGAAAGCACCTCTGCTAATAAGTAAAACTATTATATAAGTTTTTTACTGTAAGCGGTCGGGATACATGTAAATGTATTAGACTACTTACAGTAAAAAACTAATAGTAATATTACGAACGCTAAAATTAAAATAAATATTATTTTAATTGTAGGTATGTAGCTTTTTAGCCAGTTCGATAGGTAATTGGGCTGAAAATTGTAATGTGAAAATTGTAAATGAAGTAGTGTGTGACACTAATCAATATTTATAAAATTAAAGAAAACTCATGACGTAGGGAACAATACTGAATAGGGTTTTAGTTATAACATTATTTAAACTTCTTAAAACTAGGAAACTACAATCTCTTTACTAATGTCATAGTAAATGTATAGTAGCGATTAAAGTTTTTTTGTTATTTTTTAACTTCAAAAAGTTGTTAATGTCGTTTTACTTATCAGGTGACGTACTTTCAATATAAAATTAAAGTTTTTTGATATCTCTTATATTAAAGGAATTATAATCGCATGTACACATTTAACGATTACATCCTGTATACACGGAGTTAGTCAAGAGTTAAAAGTCATAACCCTCGCTTACCACAGCAATCGAGTAAAAAGCGAAACAGCGATAAATAATAAAAAAATAACAGACCGAATAGTCATTTAACTTTTGTGATAAAAAATAAGTTTATTATATTAGTTAAGTTAGTACGTTTGTTACGTTAATGGATCGCTCTGTGACAACAAACAGCTAAATGTCCTTACTTTTGTAAAATATTATGTTTATCAAACATTTTGGGAACCATTTTGGTTGACTTTGTTACGGAAAATTGTATCGGTTGGTTTATTTTTTGTTGTTGGCTCTTTTGGTTGAACTATATCATGATGTTTTTATAGACTACGCCTACGGAAATATATCGCTTAGATATTTTCAGGATAAATAGGTACTAACTTATTTTATAACAAATTAGCTGTTTCGCCTATGTAGATGCCCGTAATTATGATAATTTTAAAATGAAGACCAAGCTGATCAATTTCTCAAAGATCAAAGTTTTTCTTTTGATGATGGGAAAAGAAAAAACGAGGTTATCAAGTCGAACTCATCTCTTTATAAATATGTACAATAATTGCATTTGAAAGAAAAATTTGAAGGTTAGACCCAGGAATCGAACCCGAGACTTTCGATCGCTTTACCGGAGCGCGAAAGCCGAACCATCTAACCTGAACAATGCCACTAAACATGAAATTTCTCTTCCCTTGTTGCATATTTGCATATAAAAAATACTATAGAACTCATCTCTTGTTTTTATTTAAACAAACCAACATTGCGCAGAATTATTTCAAGTGTATCGCATAGAATTATCTAAACGATCCAGCACAAGTGCTGTAGGTATAGTTTAGCTAAGTACTTGAGTTTATAAAGAATTTTGAGCAAGAGTTTGAAACTTAAACTTCTTTCATATAATGGGTGATATATAGAAGAAGTTAAAAACTCTTATTTGACTCTTATAGATAGTAAAATAAATAAAGCCGCCCCTAGCCCTCGGAGTGTATCAGACAATGTTCAATGTATAATGCAAATAATCCAAGAGGGACCGACAGTGAGGTCGTTAGAAAGCCTTCACTTTACTTGAGATGATAAAACTCGATAAGATTGGATGCAGTCTGTCTGGAGCGAATTGGGTTAGAATAGAATTGTTTTAATATTGCATCTGGGTTTATTTCTATGATACGGGTAGTTTACGAAGTAAGATTTTTAGAAATGGCCCATCTCTTCTACTACTTATGCCAATCAACCGTTTTAACAAAAAAATTGTAATGAACGCTGATCGGATTGCCAAATGCCCGATTAGTCTCAGGCAAACTGATCAATTTTCATTAAGTACATATTTGAAGCGAAAACTTCTTTAGCGGCGTTGTGCACTTTTTGGGATGGGTAAAAAATGTTAAACTCGCGTCAGGACACGTGACCTGATCGAAAATTCGTAAGACGGAGGGAGAGCAATAAAAACTGCTATAATATCAATACAATAAATTGCATTTTTGAAAGATAGACCCGTAACCACGAGCGGCGCAATTCGATCGAAACGTCGGATAAATAAAAGGTTCGTACCTTTAAATAATTCACGCGATTAAGTCCCGAAATATATCTAATAACAAATATGCAACCCGTTGTTTTTTTTTTGTTTAACTGTCTTCTAGGTTTAAGGTTATTTTTATTTCTCTTGATTACATTTTAATTTCCATTAGTAATAATGAAGAAAAACTTAGCATTTAAGGAGCTTCAGCAGTTTAGAAGATCTATGGTAATTAGTCTATTAAAAATCAACCTATAGCAGCGGATAGGGTATGTTATCAGTATTGCACCTACCTTGGTGCCATATTATTACATAGTTATAGAATATTCTTTTTGTCAAAATTTAGTAGTGAAAGGCGTATGGCATAAGAATTATACCTGTCCTGGTACAAAATTCAATTGGATTATTATGGCATAGAACATTTTAAGTCATACTTTTTATAATTAATAACCTTTTCATTCATAAATATATGAATGAATAAATAATAAATATTTTTTTAGGGTACTCCGATTTTGATAAAATTAGGTATGTATATGATGCAAAAAAAGAGGTCATTTATTAGAAGAGTACACGACATTGGATATATCATCCTCAATGGGCACACTATAGTCGGATAATCCACTTACGATGTAAAAACTTTATGTGCTTAAATATTGGCCAATTTACTGCTACTTAATGTGCATTCAGTATCATGAGCTCATACCAACCCTTGAATATGACCACACCTTTCTGTTACACTCTGTATATACCAATTCTAAGCACCGATACTACACTATAATCTGAAGTCATAGAAACAAAGTGATTGAATTGGAAGAAGCAACTCTGTCTCAACCCATTCAACCGTCTCTTCTCGATTGCCAATAAATCGTATTTTAGTTCGATTGACGGTTTAAAACCGTATTTTAATCCGATTGATGGTTAAAACCTTAAAGTGCTGATAGAATTGCAACAATGTAACACAACACTAAAACGTTAGTAGTAGTTTGAATGTTTTAGTGTTATGGGATAGTATGATTAGTTAAAAGGATGAATGAAGTTTGTAGATCTTAATAGCTATGAGTCTTTTTGTTGCCCATAATTATGGTGTTAAAATATTAAGGATGTAATAATTTTTTAAAAGAATAAGTTAAATTATAGTATTAATGTAGCGTATTATTAAAAACGTGATTATATAAAATTAATAACTGATATTTAGCGCCGTTTGTCCGCCATTTTCTTTTTCTTTAAAAAAGATAGCTAGCCATGTGGGATTAATAGGATTGCTAGATTGTGGGTCCCACATTACTAGCAATCCTGTTAACCCCTCCAGCTAAGCTCAATGGCTTGTGTTAGGAGTGGGTTCACGTCGGTAGTATAATGGGTAGATTCGAACCCGCGACCTCACGATTATCAACGATGCAAGATAGTCCTTTATAGATTGGCCGCATTGATCGAAACCTGAAATTAATTTCAAAAAGGAAATCCTCCATTAAACTGAAAATCTTAAAGTCACGGTCAACTTCCATCCATTATCACAATTCTTCAACCACGAAAAATAAAGCATTACAAAAACTGAAAGCATCTAAACATAATAATATATTAATGCGCGGGAACGCATTAGGGGCCGGAAATGGCGGCGTACACATTCAGTATTGTGTTTGAGGAAAAATGATATAATATCATAACATCCTTTTATGACCATTACTGGGCTTGCCCGCCCTCACTAAGATTAGGAGATGGAGGAATGTGGATGGCATTGTGCCTATAGGGTGACAGCCTCTGGGAGGACTTTTCAATTCAAATTAATTCCAATAATAATTTGAAAGTTTGTGAGATAATTGTTGCCCTTTTCGCAAATACTACTGAAATAAATTTGATGCATATTTGTAGTTAATAATTCAGAAATACATGTTTTTTCTGAATTATTATCCACAAGACCTACCTTACCCAAAAAATATAACTTTGTCCAACTAATAAAGGGTTTCTTAATCTGAAAATAGGTTTAGTTCTTTCATGTCTGTTTGTTAGTTTGTCAAGTTTCTAGCTAAACTGTCTGATTTAGTACGTAGCTATTTTATGATCTGGATTAACACACAGCATACTTTTTATCAAGGAAATCAATACTCATGCAAGCGAAAGCTTGCTGTTTATAAGAGTGATACTGCGACTAACATTTACCTGTACATTTTAGGGTGTACATAACCGTTTCGGTTATGTACAGCCTCGAAAATGTTTTTTATATCTTTAACCATTTGCTATTCTAATAACCAAGTTATGTACATACCTGGGAAAAGAGCTTCGGTTTCGGACATCGCCTCCGTAGGACTCTGGTGGTTTAAAAAGTAAAAGAAATTAAGTAAAACAGAATGAAATATGGTCTTAAGCAGAGGTGTATCAATCAACAGCTGGTTCTGAGTGTAGTTAGATTAAAAATACACTAGCATTGCTACCATGGAGGATGGGGAGGCCACTGGTATGAGATGTACCTTGTTTCGAAACCCTTGCACCTTCTCATCTTCTAAGCAACTCAGACTGCGCCTACGCTGCTGCTGCTTCGGCAAGAGTCTCAAACGGCGAAAATATGTCAATTTAGTTGCAGATTACATATTTTAGCCGTTTGGGGTCAAGACGCTGGGACCGTGGGGCCCAAGTACCTGACTTTAAGGACATCTCCAAGCGGCTTATCAGTTCCTCACAGGAACAGAGGGCTGGTTTTTTCTTTGCACAAAGAATCAGCATTGCCATCCTACGTGGCTGGCAATGCTGCCAACCTTCTTGGTACGCCACCAGTTGACTTCGATGGGGTGGAATATTTCGATAAATGTATAGGTAGTTCTTAAATTGTAAGTTTTTGATTTGTTTGTATATATTTTGTAAATAAGTAGGCAACAAAAATTAGGTAATTGTAAATAATGTAAAATTGTAAATTAAAATTGAATTAAATTATAGTTTTAAGATACACATAGAACAATCACACTTGTTTTAGGTTTCTACCTTTAATCTACATGTATTTCTATATCACTCTTGGTCTATGACCCCGCCGCCCTACACGAGACAAATCGTCCAGTTGGCCATTTGTCAAAAAACCTGCATCCGCCCAATGAAAGCGGTCTTTGTACACGACACAACTTTATTTACCGGCGCACCCACTACTTAACACAACTGCATAAGGTTCAAAATCCCCCAACTAAATTCACACATGTAAATGCACAATTTTTCCAGAACAATTTTCGTGAGTCTTATTCCAAAGGCATAAGGTTAATATTGCGAATAGTTAGATTTCTGGTAGTATTTAATAAGAATGGTGAATGGATAACAAAGAAGTCCTTTTTCAAGTTTTCGGTTAAAAATGTGCGCGGGTGTGTTTGTGAGGCATTATGTTGGCTTTTGATGATATATCTTGTGGAAGCTTCGTCTTAATAAATTCTATATGATTTATTGTCTTGAAGGTTGAAGCCCTAAGTGCCTGTTAGAAAAGCAACGAACCAAAACTGACTGCTCAGCTTTTGCCCGTTTGTAAGGGTTAGTTTTTAGGGTTCCATAAATAGCAAGGACCTTATAGTTTCGCTATGTCCGTCCATCTGTCCTTCAGTCTGACTCCATGTTAGCTCAGAGACCTTTAGTCCTAGTTACCTATAGCTATATTTTCAAACTAGCAGACCCGCTACACTTCGTTTGCGTCATTTTTGTTTTTGCAACATTTTTCACTGTTACTCCGCTCCTATTAGTCGTAGCGTGATGTTATATAGCCTATGACACTTACAAATAACGTGGCTTTCTATTGGAAAACGAATTATCAAAATCGGTTCAGTCTACTGAACTGCACTAATTAGTGCTCCCGGTGTTTTGTGGTTAAAGTCTGACGAACACCTACCTACCCAGTATGCTATGATGTATTTGGAATCTTAAAATGGTATCTTTACATCGCTCGTCATCTTAACATAAATTTGTGACACCCTTTACAGAACGTGTTAGATCATATTATCAACCACGATATTTAAGGCAACTACCATCAAGCGTTACATTTTCAAATTCTTGAGTAGCGTAACTGTAAACATTGCTCTACACATTTTCGCAGGCGCGTATTGCGTCATATTGTATCTACTAGGCGTAGAGGTACAATACGGTTGGTAGATTGTTTTATATTATTTTATTGATTGACTGTTAATATATTTTTACAACAATAGCTGCCGTAGGTACCTTATTTGATCCACTACCGCCTACCTAATTTATTTCCGTATTTTACAAATGTGTGGTACAATCTAAATCAATTTCTTGATTTCTTTCCATATGGATTTACATAATGCGTTACGAGAATTATTGTAACCAAGAAAGTAAAAGATTTAAAACGAAAATTCAATACAATAGCAGCAGCCAGTAAATTTAAATTAGATAGAGACGTGAACGTGCAAGAAGCTAGAAAGATCTATATTATCAACCTAACACATTATGAAATATATAAAAAACTGCGGAACACAAAAACAGTTATAAGTCATATACCGGGACATAATAGCGTGAACTCACACGATTAAGCCCCGATATCTGTACTAATATTATAAAGCTGAAGAGTTTGTTTGTTTGAACGCGGTAATCTCCGGAAGTACTAGTCCGAATTGAAAAATTATTCGCTGTTGGATAGCCTATTTATCGAGGAAGTCTATAGGCTATGTAACATCACGCTACGACCAACAGGAGTGGAGCAGCAATGAGAAATGTTTCAAAAACGGGAAAAATTTACTCAATGTAAATATAAATTTAGTTTAAAAACAACAATCACAACAATAGTTACAGTTAAAAAAAAAAATGAGCGTCCACCCTCTCCATTATTATTAACTACATAATATCATTGATCCTGTGGTTCTCATCAGACAGCGTTATATACAGGGTGTTGGTAAAAGTTGGCTTATCTCAGCCGTCCGATTTCCACGTCATCGGAGCGCGTTTCATTTAAACAGTCACATCTTTCTGTTTCCGATGCATCCTTTTTAAAACAACGGTTTATTTTAAATAAATTGTTTTCTGTCAATGCCGACGGTGAAAAGGAACGTAGCGTAATCAGCTTTAGCTTTTGTGGGCGTTCATTTTGTTGTTTATTTCATACTAACTTTTGTCTGCCAATTTTATTTGAATAAATAAAAGCTTTCCAAATAAATGCTTTTTCTCTTTTTTCTAATGGCTTTTATCGTCTTTTGGAGACCTCGGACATGATTTTCCTTAATTTTGACCGTTGCATGCATCCTAATGCATGCTATATGCGCATGTGAACGCAACATGACCACATGCTGTATGAAGGCGGGACTGTCACATATCTGAAAATGTCGTAAGCCATCAACCGAATTAAACTAAAACTTGTACTGGTAGAAAATACTAATTCGACAGCATTACAAATAAAAATCAAGGTTTTTTTTAACTTCAATTAGTTAAATAGCTTATTATTTTCCTTTGTATATATCAAATACTCGATTTAAATATTTAATATCGCCATATTAAAACTCAAACAGTATTAATTACAACAATAAAATATTAAACAAAAAAAAATTGCAATCAAAGAAACCTGACTTCAAAATCATAACTGCGCCATTGACCAAGTCAAAATTCACACAACGTCAATCTTACTCCCCTAATTAAAACCCAACCAAGTATCGTTGGCACTTGAAACTACCACTTGAAACTTATGAAAGGACCTTCCAATGCTACCAGTATTATGGTGACCGAAAACAATTGTTTTGAATGCGGTGTATGAACAAAAAATTGGCGCGATTACATCTTGAGTGGTATTGAGAGGTTGGAAGTGAGGTAGAGTGTTTCTCATGGGGCTATGTTGTGGTACTGTAGCTAGAGGGAGCCACGGGAAACTAGGGTGGCTGTGAATTAGGCATTCTTGCGGACGTTTGCATTCCGTGTTAGTCCCTGGGTAACACAACAGTAATGGCTAAGGCATCGGTCTCGCAATCGTGAGGTCGTGGGTTTGAATCCTACCCATTATACTACCGACGTGAACCCACTCCTAACACAAGCCTTTGAGCTTAACTGGAGGGGTTAACAAGATTGCTAGTAATGTGGGACTCGATCCTACATTGCTATAGTTATCTTTTAAAAAAAAAAAGTTATTCTTCCGTGAAATAATTTTTCAGAAAGATAAATGACTTACAGGAGTGGTGTACGTCGGTAGTATAACGAGTAGGATTCAAACTCGCGACCTCACGAAGGCGAGTTCGATATCTTAGCCATTAGGCTAATCCGATGGCGCTGATCCGATTTCAAAGCCAAAATTTAAAGTATAAATTGTTATCAGGTAGGTTTATATAAACAAAACATTTTATCAATGAAAACAACTGTCTATTGTTGGCTTTTAAGAAATAAACTTTCATGATTGCCTATAATAAAAAATAACGTGAACCTATTTATATAATTCATGTATAATAATAATAATTTAACGAACTCGACGTAAAATAATTATGCACAACATAATTATTAATAATTATGTGTTGTCTCATTTGTGTGATTGTTGCACATAATATTAATGACGCACCAATCAGTTGCAAAGTGACACTAGAATTAATGGGACTATTATTATTACTTACTCAGTCTAATGAGTTATTATACGTTCAGGCATCTACCTACTTACTAGGTATGTTGTAACTTGACAAACAAATACTAAACACGTAAACACGTACTAGTTACGAAATAGTTAGGTTAATGGTAAAATTATTAGTAAATAATAATAAAAATATCTAATGATATTTTGGGACAACTCACACAACGTCATCTGATCCCAAACTAAGCAGAGCTTGTACTGTGGAAACCAGACAACTGATACACATACTTACATATTTCTAAATACATACATATTATAGATAAATAACACCCAGACACAGATTAAACCATCGTGCTCATCCCAAAAAGTTTTATACTGGATAGGGATCGAACCCACGACCGGGTTAGCAGTCAGGGTCACTAACCACTAGACCAACAGGCTAGTTAAGTAAAGAGCTTTGCATTAATACTGCGTAATATATTATAAAACGAAAAAGAAAAAAAGTGAGTGTGTGTGTTCATTTCAGGAATATCCACGATTGCGAAAACCCATAGTCTTCATACAATTGGCGTCTCACAGCGGCGGGTCCCACGGCTGTCCGGGACTTTGGGTGTTGTGGCGCGAATTAGTGCTCAATTTACTGCGTGATTCGATTTGTACCCTGCCGATACCCAGCTGACCATGTCACGGTTGCTCACTGCTTGGAAACATAAGAAAACTTAACCATACTAAAGCCGAAATGGATGCGATATGTTTTTCATACTATGCAAGCTTTAATACTTTTGTCAATGGTTGCTAAGCAACTTTGTTATTAAACATTTCACATGCATTAGATACTTAAAAATGCGGATAAATTAGGTGCCAACTTGTAACGATTTATGTTTAACTTAAAACTTTATTCGAATACTTACTTTAAAGTTCGTAATTATTTAAATTATTTTCATCTTATTCGAAATATAAGTAATCGATCCGTTAATCGATTTGATTTGCACACTGCTGATACCCAGCTGACCATGTTACAATTGCTTACTGCTTGGAAAAGCTTATTGCTATTGCAATTCCTTACCAGAAAATATTATTCAATTGTCATATCAAAAAATCTGCCGTGTCTTGAAAAAATGGTAATAGATGACAGTTTATATTCAGTAAACGATATTTTAAAGAAATTCTGCTCTCATTCATATCAATTTAGAAACGCATTGTAAGAAATGACTATGACTATGATTATGATTATGCTTTTGCGATTTATACACTGTATAAATAAAAATATCTTGGGACAACTCACACAACGCTAATCTGATCCCAAACAAAGACCAGCTTGTACTATGGAAACCAAACAACTGATAAACATATTTATATATTTCTAAATACATACATATTATAGATAAATAACACCTAGACACAGAATAAACCATCGTGCTCATCACACAAAGTTTTATCCTGGGGGGGATCGAACCCACGACCTCTTGCGTAGCAGTCGGATTCACTCCCACCGAGCCACAAATGCAATTATACCAGTTCGATTTACGGTTTTTTTTTGAATTTAATGTCTAAAATTTTTTTTTTCTCGATGTAGGTAACATGGCAAGGTATGTAGCGGATTGCAGCAAGATTGTTTTGATTGTTTGAATGTATACATTTCGCCAAAATTAGGTAATAAAAATCGTGAATTCAATAAAAAAATTGTTTTTATTAATATTTTTATTAGCATTATTATTAGAATACCTGGACGCACTTTTCGTTTCCTTTACTAAAAATGCGAATATGTTATGTACTGTGCCAACTCATAACGACTTTTTCTTAAAACTTTCATCTAATTATTTTAATGTGAATATTTAAAATAATGATTGCACTAAATTTAATTTAACTTGAAATTTAATATAGAAAAGTTTTCGATGTCCCTAAGTTACGATCATAGCGAAGACATAGAAATATCGCAAAGTGGCGGTCACGTTGTTGACGTAAGATCTTTTCACAAAACAAAGCTCTTTGTATTTTGAATCACACTTTTTAAATAAATGATAATTAAGAGGCTGGAGCTGTTACGATATTATGTTCTTTCATTTTATATAACTGAAGTGTAAAATGTTTTATCTACTTATCTGAAGTGGCAAGAAAAACAGGGCAAGTACATGTCGGGGCCACGCACAATATAGGGTTCCTTAGTCACCCCCCCCCCATCCGAATAATGCGTCTAATGAATTTAATTTCACTTTATATTGCATTTTAAATCTTAATATTTCACAAACGGATTCCTTCCAACCCTTAAACGCTTTTAATAGACCTATCTAACATACACGATGGGGTAGATGAGAAAAAAATTACATCCCCACTTCACGATTTTATTCTTTCATTTTGTCGGCGCCTCGTAAGAATATGTGTATCCATGTAAAATTACAGCCTTCTAGCGCTAACAGTCTCTGAGCAACGCTGCGGACGGATGGACGGACATGGCGAAACTATATGCTACGGAACCCTAAAAAGTTCTTTATTAGACAATTTTTTTGGTAAACTTTATTGGAAAATTTACGTAGACAATGTTGCGCGGGACAGCTAGTTATTTATATAATATTAGAACCTTTGATTAGACATAATCAATGTTTAAAACATTATCGGCTGTATAGATACATCTTGTGTATTTTAAAACGAAACTCAATCAGTCAAGTCAAATTTGTTTGAAATTGGTAGAGTTTTTATACACACGGCGGTGTGTGATGTTTATTTTTGCAATACGTCTTTATGTATATAATACTTCTGTGCTTGTGTGTGTATTCTCCTAAACGGCTGGACCGATTTTGATGATTTTTTTGTGTTTCAGTGGATTCGAGAACGGTTTAGATTCACAATTGAACCCAATTCATAAAAAAGAGGCGGTACGTAGTTCGCTGGGACAGCTAGTATTATTTAAAAATTGTAGCTTTCTTCCTTCGCATTTTATTTTTTGTATTTGCAATACTTTTTATCTAAAAACAGTAACTCCCTTTTAATGTATCTAATTTTAGGGCTCAGTACCTTAATAGGAAAAAATGGAACCCTTATAAGATCACTTTGTAGCCCGTCCATCCGTCTGTCTGTCAAGAACCTTTATCTCGGCAACGCGTGGAGGTATCGAGTTGAAATTAAAACCATATTCTATAGTTAATGTAAAAAATATACAGCCGTTTATTTTAAAAACTGCGGGACTTGATTCCTGAACAATTTACAAATTTATACGGAACTCGTACTTGTCTGGTTTTGTGTACTAAAATGAATTCGAAAATTGCCAAATTGACCTGTCGTGTACATTACCGATCCTGTTTTAAAACTTTATCTGACTACAAAATCATCAAGAAACCAGTTACATAAACTAACAAAAAACAAGACCTTAAATAATACACTTCAACAATAAATACAGTTTATATCAAAAACAAAGAACAATACAGTTTTATTTACGTTTGAAATACAAAAAAATACTTTTTATTTTAACAAAAGCTTATCAAAAAATCTTGGCGAACATTACAATGTTTTCAAACTAAAGAAACCGACTTTATTTTGTAATGTTATCTGATCGGACTCACTGTTCGAAATAAACAAAGGTATTGAAAACAAAAGTCACTCGAGTATGTCTCATAGGGGTGCAAATGAACCGATACTCGAGTTGAGAACACTCGAGTACTGGTTGTAATCGATATTACGATTATATCGAAGTTATGATTTGTGAATCGATGTGAATTAAACTGTTAGGTGTTCCGCAATTTTGTATTGCGTGTGATTTTGTGGTAAGTAAGGGGTTAAGAACGAGTCTCTTAATTTTAAATTGAGTGGTTCGATGGGAAAAGTGAGAATCAGAATTGGAAATATTTATTTGCAAAGATACAATGAATCTTATAGCCATACAGAGGATTGTCGATCGCGTAAATGAATGGAGTAAGAAAGCTAGCTTGAAGATGAACATAAACAAAACCAAACTAATGGTTGTGTCCCGTTATGTAAATCTGGTGGCCTGATATTCTAACTGCAGTTAGAACATCAGACCACCAGATAGAAAGAGTCATCAAGCACAAATATTTTCAATTTATAATGATAAAGTTGCTAAAAAAGAAACAAAAAAACGAGGCGTTCGTTGGTCAGTTTATCTTATCTATACTAATACTAGCTGACCCGCGCAACTTCGTCTGAGTAAATTTTCACTTTTTTCTTTTTTCTTCCTTTTTATTTTTACAACATTTTTCATTGCTGCTCCGCTCCTATTGGTCGTAGCGTGATGTTATAACCTATAGCCTTCCTCGATAAATGGGCTATCCAACAATAAAATATTTTTTCAATGCGGCTCAGTAGTTCCTGAGATTATCGCGTTCAAACAAACAAACCAACTCTTAGGGTATGAGATAGTAGCCGATTCTCAGACCTACTGAATATGCATAAAACATTTCATGAGAATCGGTCAAGCCGTTTCGGAGGAGTATGAGAACGAACATTGTGACACGAGAATTTTATATATTAGATTATAAAGCTGAAGAGTTTGTTTGAACGCGGTGAGCTCAGAAACTACTGATCCGATTTGAAAAACTATTTTCGCGGTGTTACCCGCGGCTTTTTAGCCTATGTGTTAATCCAGGGTGTTAGCCTACTCCATATAATTTTTTATTAAAATCACTCCAACCGTTTAGACGTGAAGAAGTAACAAACATACACAATCACACACTCACAAACTTTAGCTTTTATAATGTTAGTGTGATCTGTCAAAGTAGGTTCTGTATGTGACTCGAGTCACATGCAACTACCTTCTTTGTTGATGTCCATCAAAAAGCCGCAATAGTATTTAACATTTAAAGATTTAGCATTTCCGTAGCAAGTGCTACGCTGATCTCGTAGCTGTGGCATCTACATTTGATGGTCCAACAAGCATGTTCTCAGTAGTAGAATTATATTTGTTTTTTTTTAAAGAGGAGTTGTTTTGAATTTTAATTTTGAGTCTGTCTGTTCAAATTGTATACCAGATTGAAGCATCGTAGCACAGAGTGCCTAAATCAAACTAGCTTAGTAGCTTTAAAATAGATGGACCGATTAGTGTGTTCTTGAATATTTTTTTATTAAAAAGCTAATTTAACCTACCGATTCTGAGCTATTTTAAATGAAAATACATTAAAATATTTTAAATTCATATTATCAAGCTTGTTTATGCATTAAATTTATAATTTTTAACCGTCATAAAAACACATTAATCGCTTTCCTACCATTTTTGCTTCGCCGTAATCTGGTAAAACATCTACCAATATAATATTTTTTACCTGATTAAGGCGAAGCAAAATTGGTAGGATTTAGTTTTTAGTAGTTTATGTACTTACTTATGTAAGTTTGTATTTACGTCTTTACTAGTATTTACTTTTACTTATCGCTTTATTGTTATTACCTCAATCGAAATAAATAATAGTTCAAAAATGAAAAACTAGCATCCAAGTAAAAATCGCGATCTAATTTTGAGGTTTTTGATAAAACTTCTGCATGTTGATCATGCACATTATATTTGTAACTACTTCTATTCCCAGTATTATAACATCCTAGCTGTGCCTCGCGGCGTTACCTGCGATTTATTAGCCTATGTGTCAATTCAGGGTGTCAGCTAACTCCATACCAAATTTTACTAAAATCGCTCTACCGTTTAGACGTGAAGAAGTAACAAACATACATACTCACACATTCACAAACTTTCGCCTTTATAATATTAGTGTGATTGTTTTCCTTTCCATTACAAAGTAAACATTAAACTATACAATAAAAACAATTTAAAAACGGTAACAGGAAACCGTGTATTAGGCCGGCCACAGACTCGCGACAATGGCGCACACGACAATAGCCCGCGAAACAAACGCACAGGCTAATTTGAAACGGCGACGAATTGAGATCACACGTCTGTACCGCAAGTAGCAATTTGTTATAGCAAACGCCCACAATGTACGTTCACATTGTTCTTTGTAATACGGTACGAGATTTGTTTCTTAAATAAAAAAAAAATAGCTTTATGGTGACTGGCTGAGGTATAACACTTGCAGTGAAAAAAACATTGTCTGAGGTAAACATAAAGTTTTTTTTTCAAATGACTCCCGCAGGGGGATACGTGCCCTGTGTCGCGGGGGACTTTACAAACATACAACTCACGGACAAGTACAAGACAGAAAGTACACCCAGACTCGGAACAACAATTTGTGGATCACAAAAAATGGTGTCCCGTGTGGGAATCGAACCCACGCCCTCTTCTCTTTCACGCATAGCAGTCGGACACACTCCCACCGCGCCACAGACGCAGTCAGATGAAGTAGCAAGCATTAATCAATGAAGCGAACGACGACGGCCCCCTGGCTAGTGGTAAGGGTTCCTGACACTAGAAAAGAGTATAACATCTGTGCCAAACTTCGTACCAATAGTGCCAATAGAGATTTACTGTAGTCAATTCCGCCTAGACTCACTGAGAAAAAATAAAATATAAATTGATGACGCTCTATAATAATTGCTGATTGGTCGTTTCGAAACGTCGGGTAAATAAAAGGTTTGTGTCTTTAAATTTTTCACTTTGATATTATTCTAATATGTGTAAAAATCGCTAAAGTTTCAAAACAATCACGGATTTAGTTTTCATTTTTTGAATTAGAATTTTAAAACAATATGAACTCGGCATTCGTCAATTCCTTCGTCTAACTTAATCACGAAATCGTGTGAATAGATTTTATTTTAGAATATAGAATATTTTTTAAGGCACTATACATAAAATTACTAAAGCAATCTAATCGCTTCATAAATAAATTTTAGTTAAACCGATAAATTTTTTACGGAATTGAATGTCAATGGAAACACGCCATCTAAACATCGTTTACCAACATGTAATCATTAGCGCGGGGCGTGTGAAAACAGGCAATTTTGTCGCAACATCTATTATATCGCGTTTGGTTTCTCGTCTCGCCAATATATTAACGGTTTAGCCAAAACGTTTGCATTTGACTTATATTTGTGGAATAATTGGCTCTCTCTAATTACATATTGGTCTAATGGGTACTTTACGTTTCGATTATGATTTTAGTTGTAGTTTAGCAAAGGATTAATTTGATGCTTTTGTTGGATGTTGATTAGGTTTTAGAGTGACTTATTGGTTTTCTATAAGTAGAAGCAGCTATAAAAGTGTTAAATATAAACAAATTTTGATTCCCTATTTTGCCCCTAATCAGCTTTGGTGTTCACTTATGCAATTGGTTTAGCAAATAACAAGACAAATTCTTTGGTCTAAATCAGCCATGTCACATTCAAAGTCACTGTTAGGCCAAAAGTATGAATACCGTAGATTGCGTGGGCCGCAAAACCTAATGCACTGCAAATCTTAACGAAAAAGTAGGTACT